>CM069131.1:45810496-46287996 GCA_035221665.1 Okamejei kenojei
TTTTGGAAAAATGTTCAATGTTTGATAACTAGGTGTAATTAGCATGAATTGTATTTGTTAGAAAACACTAAGACATTTTGTGCACACAGCTGTTTCAAAACTCTTGAAGTTCAATTTCCTTTTGGAATTTAGAAATAAGAGATAAGGCACATCAATGCCTCTATTCTCTTTATTTATTTATTTATTTATTTGCGCCCTGTTTTAAAATAAGACAAACGGTCAATTTATAATGCCATACAGTGCTGGGAGGGAAGGGAAGCCCAGAGGGCTTGTACAAAGTCTGCTCCCATCTGAAAATGAGCGTTAATGGCAAATCAGGGGGTAGGAGAAATAAAAAAGACAATAATAAACAATAATACAGTTTAAGAATGAAAATTAAAAATATGAAATGAAAAATATGACAATAAATAAAATAATAAGGTATAGTATGAGATACGAGTCAACAGAAATAGTTTGAGGTCATAAATAGCATTACAAAAAGCTGGAGGTCAGAACTCAGGACATGATGAGAAACTTTTTAAGCTCAATCTTAAAGGTGGCTAAGGAGGTGTGAGACTTTAATGACAGAGGCAGGGTATTCCAAAATGTAGGACCTTTAAAAGTAATGCAATGTTAGTGTTTGGATGTTCGACAAAACGGAAGATGAAGATCATTTCTTCTTCTGCTTGGGTAATGGTGAATATTAGAAGAAAGGGTGAAAAGATCATGAAGAGAAACAGGCAAATCATGTTTACATTTAAGTTATTTGAAAATAAAAATACATATTTGGAATGCATTCAGTTTATCTACAGACAAAATTGAGTACTTCTTGAAGAGAGGGGCAGAAGGTTCTTGTGAATTTGAATGAGAAATTAATCTCATAAATTTATTCTTTATGATGAGTAGCTTAGAAAGATAGGAAGGATAGGTAGAACCCCAAACAATATTACAATAATTGAAATGAGGAAAAATCAAACTGTAATATATTGTTAGATGGGAAGACGGGTGAACAAACCTTTCTCAGAATACCAAGCATTTTCATTGATCTTCTACAGACAATATTGATATGTTCTTTCCAAGTTAAATTTTGATCAATGGTTACTCCTAAAAATGTTGTATATGTTACTTCAGGAATTTCATGTCCATTGATAAAAATTTTAGATTTGTCTTTGGGAAAAATTTTGTTTTTATTGCAGAAGATCACGTAATTGCATTTTTTGATATTGAGAGAGAGCCTGTTCACTTCACTTAGAGACATGAGACATTTCTCCATTAACTAATTCAACCAATGATTTTAGATCACTATGTAAAGCTATAAGATTGGTGTCATCGGCAAACAGGATAGGAAGAAATACTCTACAGGTAAAGGAAAAGTCATTTATATAGTTCCTGAGAAGATTAAGGAGATTCAGTATGTCAAAGAGGATTCCCTTGAACCTCTACAGGTGTACAATAATAGAATATTGACTGGCCTTGAGGGGGATACGACATATATTGCCTGAAGTAGATTCATATTGCCCGAGTCGAAGACGAGGGCAATATGGATCTAGTGAGGGCAATATATGTCGTATCCCCCGAAAGAGGACAGTCAATATTGTTATTATTACCCATATCAGACATCTAGAGGAAAATCTTCTGTCAAAAGTCGCGAACCTCTTCTCGCAGGAGGCTGCCATTTTGCTTGTTTTGTCGAGAACAAATTCTAAATTTCCCACGCAGCGTCACATTGCCAAGTTCCCGGATGTGAGACCAGGGAAATATAAGACTATATTTACCGCTGTTTTAACACGTTCAGCAGCTTGAATGACCAGGAGCGGAAAAGACTGCAAAAAGTTGGAAACACTGCCCAGTCCATCACTGGCTCTGACCTTCCCACCATTGAAGGGATTTATCATAGTCGCTGCCTCAAAGGCAGCCAGCATCATCAGAGACCCACACCATCCTGGCCACACTCATTTTACTTCGGAGTCATGTGAGTGACCACGTGAAGAAGCCCCGCCTGGCGCATGATCGGCATTACGTCGACGCTGACGGCAGAGCAAGAGCTGCAGAGCACAGCTCCTCTAAGCGGTAAGGAACGGGCCCGCAGGTAAGTGCATGTGAATTCACTTTCAGGGCATTGCAAAAACCGCATACAGAGCCAGCAAAAGTGAAACTAAAAAGAAATGGAGACATTTCAGAGGAAGGTTTCGCGGGTGAAGAGGTCGTCCCGGGGTGAGGTGAAAGAATCGGGACGAGATTAGTGCGGAGCCGGTTCCAACACCAATGGCCGTTGAATTACCCGTGAGTGAGACTAGTTGCTCCACAATCAGATGCCACGGAGGAAAATGTACTTAAGAAAAGTAAACAGAAATCCGTGAGGCCCGTGGCTTCTGATGATGATTCTGATAATGAAAGCCCTCAGGATAATAAAGCCATGTGGCTTAAAATGGAAACATATAGAGAAAGTTCTCCAAAGTATTATGAGGCAAGGGTCCAAGAACCCAGAATTTTCCCAAACAGACCCTGAAGGGTTTGAATATCCAGAATATGGCAGTATGCCAAATTGGGAATATGGAGCTCCAGACCCAGGGATTGGGCTGGAGGAAGTCTCCTTTGATGAAGTCTCAGGAGTACCAGGGCTGCAAGAGACAGTGGTTATGCGTACCCATCACAAAGTAAAAGGAGAAGGCCATGTGTGCCTGATGTGCCAAGAGATTTTGCTATATCTGAAGGAAGTGGTGAGTCTATGGAAGAAAACCTGGCTGCCATTAATTATATGGTATCTCACCCACGTCAAGAAGCTGTTATGGCTGAAACAGCAGATTTATATAAAACACCAGAAAATTGCACCTCATTGAGGGTACCTACGGTGAATCTGACTCTATGGGCACCTATGTCATCAGTCATAAGGGCACAAGAAATACGTTTTCAAAGTCCTCAAACTTATTTCATACCGCTTTTGGAAAGCAAGTGGAAGGGTCAGAAATGATCAAAATCCAAAAAGATACACTGGGTTTATTGTGCAATTCCTTTTTTTAAGTTCAATTGTATGAGGAAAATTGCGATTCGGCCCATATTTCATCCTAGATTTGCAGGGCTGTGCAGAGCAAGTAGTGTTCAAACTCCTGGTTATTTATTTGGAGAAAACCTGCCTAAACGAATCGGAGAAATGGATGAAGAGGCTAAATCTATTAGCTATATGAAACCCTTCGTTTTTGGCCAAAAGAGGTACAGTACACCAAGAAGGGGATCTGATTTTGGAACAAGCAGAGGCAGGAGTATGGTAAGGAAGTATTTCCATACAGCACAGCCTAATGTTCACCCATATGGGGGGAAGAAACTTTTGGAGGAATCTCCAGTTGGTGGGAGATTAAAAATGTTTTATGATGAATGGCTTTGCATCACATCTGACTGGTTTATTTTACAAGCTGTTTCAGGAGCTACAATAACATTTAAAGAAGGTATTGATCCACCGGTACATAATAAACCTAATCGTGGTTTAATGTTCTCTGCTCTTGAGAAAGCAGAAATTAATGAAGAAATTAACAAATTGTTTAAAAAAGATGTTATTGAAAAAACTGTTAAGCATCCACACCAATTTGTGTCAAACATTTTTTCCAAGAGATAAAAAAGATGGTGGTTGTAGAATCATTCTGGACCTTACAAACTTTAATACATTTGTCCAGTATAAACATTTCAAGATGGAAACATTCAACACTGCAAGCCATTTGATATCAGCAGGTTGTTATAGGGCAACAATAGATTTGAAGGATGCGTACTATTCAGTACCAATACATCGTTTTTTTCGAAGGTAGTTAAAATTTAATTGGTTGGGACAGCTGTGGCAATTCAAAGCATTACACCTAATGGGTTAAGTTCAGCTCCTAGGCTCTTCACAAAGCTGTTGAAAAACCAGCTTTAGCACAATTAAGAGCACAAAAGCACATCGTTATGGCTTATCTGGATGACATCTTAATTGTCAGTACTAATCAGGATTCAGCTGGAAAATCAGTTTCAGCAACTAAAAGCTTGTTTGAAAAGCTAGGTTTCCTGATTCATCCAATTAAATCCAAGCTGCAGCCAGCACAAACAATTAATTATTTAGGTTTTGTGATTAATTCAGTTACTATGTTAGTAACTTTACCAACGGACAAAATTGTAGATATTACAAATGTATGTTGGGGCCTTATTCACAAATCTTGTCCCTCCATCCGAGAGGTATCAAAGGTTATTGGTAAGTTCGTAGCAGCATTTCCTGCAGTGGAATTTGGTCCATTACATTACCAAAACCTTCAAAGGGAAAAAACGCAAGCTTTAAAAAAAGCGAGCAGGCCATTTTGATAGGCCTATGCAATTAACAAAGGAAGCTTTATTGGAACTACAATGGTGGATTGAGAATGTTCCACACGCTGCTAAAAACATTTTAATACAGCAGCCTGAAATGTTTTACAAACAGATGCAAGTGCTCTCGGATGGGGGGCGACGGATAATTCCACCAGCTGTGGGGGCAAATGGACTGTCCAAGAGGAATTGTTTCTCCAAACATATGACATTAATTATTTGGAGTTATTGGGGGCATTTTACGGATTAAAAGCTTATTGTCCTACAAAAAATGATCTGCATGTCCAGGTACATGTAGACAATACCACAGGTGTTGCATATTAATCACATGGGTGGAGTAAGATCAGTATCATGTGATTGTCTGGTCAATCAGATATGGCATTGGCGTATTGAGCACCAAATTTGGCTTTCAGCAAGTTATCTCCCAGGTAAAGACAATGTGGTGGCAGACAACAGATCAAGGGTATTTAAAGACAACACAGAATGGATGTTAAACCCACAAGTTTTCAGTAAAATTGTCATTCGGTATGCGTTACCAGACTGATCTGTTTGCATCAAGATTAAATAATTAATTGCCTAAATACGTGTCTTTGGAACCCGATCCAGGTGCGGTAGCAGTAGATGCATTTTCGCTACATTGGGGAAATATGTTCTTTTATGCTTCCCCCTATTTGGCCTGGTTAGGCAATGCCTTAAGAAAATAGAACAAGATTCTGCCACAGGGTTGTTGGTGGTTCCAAATTGGCCCACACAAGCATGGTTCCCGTTGATGTTAAAGATGATTAAGGAACCATTTATGTCAATTCCTAGCTGCAGTGATTTGTTAATCCAATTGGTAACAAAAGAAATTCATCCATTACATGTTCATATGAATTTGTTAATCTGCAGGTTTTGACCAGACCACTGCAAGGGCTTGGACTGTCTGATAGGACCATGGATGTTATAGCCTCAGCATGGCGAGATAGCACTAAGAAACAATATATGACACATATAAAGAAATGGGAAGTCTTTTGTAGACAGTCAAATATATCTTATCATACTGTGAACATTTCAAACATATTGGAGTTCCTTGCTGAGTTGCATTAGAGCAGCACTTAAGCTATAGTGCCATTAATAGTGCTGGTAGTGCTTTATCATCCTATTTATGACAAATTTCTGACCGTGAATCAATTGGGTCTCATCCATTAATATCCCGGTTTATGAAAGGGATTTTTAACAAGAATCCGCCCAAGCCAAGATATACAGAAATTTGGGATGTCAGCATTGTACTTACTTGGCTTAGGCAATGGACTCCAATCACAGTTATGTCTTTGGGAAATTTAACATTTAAAATGGTAATGTCAATGACGATGGTATCAGCACAAAGAGTGCAAACATTGCAAATGCTACGTTTAGATTATATGCATGTGGCTTCAGATAACATTGTTTTACGTTTATGATCTGATCAAACAAAGCAGACCAGGGCGAACTGGAGCTAAGGTAATGTTCAACGCTTACCCTGTTGGTCAAACATTGTGTGTAGTTAGACCCTTGACTCAATCTAAAGAAGTAACCAAGAGTCTTCGAGGTGATGAAAGAGCACTTTTTATTACGCATAAAAAAACCACACACAAAAGCATCAGTACAAACCATTTCTAGGTGGTTAAAACAGGTGTTAGATTTAGCGGGAGTAGACACTGATGTGTTTAAATCTCACTCCACCAGGGCTGCAGCTAAGTCCACGGCGAAGTTACAGGACGTGCCGCTCGACCAAATTTTAGAAGCCGCAGGGTGGTCTAAAAAAGAAACTTTTTCAAAGTTCTACGACAAACCTGTTCTCACGATGCCAGTCTTTGGACACGCGGTGTTGGGTTCACTGTAATCATCTGCTTTGTTTCACTATCGATTTATATTATCGATTTATGTTACACTTTATATCTTTTATCACTTAGTAGTGAATTTTCCCCTGGTATAAAAGGGGTTATTATTTGTTCTTTTATGATTAAAAGATATTAAATAAACTGAAGCTGAATTTTGAAAAAGGTTATTTACTCACTTATGTGTTAACTTAGCCAGACTGTCATATGGAATGAATCTACAACATAAAAAACAGAGCTACAAAATCTTCATGTAGTCACTCACATGACTCCGAAGTAAAATAGTAAGATTAAACGAGAACTTACCAGTTCGAAGTTTGATTGTTATTTTATGAGGAGTAATGACGAAGGATTACGTGCCCTCCACTCCCGACCCTCATAACATAAATGATCATCTGGTAGTTCTAAATCTATGATGAGCCTTACTATCTTACTCCAGCTATTAGATTCTGTGTTTTTCATGCTGCTGCTTTGAAGTATGCCGATCATGCGCCAGGCGGGGCTTCTTCGCGTAATCCCTCATCGTTACTCCTCATAAAATAAAGATGAAACTTCGAACTGGTAAGTTTTCATTTAATCTTACTATTTTACCACTGTCATCGGGAAGAAGGTACAGGCGCCTGAAAACTGTGACGTTCAGGAACAGCTTCTTCCCTACAGCCCTCAGGCTATTAAACACAACAACCTCAAATAAGCTCTGAACTACAACTTTTATTATTATTATTATTATTATTGCACTATTGGTTTTTTTGTGTATATATATGTGTGTGTGTGTACTTGTGATTTTGTGTGTGTGTATATAGAGATATATAGAACTTTTTTTTCCTCTCTCGTTTATCATATTGTTTACCGTTGTGCTGCAGCAAGTAAGAATTTTCATTGTTCTATTTGGGACACATGACAAAACACTCTTGACTTGTCCCTTGAGATTTATCTTTTAATGTCGCTCTCTGTATAGTAAATACAAGGCAGCAAGTTGAAGTCAATTTTGTTGTCATACATAAAAGTATGGTGAGGTACAATTGCAATGAAAATCTTCCTTATGGCAGTGCATAGACGTGGACATAAGCACAGGCACATGGATTTAGAAAAATGTAGAAATATAAATTATACATTGAAGAGGTTCACGTGTTGTATAAACACTCAGTTTAATATTTTAAAGATACAGCTCAACAATTAATACAAAAGGACAAGGAGTGTGTTGACTGAAGTGAAGTCTCGCTCTGTCGTCCGCTGCACCCCGCCAGCTCTCCAACCAGGTCAGCGTTGATTGTTTGGCCCAGATCATGCCAGGTCCACGCGAGTGGTTGAGCTCGACAAACGATGGTTCGAGACCAAAGTGGCATGGCCCGCCACAACATTATGTAAGACATGATAAAGAATAGTCCAAAACATAACTATTAAACAAGTCCATGGTAATGCAGGACGTGGTCTGTGGTATTCTGTCGTTGGGGTAGGATTGAGATTGTGCAACTCGGTTCCAGAAGTTGTAGGAGAGTAGCTGTTCATGAACATGGTCATGTGGGATTTGAGGCTTCAGTCCCTCCTCTCTGATGGTAGCAGTGAGAAGCGGGCAGGACCTGGGTGCTTGGGTTAGATGGTGAGAGATACTGCCACCTTGAGGAAGCGCTTTGTGTGGATGCTTTCAGTGGAGGACAGACTTTAGTTTAGAGGTATAGCGTGGAAACTGGCTCTTCGGTCCTCCGAGTCCATGTCGACCAGCGATCCCCATACACTAACATTATCCTACACACTAGGGACAATATTACTGAGCCAATTCGCCTACAAACCTGTATGTACAGATAGCACCCATAGTCAGGATGGAACTCTGGTCTCTGGTGCTGTAAGGCAACAACAGCTCTACCGCTGCGTAGCAGTGCCGCCCTTTGCACTGCGCTGAGATGGAGTGGGCAGAGTTCATTACTCTCTACAGATTTTTGCATTGTTATTTTTCTCAAGATGGTGCTGGAGAGAAGGTGACATTTTACATGCAGGTGAACATGTGTAAACCCAGGCTATGACCTTTTAATTTGCAGATTCTTTATTGGGTTCTCTGCTCTGCATTTGTATTTGTTTGAGAGAGATGAGTGTTGATCCTGTTTTTCCAAGTTGCTGTTATATTCTGTCCAAATTATTTCTCTTTTAAAAAGATCTCTAAACTTGCAAGAAACAAACTGGCTAAATGTTACTGGGTTTGGCTCTTTTTCTGAGTAGGACCTATTTAAACGGCAGCTGTCCCCTTGAACTACACCTTCTTTTCCAATACTGAGGGAGGCTTTACAGTTTGACCAAGATATTTGGTCCAAGCCTCACTTTCGTATTGTGATTCCCTCTGGACTTGTTGGGTGGTAATCAGACGAGACATTTTAAATGCGTGCCTACTTATTTTAGTAAAGCCTTTGACAGAGTGGTCGACTGCCTCATTGTAGGCTGATCCACAAGATGTTATTCTGGCTGGAGATCTCGGACTAGTGGCATTCTGCAAGGCTATGTGCTGGGATTGCTGTAGATTGTGATTTATACATAAATAACATGGACATAAATGTAGATACATTGGTTCGCAGTGAGGTGGACTGTCAGAGTATAGAGCGGGATGGAGATCCGCAATAGGAATGTGTGGAGAAATGGCAGATGAAATGTATTCTGAGCAGGTATGAGGTGTTGCAATTTGCTAGGTCCAATGATAGGGGAAAGGGTACAATTATTGGCTAGGCCCTTAACAGCATTGGTGGATGGAGGGTTCTTGGCCTCAAGTCCACAGCTCCCTGAAAATGGCAACACAAGAAGATAGAATAGTAACCAAGGCTTATGGGATGGTCCAGAAGTGATGTTGCTGGTTTATAAAACGTTTTTGGTTTGGCTAAACCTAGTGTGTTGTGTGCAGTTCTAATTGCCCTGTTGCGGGAAGGATGTGGAAGCTTTGGAGAAGGTGCAGAAGAGATTTGTCAGAATGCTGCTTGCGTTGGAGGGTATCGGATAGAAGGAGAGTTTGGACAGAGGTTCACCTGCACCTCCTCCAACCTCATCTACTGCATCCGCTGCTCCAGATGCCAGATGATCTATATCGGTGAGACCAAGCGGAGGCTTGGCGATCGTTTCGCCGAACACCTCCGCTCGGTCCGCAAAAACCAACTCAACCTCCTGGTTCTCTTCAACTCCCCCTCCCATTCCGTATCCGACCTCTCGGTCCTGGGCCTCCTCCACGGCCAGAGTGAGCAACACCGCAAGTTGGAGGAACAGCACCTCATATTCCGCTTGGGGAGTCTGCATCCTTTGGGCTTGAACATTGAATTTTCTCAATTCTGTTAACCCTTGCTGTCTCCTCCCCTTCCCACCTCTCCCTCAGCACTCGGGCCCTGGCATTCCCTCTATCTCTATCTCCCTCCCCCACCCTAGTCGCACTAGCTTCTCATTTTCACACCACAAACAGCTTACAATGGCTTGTTCCCTTTATCATCGATACTTTTTTGCATATCTTTCATTCGTTGTTCTTTATCTCTCCACATCACCATCTATATCTCTCGTTTTCCTGATCCCTGACCAGTCTGAAGAAGGGTCTCGACCCGAAACGTCGCCTATCTCCTTCGCTCCTTAGATGCCGCTGCACCCGCTGAGTTTCTCCAGCTTTTTGTGTAACCCTGGACAAACTTGGAATGTTTTCTCTGGAGCCAGAGGATGAGAGGAGACCTGCTAGAAGTTCATAAATATTATAAGAAGCCTATGTGAGGCAGATGTTGAGGGTTTGGACAAGGCCTCAGTATCTTTTTCCCCCAGGGTAGAAATTTCAAAGATGAGAGGGCATTGCTTTAAGAGGAGGGGGCAAGTTGTTTTTTACACTGAGTGGTGGGTGTCTGGAATTGTCTTTTAAGAGGCTTTTCCATACGCACATGGATATACAGAAAATTGAAGAATATGGATCACACACATGCAGAGGAAATTACTTTAACCTGGCGTGATGATTCGCACAGACATTGTGGGACAATGAGCCTTTTCCTGTAATGTGTTTTATGTCTATTTCAACCTTGCCCAATATTCCTTTTCTGGTGCAAACTATTCAATTTGTTTATCTGGTGAATATAATTTATGTGAAATACTATCACTTGCTGCTTCATGATATAAAGAACAACATATTGTGTTGGTGATTGCAATTTCTTTTCATGTGATTAAAGGTAAGGCCCTGTGAAAATAGATTGCTGCGACCAATACAATGAAAGCCTATGTTTATTGCTTATTTAAATATTAATGTTAGGAAAAAAAACTCAACTGATCTGTGACTTGATAAATATACTCTGACTACATATGCATTTTTAATCGAGTTATTAAATTACCGATCCTGTTTCTTGCATCATGGGTGGTTAGTGCATGATGGAAAAGTGAAAAACGATTTTAAAACTGATGTCAAGGGCTCTGTGTAAGCTCAACCTAAAATGACTAAAACTAGTCTAAGCCCCCTTTTGATGGCCAATTCCACTGTGGAAACACATCCCAGGTATGTGCTATTGTTAGGGTAAATATGGTCATTTTCTTAGGAGTTCAATGTGTCTTTTGATTGAACCAGATGATAGAGTAAAATCTGTTGCAATGGAATGAAAAATAACTCTTTCCGTACCTTGGTCGGTTGAATATAATAACCTGAGGCCCTGTATTGATTTAATGAGTTAGACAATTTTTATAAATGGACTGCAAATGAATTGTTGAACTTTTTGGTTCTTGTTGTTGTTCAGCAAATTCAGGTTCAATCAAGTTCTTTAAGTTTACTGCAAGTTATTTCAAATCCCTCAAGCGTTTAACCTATCAAAGATATTGAGCCTTGATTTAAATTAAAGATTTCCGTGATGATTATTCACTCTGTTACAACATGTGGACTACAGTTAAGAAATAAATGGTAATTGTTTCATGGCACTAAAGTAGGAGAAAGCATTTTTAATATTTCATAACCAGTGTTTAGTTATTAATAATGCATCCTATTTCTGAGAGGGTGCATTTATTAAGTGCTTTTAGTTATGTACTTTGCTAGGAATGCAAAGTACATGTAGCTGTAAATCTACTGCTTAAAAAAAAAAATTGAGAAGAATGTAATTCCAATCTTGAATCTCAAATAAGAGTTCATTGGATTACGGTGAACACAGGAAAAAAAAAAGTCTGGCTGTGTATTTCCTGCACTTGCGATATACACTATTTTTCCCCTTTACCGCTGTACTACATTTATAAAAAAAGTTCCTCTTCCTCACAAATTTAAAACACCGCACTCCTTGATTGATTTGGCTTATGGAATGGTGGAAAGCTTGCAATGGTAGCAATGTTTCCTTTTGGTTCCAACTCTCGTTTCAATAGTTCATGTTCAATGTTTGAGACATTGACCGTTCACTAATCGCAGCAGCCATTAAACATTTATATATAGAACATCCTGGGCACAGTTTCCCACCCTCTACAAATTGCAGATGACTGTAGATGATAGTCAGAAACCTTTCGATCACATTTACATCGAGGAGACTAATAAATGGGGAGTAAGGAAGTGATTTTTTAATGCACTAATAGAGCTTAATTATTAATAATCAACCTTGCCCAAGCTGAAATGTTAAGTATTGAATCAGGTCTCTTATTTTAGAGATGCATGTCAGTTTCTTGACTCTTATCAATCTCTCTTTCCAATTCCATCTTTATTTCTTCACCATATTGATCTTTTTGTGCAGTTTTATTCTGATTAAGTGCTCTGACACTTCAGGTTTAATCTCTGCATATCTTCTTAAAGATTGTTCAATCTGGTAGGAGTGGTGCGCAAGATGCCAATGAAGGTGAATGGGTGGGGAGATGGGAGTTAACAATGGGCAGAAGGTCAGGGCTGGGATTGGGGATAGTGATTAGCAGACAAAAGCCCCAGTCCAGTCTTGCATTTCAGTAAAGCATTACAATGTTGTGATCAGTCCTGAGACGATTCTGTCTAATCTTCTCTAATTCTGTCTAATCTTCCTGCACAAAAGTAGATGCTATCTGGAGCAGTGCTGCCAGAGGAAGTGTCTGAGTCGGATACAATTACTTCATTTAAGAGGCATTCAGACACACTTAAATAGCCAAAACTTGCAAAGGTGCCGTCTTAATGCAGACAAATGGGATTAATGCGGAAGGGCAGGAAAGTTGGCATGGATATGGTGGGTCAAAGGGTCAGTGTTTGTGAAGTCTGCGTCTCAAAACTCCAAAAGTAACCACATGAAGGAAATGACATGATCCTTTGCATGGATGTCATTGAAACTACCTTGGGTGCTCAAGAATAATACTGGGAAGTGACTTGTTGAATATTTGGAGGGATGCAAAACAATAAGAAATGCTCAATAGCATGTTTTGATGTGGCTAAGGTCAATTTTGGGTCCAAATGCATGAGGGGAAAACAGCCCAGCATTATGCAATTCAATTTCTGTGTCTACGTTGCAGTGTGCATCAGGAATATGAATAAAAGTCTGGCACAGTGGTAGAATTGCTGCCTTACAATGCCAGAGACCTTGGTTCAATAGTGACAATGGGTGCTGTCTGTACGAAGTTTGTAGTTCCTTCCTGTTGATTTCCTCCCACATTCCAAAGACGTGCTGGTTTATAAGTCTTTGGTTTTTGTAAATTCTCCCTAGACTAGGATAGAACTAGGGTACGGATGATCGCTGGTTGGCGTGGACTCGATGGGCCTAAGGGCCTGTTTCCATGCTGTATCTCTAAACTGATAAACGCAGATGCTGTTTAAAGATTAGTGGAAAAGCTGATGAAGGATGCTTGTTTGGGGTTGCTGCCTCCATAACCACTTCTAAACTTGAGAATGTTGGTACATATCAGGATTGTGTTCTTTAGAAACATTTTAAGTTATTAAGTTTAGTACATGCGCAAGAGATAATCGAACCCTAAAGCTCGACATTCCCTTTATACGCTTTGGGCTTGCGAATAGCAGCTGAAGTTGTGACTTGTAAACAAAACATAGTTTTAGATATTTTTAATTGAATATATTAATGCACGTCATCTCCATGGGCAGGCCGATTCAAAGGGACATGTGTTTGCTATAGTACTGATTACTCCAAGGTGGTTCAGTTGGGGTTTTTCTGTCGGGTTGAGATGAACAGGTTTATAGGTCATTGGTGGCAGAGTAGTGGTGTTACTGTCTCGCAGCTCCAGAGACCGGGGTTCGATCCTAACTACGGGTGCTGTCTGCACGGAGTTTTCTCTGAGATCTTCAGTGAAGAGGGCTAATTGGCTTGGTAAATGTAAAAATTGTCCCTTGTGGGTGAAGGATGATGTGAATGTGTGGGGATCTCTGGTCGGCGTGAGCTGAAGGGCCTGTTTCCGCGCTGTCTTTCTAAACTAAGCTGTCATGGATCATAATTAAAATATTATTAACAGATGCAAACAGATACAGTCAATGAAGCACTTGGATCGTCACGTGTGGCTAATCTTCAGTGCTTAATATTATCCGATGGTCATGTCAGGAAGCTGTGTAATACCCAAAGTAATAAAAACTGCTGATTTGATAAGTGACAATCCATGTAAAATTGAGAGGTGTATTTGTGAACAAACTAATTAAAGAATTTTGTGTTTCGAACTATCATTTTCTGTGGGGTTTTAATTTGACTTGCAAAAGATCAAATATACTGATAAATCAATTTCATAACCTGGAGGGAAATAACAGCCAGCTAATAAGGTAACCTGTCCTTTAAGTGGTGTCAGCATATCCTGGCGCATATTTGTTGCAGGCATGCATGTAGCCTTTATATTTGTTAGTTTGGTACGTTAAGATGGAAGCTATGCCTGAAGATTTTTCTGTCAGTTTGCAGTTCAGCACTGAGTGACTTCATGGCAAACATTCACCGCCAGCTTAATTTCAGCACATGGGGACAGGAGTTTTTGGCTGTGTAAGCTGAAGTATCGTTCTCGTGGGCGACGCTTCAGTGGTGAAAACCTGCATACTCATGTTAACTTTATTTATTTTGTCACAAGATCTTTGGTTTAAAAACAACCCAGACAGCATAAAGGATAATTATTGCACTGTATTACAAGGCAATGATTGAATCCCTGTCAAGAATTGTGCAGATTCCGTTTAGCACAAACATCAAGCCATGATTTAATCATTCAACTGAATGTATAAAAATAACCTTGATATTGAATGATAGACCCCCCCCCCATGATCTTGCACCTAATAGACGGCAATCTTAATTAGTATTGCAGGTTAAATACTGGAATTGTATTTCCATTTTCAAAAAAATCTCCGCCTAATATATTTCTAGCCAACACGATACAAAAAAAAGTTATGCCTATTGATGTTTCCATGCTGGCTTAACCCTTTGATACGCTGGCTGCAGATGACTGAAGTGAACAGTGCTCACTTGCAAGTTGACAGGAATGTTGCGTTAAACTCCTGGATTTCAGATTTGCCTACTTTTGATTTTGTATTTCATTTTTTTTGCGTAGTTAATGCATGCTGTGTACCGTGCTAGTTAGTGGCAGGTCAAATCCACAGCAACAATGGTGTGATGAACCAGAAATGTAAAAGGATGGCTTGGTGTTTGTGCTAAAATGGAACCTGCACAATTCCTGACAGGGATTCATTATTTGACATGTGATCAGAAAAGGGGCACATGTGGCATTATTCTGTGTCATCTGGTGTTCTGGATTAGTATGTAGTTGGCCATTTACTCTGCATCTTCTGCTAAGAAGTGTTGGTGTTAAGGATTAGAGGTGGGCCACTTTAATTTCTGGCTGTTGACCGTGATTCAGCGGCTCCTTTCTCCTCAAGACGATCCTTATTGCGAGTGCAGTCAAAATTGCCTCCTTCCTCACTGCTGGTGTTCTACCTTATCTTCCTCATTCTGTTTATCGCACTTCTGTTCTTTAGCCTGTCCCTCAGTTTCCTTGGGGTCTGCATGCTGATATCCTGGCATTGGCAGCTGTCTTTGCATTAACAGGTCATACACTAAGTGAATCATGTGCTCTTTGCCAATCGTAAGATTTTCCTGATGGGGAAATGGCATTTTTCCATGAAGTGCAGTGCACGAGGCGAACTGCCTGACATTTCCTGCAGCTCACCCTGGCCCAAGGGAAATCTCGTGGGGCATAAGGAGTGTGTGCTGGATGTATCCTGCGAGTGTCTCTTTATGAATGCAAATACTGGCATCTCATTCTCAATTGAGTGTTTCCAGCCACACATTTGGAGACTGCCGTCAAGTGCAACTGGAAGGTCATCAACGTGGTGACAGACGCTCTTTGGTCTGCCCAAAACTTGCTGGTCTGCAGGAGTATATGCTGAGGAACTCGTTTGGTGAAGCCCAAGCCCAGGCTCTGGGGGGCAGGACCACAGAGGGAAGGGATATTGCCCCAGGGGGCCACGTGAGTGGCAAGGGGCCAGATATATGATATTTCTGTGATCACTACCGAATACAATGCTAATGAATGTGTACATATAACCGCTCAGACTGTCAGAAGAATTTTTGCACAGTTCTTGTTTTGTATATTTTTATCTGAATAAAATAAAATGTATTCTTGGAAAATAAAAAATTCAAAATCCAAGTGGGTCTTTCTATATTAATCTAGTATTTGCATGGCTTCTGTTGTAATGGTGCTCAGCAGTAGAATACCTTCTATTTTTCTGGTTCCTCACACTAATGGTGAACCAGGAACATAGAGGATAGTAGAAACAAAGAACTACAGATGCTGGTTAATGCACAATAGGGCTCCAAGTGCTGCAGTAACTCAGCGGGTCGGGCAGCTTCCATGGAACACATGGATAGGTGATGTTTTGGGTCAGAACCAGATATTCCTTGTGTCCTGGGAGCTTTCCTTCTGGCTAGTTCAGGCTGCTGGAAATATCAGGCAATTCTGCCCTGTCTATTATGTTTCTTGGAAAATTGGCATTTGCTGGCAGGAAAAGCCCGTGATCTGCAACTAGCCCAATAGCTTTCCAGACTTTCAGATCAACAGGGATATTAATGGAAATCCTTGTGGGCATGTCAACGGCTGCTAATGCTTTATAGAAGTCCGCAATGCCGGTAAATCTCTGTACCTGAGATGCCACCTGTTCCTCATTGAAACTGAAGGAGATGAAACTAGCTCTGTGTGAACATGATGCCTGGGAGACCCCTCCATCACTAATGTGAGCAGCAAGCTGAGACCTGCTAGAGATCTGCAGGATTCACGTGGTTAAATCCCATGGCAAGGAAGTTGGCAGTGAATGTGGCCTTGACCTCCATGTAGAGAGCAGTCGACGCAGGAAAGTGTGGTTGAATCTGTCCCAATAGCATTTGGTTTGATTTAGTTTATTTATAGTTATGTGTATAGGGATGCAGTGAAATACTTGTTCTGCATGCTGCCAGTCACATCATGCCATAGATATAATGGATCCTCTTCTAGGATGGTGCACAGTTGTCACATTCTGGCACCATCTTGCAACTTCCAAGTTCTCTGATCTTGGCTTAAAGGAGCTGTGCAATTTTGTTCTTCTCACTTTAAGGCCCAGTGTCCAGGGAAATTCTGTTCATCGCGCCTTTCACGTGTTTGATGGTGGTGACAGCTTTGGAAAAGGTCAGATACTGTAAACATTGCTGATCCGGGAAAACCAGGTGGAATATGGTGTCTGGGCTAGTGGGAATGGACTCTTCGTGATGTGCATAACTATCACCAATCATTTCCATCATAATGTCTCCAGTATAGGATTGCTGCTGGTGCTATCACTGCTGACGTGCCCATTGAATGAATATTTCACCATTAAATGCTGGAGAAAATGCCCACTGTTATTTAAAGGATATTCTATGGACTGGAATATGTTTAAGCAGCCTGCAAGAAGTCTGAATCTGCCCAATCATCGACAAGGTGTCCTTTTAAAAAGACACGCATGCGATAAAGTGGTGCTGTATACTAGTTATATCATGAGCGTTATGAGTTGTACTCATAGTTCCAATTTGTTCCATTAGAAAAGAAAGATGTGATGCACAATTTGATGTCATTCAGCTTCAGTCGGATATACAGAGGTGAATTGTGTGTAGTCCAACATCACATCAGGTGTGTTTAACGTCTGTTATAACCAGTGTACTCTAACCTGAGTAAAATTATTTTTGTGGACACTTGTGCATTAAATTAAAATGGATGCTGGGCTCTAGGTGATCTTAATTTGAACATTAGAACAACCTTCTGGAAGAAGAAACATTCTTTGCTAACACACTGCTTGGGGATTTCCCTCTCAGCACTATATTATTGCCACTCGCTCTGATGGCTGTTATAAAATAGCCTAATGATAATAACACCTTGCATGTTTGTTGATGGTTTAACACATTTATTGGCTTAAGATGGAAATTTCCTGTATTTAAAATACACTTATTTGAATGTGTTTATGTGGTGAGATTGTGTTTTGGATACTGACAGGGTTTCTGTTCCTTTCCAGCAACAGCTTTTTTATTCTTTCAGTACTAGTCCTACAGCTCAGATCTAAAGTGCTTTGGGGCCCATCATGCCCATGTTGACCTTTTTTGCCCATCTGCTCTAATCCCATTATTCTGCATTAGGACCACATTCTCTGGCTCTCTTGATTAGGTATGTGTCTAAATGCCTCTTTGGGTGTAGTAATTGTATCTGAGCCACTTTGCTATGGAACTTCAATTTATTTTCTGAAAGCTAGAGTCACTCTTTAAATGAGAAACTTGGGGCATGTTGGTCGGCATGGGTCTGTTTCCAGGCTGTCTAACTCTGTGACTCTGTGGATTGTTTCCAGTGTTCTGCCCAATGTTTATCCTCTGACCACACAAAAAACAATGGTTATCTCTCACCATCGCATTGCTGTTAGAGGGGACCTTGCAGCCCTCAAATTGACTGCTTGTTATCTATAGCCAAGTATATTTTTAATAGGGTGGTGACTAAAACGCTTTTTTGTATGTATCTAGGGAGCAAAGGTTTTTAATTATAAATCTGGCTCTATTATTTTGGTTTTGCCAGTTAAATGCAATTCAAGAGGACCAGTTGTTCAGTTGAGGGTGGGGGAGGGGAGATGGGTGGTGGAGAATTGTACTGAACGCACAGGTTGAGAATGTGGGTTCAGAAATTAAATGTCCCTATGTCTTGTGTGTGCGTGTGAAGCAATTCATTCAGAATATCTCCCAATAATTTGAAATACAATTGCAAGTGGAAATAGAATATTTTAAGTGAAGTCTGAAAGCCATGGAAAGGTCTTCGAATTTTAACTTAATTCAACAGAATCGTTAACTTCATGACTTCCTTGTCACTGGAGCATGTAGTGTGACACTCTGTTCAAAACATCATTTTGCAACGACCCAACTCCTGAGTTATGACATTAATTTTGGAATGTTACGAATGTAAGGTTAGAGTGCAAGGTTGAAGCAGCATCAAAAGTACTGGAAGGCACGGAACACAGCCGTTTCAAATGGTTTGCCATTGAGCCAACAAATCCCCAATGTTGTAAGCACGTAAAGGCAATCAATAGAGCATGTTAGAGGTCAGGACCTTTAGCCTTCATTTTGTAACGGTTGTCCCCCATCTCTGTCTCTCCTCATTGCTTCACGTTATGGCTGAGATGCATTGAATGATGTTCAATAGTATTAAATGTTGGCGTTTGATAGATTATTGTTTGGGTTCAATGGATTTAAAAATGTTCTGAAACTAAAATGTGCATATCCTGAAGACTGAATTGATGAGACCCTGAAGAGGTGGTGATACCAAAGATCCTAGAGCTCCACTATAAGATCTTTGGGTGATACTGCTCTAATCCCAACACACTGCTGCTGACATACTTATGGTGAGGATCTAAATCCCTTGGTAATGACATCCACTGACTGGTCCCTTTGCAAACGTACACGTACTCTGGCTGCTTTTTTGAAGATCTTAGAAAACTGTTAGTCGTTGGCTCTTTAAAATGGAAACCATTGGCACTTTTAGCCTTACGATCTACAGATGCGAGAATCCAAATAAAAAATGGAAAATACTGGACGCACCCAACAAACCAGACAGTGTCTGTGGAAAGAGAAACAGGGCTAAGGTTTTGGGATCTGATGAAGGGTTTTGATTACGAATATCTACTCTTTGTCTTTCTTCTTGAGCTAAACCCTCCCTGTATGTAGGCTTTTCATGGACACAACTTTTACTTGGATTGCAGATCAGTCCTCCAAGTACAAATTGTGTAGATAATTAAGTTGAGTTTTATATTAGTGTCAATTTGAGTTTGGCCAGTATAAAACATGAATCAGTATAGTCGGGGAGTGAGGTAAGAAGAGGCCCAGCCTCAAATGTTACATGTCCATTTTCTCCAGAGATGCAGCCTGAACTGCTGATTCCAGCACTGTCTTTTTTTGTAAACAAATATCTGTAGTTCCTGATATCTAAATATTTTTATATCCTTGGATTAAAAAAATTGGTCTTTCAAAGACAGCTAGTAACACACACTTATAATTATTATTATTATTATTAATATTATTATTATTTATTTATTTTTTTGCAATAGCAAAGAAAACCCCACAATTCATTGTATAAAAATTCACAACCTGACTTCAAACCACTGAAAATGACTTGGGGTGAAAAGACAAAAAATAAGCAACAAGCTTCTTTTTCGTAGCAAATTAAATGCTTTTCCATTCCTATTAGTGGCTTTTTATTTTGTTTATGTTTGTCACATGGCTGTAAATGATGTGAAAAGCAAAAGTGTTCAATTTGATGAATTGGCTAAATCATGCTCCAATGTATTCTCTTGAAATGGCATGTTGACATTTTTAAACAAAGTTGATTTGGAACTTAAAATTGTTAACATGCATATGTTTGCAAGTTTTTAACTTAACCAGTAAAAACGTACATAGAAAATAGGTGCAGGAGGAGGCCATTCCGCCCTTCGAGCCAGCACCGCCATTCATTGTGATCATGGCTGATCGTCCCCTATCAATTTTCAAGTACAAATTACAGGAAACTTACTGTTTTTAAACATCTTTGCTTGAGTAAAATCCAAGTGAATTCCCAAAGTAAAATCATTTGAACTTTGGTACTTTTGTACTTCTGACCTGCTTTCACTTTTTTCGGGGATCTGGTTAAACTGCCAAAGGGCAAAATTTAAAATAGATGAATGGGACAATTTGTTAGAAGCTGTAGAATGCCAGGAACGTACTGTCGGGGGTAGTGGTTGCGGCAGATAGGATAGTGGCATTTAAGAGACATTTGGATAACCATACAGGGATGGATATGCATTATGTACACGCAGGGAAGAGTTGGTCTCTGTATCATGATCATAGAAAATAGGTGCAGGAGTAGGCCATTCGGCCCTTCGAGCCTGCACCGCCATTCAATATGATCATGGCTGATCATCCAACTCGGTATCCTGTACCTGCCTTCTCTCCATACCACCTGATCCCTTTAGCCGCAAGGGCCACATCTAACACCCTCTTAAATATAGCCAATGAACTGGCCTCAACTACCTTGGCAGAGATTTCCACAGATTCACCACTCTCTGTGTGAAAAACGATTTTCTCATCTCGGTCCTAAAAGACTTCCCCCTTATCCTTAGATTGTGACCCCTTGTCCTGGACTTCCCCAACATCTTGAACAAACTTCCTGCATCTATCCTGTCCAACCCCTTAAGAATTTTGTAAGTCTCCGTAAGATCCCCCCTCAATCTTCTAAATTCCAGCGAGTACAAGCTGAGTCTATCCAGTCTTTCTTCATATGGAAGTCCTGCCATCCAAGGAATCAGTCTGGTGAACCTTCTCTGTACTCCCTCTATGGCAAGAATGTCTTTCCTCAGATTAGGAGACCAAAACTGTACGCAATACTCCAGGTGTGGCCTCACCAAGACCCTGTACAACTGCAGTAGAACCTCCCTGCTCTTGTACTCGAATCCTTTTGCTATGAATGCCAACATACCATTCGCTTTCTTCACAGCCTGCTGCACCTGCATGCCTACTTTCAATGACTGGTGTACCATGACACCCAGGTCTCGTTGCATCTCCCCTTTTGCTAATCGGCCACCGTTCAGATAATAGTTTACCCTCCTGTTTTTGCCACCAAAGTGGATAACCTCACATTTATCCACATTATACTGCATCTGCCATGCATTTGCCCACTCACCCAGCCTATCCAAGTCACCTTGCAGCCTCCTAGCATCCTCCTCACAGCTAACACTGCCCCCCAGCTTCGTGTCATCCGCAAACTTGGAGATGTTGCATTCAATTCCCTCATCCAGATCATTAATATATATTGTAAATAGCTGGGGTCCCAGCACTGAGCCTTGTGGTACCCCACTAGTCACTGCCTGCCATTCTGAAAAGGACCCATTTACTCCTACTCTTTGCTTCCTGTCTGCCAGCCAGTTCTCTATCCACATCAATACTGAACCCCCAATACCGTGTGCTTTAAGTTTGTATACTAATCTCTTATGTGGGATCTTGTCGAAAGCCTTCTGAAAGTCCAGATATAACACATCCACAGGTTCTCCCTTATCCCCTCTAGTAGTTACATCCTCAAAAAATTCTATGATTCGTCAGACGTGATTTACCTTTCATAAATCCATGCTGACTTTGTCCAATGATTTCACCACTTTCCAAGTGTGCTGCCATCCCATCTTTAATAACTGACTAGCATTTTCCCCACTACCAATGTTAGACTAACTGGTCTGTAATTCCCCGTGTTCTCTCACCCTTTTTAAAAAGTGGGGTTATATTAGGTACCCTCCAATCCTCAGGAACTACTCCAGAATCTAAAGAGTTTTGAAAAATTATCTCTAATGCATCCACTATTTCTGGGGCAACTTCCTTAAGTACTCTGGGATGCAGCCTATCTGGCCCTGGGGATTTATCGGCCTTTAATCCATTCAATTTACCTAACACCACTTCCCGGCTAACCTGGATTTCACTCAATTCCTCCATCTCATTTGACCCCCGGTTCCCTGCTATTTCCGGCAGATTATTTATGTCTTGCTTAGTGAAGACAGAACCAAAGTAGTTATTCAATTGGTCTGTCATGTCCTTGTTCCCCATGATCAATTCACCAGTTTCTGACTGCAAGGGACCTACATTTGTTTTAACTAACCCTTTTGTCCTCACATATCTATAAAAACTGTTGCAGTCCGTTTTTATGTTCCCTGCCAGTTTTCTTTCATACTCTATTTTCCCTTTCCTAATTAAGCACTTTGTCGTCCTCTGCTGGACTCTGAATTTCTCCCAGTCCTCTGGCAGGCTGCTTTTTCTGGCTAATTTGTACGCTAGCACAGCCATTGTGGGCCGATGGACCTGTTCTTGTGCTGTATTGTTCTATGTTTATGCCAGTCAACGGGATTACTGTGTGAGGAATCCTGGCTATTAATTTTTGCTGGCACAGAGCAGTTTGGATTTTCCAACATCTTCTGAGTGTTTACTGAGAAACTTCTCTAAGCAAGCTTAGCTTTCCAATCTAATTTGTATTTCCCAGAAGCTGTATCTTGTGATTTCATCCATCTTGTGAACTGAACATCTTTGCTTTTATACAACTTGGGTGCACCAACTGGCAAATGGTCAGCAGAACCAATCTCTGCAAGGCACAATCACGCTGTGGAACTTGCTGCCTAAGTGGATTGAAAACTCTGGTTTTGGATGCTGAACGGAGGTTGTTTTTGCTTTGCTGAATCCAGTATCAATGGGCCTATTCAGCACAGACAATAAATAACCTCAATGATACAGTTGCATTTGAAGCTGCTTAACAATTTAATAAATCTTGGAAAAACAAAATCTGAATTTTTTTAAATCATTCATAAACCTTCACAGATGGCATGAATTTATAACTACTCTAATTTGTTATGCATTCACCAATGCACATTCTTCTGTTTATTGCTACGTGGGATTTCTTTGCAACTTTTCAGATTTCTTAGTTAAGTGCATGCCATGAGCAAAGCTTTCAAGATCATGAAGTATTGTGATAAAGTAAATGACGATGTGTTGCTTGAAAGATCAAAAGACTGTAATGAAGGTGCGCACATTTAATGTGATCAGCAAAAGGCATTCTCTGCGACAGTATTAAAGCAGGGTCAATACATGTAATTCAATTTTCAAGTAGATGGTAGAAAGAGAATTGTGAAAAGGAAGGAAGTATTGAAATGGATGAACCTTGCACACACATATACCCTCCTAAATATGATGGTCCACTAGTTCTTTCTTATGTTGAATCTTGCTGGTAAATAACAGCAGTTATGGTACAAATTAGAAACAAAAATATTTTGTCTGATCTTGTTTTCTGGCCAATTAACTTGTCTGTCTGTTTTTGCTTGAATCTCAAATTTGATCAAAGGATTATGTATTGGCCCCAGCAACACCCCCACTTCCAAAGGAGACTGAGAAATTTGATGCGTCTCCAATGGTTACTAAAACTTATACGGATGCACCACAGAAAACATACTGTCGGGTTGCATTATATCTTGTTTTGGGAACAGCTATTAACTCCAAGACCACAAGAAATTGCAGGAAGTTGCAGGTGTAGACCTGTCCATCACACAGACCAGTCTTCCAACCAATGAATCCACCCACATTTTATGCTATTTCAGTAAAGCAACCAACATGGTCAAAGACTTGCCCCAACCCGGTCATTCCTTCACCCTGCTCTCATTTGACCGAAGCTACAGAAACTTGAAAGCGTGCACCACCAGACTCTAACAGCTTCTTCCCCTCGAATATCAAGCATCTGAACAGTCTTTCAATAAGCAAGGGTATTGTCCAAATCATCTCTACCCAATTGCAGCCATTGGACTTAACTTTGGAACTGTTAAGGGCCTGTCCCTCTATGGTGACCTTATTTGCGAGTTTAGGAGAGTTTGCGCTCCCACAAGCTCACAGCATGGTCGACACGTGGTCGTAGGTGGTCACTGGTAAGTCTCCTTCATGGTCGAGAGGAGTTCCAACATAATGGTTACTACTCGCAGCCTTAGTTTGGTCGAGGAAAATATTTCCATAAGATGAAAATTTTTCTGTGAGTAAAAATTGGTCGGCATGGAGATAATCGATACTTTTTGTGCAGTGCAGATACTCGTAGTGCAGTGGGAGTGGGGTCGCCATGTCGTTGTAGGTAGTCGTAGGTAATCTCCTTTGCTGACTGGGCATTTTCCCCCTTTATCTCCCCTCCCCCTGCCCGCTCTTTTATAGGGCTCACCGTACACTGTGCCAGCCTTTAACCTTCCTGTTCATCACGGGTATCACCTTGGCTTTGCACCATGTGAATTCCAGACAACGCTCCTTCACTTTCCCTGGCCCCCGCATTTGCGGTGTGTGTGTGTGTGTGTGTTCAGCGCTGACGGTTGTTCCAGCTCGCGGTTTTTCAGGCGATTGCCCCTGAGCTTGACGCTCGCAGACAGTTTGCTGCAAAGTCGCGTAAGTGGGACACGCCCTTAACGCTACAATGCTGAGAGCTATCCTCTGCACTTTGCATCTTCCCCTTTGCTCTGCCCATTGTACTTGAGTTTGATACTATTGTGTTTATGTACAATGTTATCTGATCTGTTTTGGTAGCAAAACAAAGTTTGTTACGAGTGCAGAGGCACAGTAAAATGAATAAGCCTAATTATTTTGTTGCATTTGAATTTGGAAATTAAATGTTAGTCCCTCACAGATAACAAGAAGTTAGCTCTTTAGCATGAAATGCTTACATTGACTGACCATACATTACATGTCAATTGTAAAGCCATGGCTTTGCTTTAAATCTTTATTCATACGTTTTTTGTTTTAATTGAGAAATTCTACCTGTTCCAACTATGATCGTGCTGATGTCAAGAATGGAGCTTTTGTGTAATTAGTGATAATGAGAATTGCAGTGATCTTAGGATGGGAGAAATGGGAGTGGTTTTTTTTTTCTTCCCGTTTCTGTTTTTATGAAGTGTTAGAGATGGGCATTAATCAGCAATATTGTACTAAATCTTGGAAGCAAGTAGGACTGAAGCTTTTTTAATTTCATTACCTGTTTTAGAAAGGAGGACGGACTGTCACATTGCTTCAAACGGGACCTATTGACAAAATTCATGTTGCTGATTTAAATGCCTTTGGCATTGTTTGCACTCTGGCTAATCACTCAAGCCAAGCGTTTAACCTGTTGTACTGTACTTTCGCTCTTTGTCGTATGTTTTGTTTCTCTTGCCTTTAACCTTTCTTGCTCATTTTCTGTGTACACGCGTGTGGGTATATGCATGTGTGCTGATGGTCGACACGTGCTTGTTTTTAGTTTTCCAGTAGTAGCTAACATGTGACTTAGTCACTCCGTGTGTGACCACCAGCACAGAAGTAGTTGTTGCCCAGCCACCAAATCATAGTGCAATGTCTTCCTTTAATCACCTGCATTGCCATATTTCTTCTCCCAGAAATGCGGACTAACATGGTTGGATGCTGACAGCATGTTTGGGAGGAGCTTGCCCTGATGCAGCATGCACATACGATAGCAGCAGCCGCCGCCACACAGCGCTCCTTCTTTACAGAGTCTCCACAGGCAGCTAATGGAGCAGTGCACTTATTCAAAGTGCTGCTCAAACCTGCCACTTGCTCGGCAATTGTTTTAAATTCTGCAGCAGCATTCCGGCAGATTCCGCACAGGATTTTGTTTGAGGAGTTCCTGACTGAAAGGCTGATTGGCCCTTTTCACTGCAGAACTGGATACGGTACTGTGAAACGCCCCTCTACAATAGACCACCTTTTGCTTGTTTTTTTTAAATATACTGTCACTTTGGTGCCAGCTATTTTTTCTCTTCGCTTTCTCTCCTTCCCTTTTCGCTATTTTTTTCTTACACTCTTTTGTAAAGCTGTGCTGCATCACTAAACCACATTATGCTGTGCCCTGCACCCTTTGCCTTCCTCCTCCACCTCTGCTAGGCAGTGGGAGTATGGATGCTGCTGTTGTGACGACCTCTCCTTCTTTTAGTCCACTGCGGAGCGGCATGCTGAATAATCCTGCTGTCAATGGGTGAGGACATTGATGCACGAAAAATCACCAGCAGCTTTCTCCGAGACCATAACTATGTGACAGAAGGTATTGGATTTATATTGTTTTTATTATTCTGTACTGCCTTAACCTCGGCTAATAATTTAAAATGCATTGAAGAGCTGGCTGTAATCTTGCAGAATAGCAGCACAATCAGTGAAGTCATGTGTTGAATACCTTATCAGAGCAGAAATAATGAGTCAGCAGTTTTTCTTCTCATACGTTGATCAGCAAGAAGCCTCAATCGTTATGTCTTGTTACAAAAACTGAGCAATGTGGAGGGGAAAAAAATAGTTTAGACTTGTTTTGGTTTATATAATATATATATATGTATATATATATATATATAATATATATATATGTGTATATATAAAGATATGTATAATATGTATACAAAATACATTAAAAAAGATGTATCCCCATTCTTTAACCTGCATTTTTTTTTAAAGAGAAGGGCCTTTTCCTCTAGAATCCACATTTGATTTTGTGCGTTCCCTACTTGTAAATGCCTCACTGCAGGGATTTAGTTCACTTGAAAGATCCTTTAATTTCACATTTTAATTGAATTTTGGTCTGCTTTTTCACTCGGTAAGAGGTTTGGATTAAAAACTGTAATAACAGGCGACGGTAACATTTCACCTGTTTCTTGGCATGTGTGTCACAAAGTGACGTGAAATTTAAGATTGTGAGATTGCTGTCTTGCAGAACATTTCTGTGGGGTGATTTGAGGTTAGCTCCCTTTCTGATTTGTCGCAATTCTGTGGCGTGAATGTTTGTTTATCAGTTGAAGTTATCAGAAAGTATGGCGTGTGGCAATACTCATTGGTCCCATTGAGGCGTGGATGTGCTTTCACACGGTGTGTGTCTCATCTCAGTGCTCTGGTGACAAGGTGAAACGTGCAGGCCAGGTGCTGCTTTGCAAGCGGGGCGGGGGGTGGAGTTTGCAGCCCAGGTTTGCTCGTGCACACCTCCTAGTGGGCAGCCTGGGGAAATGAACAACTTGCTTCTGTTTCTTCTATCACAAACTGAGTGGGTGTTCAGGAAGAATAAAGTGGATACATGGATAAGGTTCTCTTCCTTCACATCAAAGTATTTGAAACTGAAAATTGGTAGTGAGGGAAGCAGTGCAATCACCTTTTGTGTAGAATTGGGAAGGTTCATAAATTAGATTCTACTACTATTTCTGCAAATGTGTGAGTCCATAATTAGGCAATTGGGGAATTGTGTTTCAACATTTATGTGTTTAGATGGTTTCCTTACCTATGTGTTGTAACTTGCATCCAGTATTCCTGTACCTGAATGTTGTGGCCGATCTGGATTTATTTTTATTATGGGAAATTAAAATAAAAGGTTTATTATTGTTACGTGTACTGAGATACATTGATAAACTTTAATTTGTGTGTGATCCAAACATCAGATATACCGTATGTAAATACCATCAACTCAAACTGGAGTACAATAGATATAGCAAAGGGGAAGAGACAGAGTGCAGAATATAGTTCTCAGCATTGCAGTGCATTAGTTGTTATAGCCTCGGCGGTAGAGCTGAATTGGGCAGTGCCCAAACCTCTGGAAGGATTGTTCAGAAGCCAGGGGAAGAAGCTGTTCCCGAGTCGGGTGGTACGCGTTTTCAAGCTTCTGTACCTTCTGACAGATTTGAGCAGGGCGAAAGAGAATGACTGGGGTGGGACAAGTCTGATTAATTTTATCTGCTTTTCTGAAGCAGCATGAAGTCAATGGTGGGAAGTCTGCTCTGTGGGATGGACTGGGTTACAGCTACAACTCTCTGCAATTTCTTGCACTCTTGGACAGAACTGTTCCCAAACAAAGCTGTGATGCAACACAACAGAATGCTTACTATGGTGCACGTGTAGAAGTTTGTTATGTCTGGAGACATGCTGAGCTCCCTCATTCTCCTTGGGAAGTAGAGATACTGGTGTGCCTTCTTGGCTGCTACATCAGTGTAGTTGGTCCAGGGTAGATCATTGGTAATATTAATGCCAAGCAACAAGGCTCTCAACCATTTCTACTTCTGTACCATTGATACTGGTTAGGGCATCTACTCCACCATGCATCCTGGGGTCTATGACTAGCTCCTTTGTCTTGCTGACGTTGAGGTAGAGATTATAGTTCAACGAGAGAAATTCCATGAAGGATTTTTTAATAGAATTATTATTTCAAGTAAAAGGATCAACATTTGAAGCATATTGTAGCAAAATGAATCCAAGAAAATATAGGGACATATTTCCAGACTGAGAAATGGGCAACTGAAAGCATGACCATCCTTGTAAAAAATGGTATGGAGTGTAGGGCTGGTAAAGGTTTACTGTGTCAGCCTTGCATGGTGAATTTGGATACTTGAGGAACGAAAGTACTTCATCTTTACAAACGTTAACATATTCATTCTGTTTGTGACGAGCTTTTTGTTGATGGAGACAAGTTCTTATGGAAAGGAACAGTCCACATTTTACCACTGCGATTCCAGAGACCAAATCCCTCTATCTTTATTGGAACGCAGCATTTTTCATTGCTGTGTGATATTGGGACAGAATATGAATTGTAAATTTGAGCAGCATGTGAGGTGTTTGCTACTTAATATGAAATAAGTAGTATTTTTTTCATTTTCTGTTGAACCCTTTTACACTATTTTAGTTGAGAGGCCACTGCAGGAGATGGGATCTTCACTTGCTGCTGATTGGCATTGGAGTTATGTGAAGTCTTTTCTTGGTAGAATGTAAAATATTTCAGTTGCTTTGGTGTTGCTGTCATATCTTTTTGCAAACATGGTATGTTTTGGAAGCTGCTGTGATTTATTCCTTGGGGTAATACAAGGTAAATATTCAGCATCTGAAATGGAAAGATGGACTTTTCTGCCATTGAGAATGAGACTCCATTTTTCTGCTTTTCTGTTGCAATAAACATTTGCATGTGCATTCTCATGAGCAGCATATTAAGTAGTGCCCTCCAAATAAACAAGCATTGCGCAGGATGTATTTGGAAGTTTTCAGCTTTATTGCCCACCTTTGCTTGTATTTTGTAATCAGAGACTAGCAGTGCAGTTCTTGATATGAGGTGACTTGCCATATTTGGTAAATGTGCTCTCTTGCTCTCTCGCTCTCTCTTTTTCCCTCTCTTTTTCTCTATTTTCTCTCTCTCTTATTCTCTCTCTTATTATCTCTCTCTTATTCTCTCTCTCTCTCTCTCTCTCTCTCTCTGCAAATGCAATTTGAGGTGATGAACAGTAATGGCTGCACTAATGGTATGTTTCCAATTCAACATCAGTTATTGGATTCGGATAGGACAAATCTCAAATTACAGCCTGAGATGCTGTAAATGGTGTGCATTCATCTGATAATAATGGATATCTTGGGATTAGTCTCCATAATGAATTCCAGCAGTGCCTAAACCATTGTCGCCCATGTCACACTGTTGACCAGCTTTGCTGAATTATTAATTTGCTTTAGGCATTGGATTTAACGCTCGCCTCAAAATACTTTGGCATCGGTCGCTCTCTTTGTGCCACAAAATATTATAGATGGATTTGAAAGTGGAAAGACTGTCCTGCAATTTTAGCTATTCAATTTGTGCAAATTTTATCACATTGATTTATTTGCTAAGTAAATGTGCCCTGTATTATATCATTCAAAACTCATATCTATCTTGATTCTAATTTGTACAGTGAGCTGGGATTTTGTAATGAACCACAGACTTGAATTCATGCTTAACAACAAGAGTACCCTTAGTCATTGTAGATTCTGGCTGCAAGTAAATCAAACTTACCGATGTACGCACTGTTCTATGGGACTAATGGTTGTCATTGGAAGGAAATAAAGTTTTTTAAAAAAAAGAACAACCCATGAAGTAGTGCATTGCACATTGACTTACATTTCTCAATGTGAACACCTATGTTTCTCAAATGTTGTGTAATAACTTTCCAAAACAGGCACAAAGTTTTGCAGTACCAGGCAGCATCTTGGGAGAAAATGGACAGATGATGTTTCGGGTCCCTTCCACAACCTCAGTGCTTATCATTCACTGCCTGCTTCTATCTCCTGAATCTGAAGGGTCCCCACCTAAAACATCACCTCTCCCTGTTCTCCAGAAATGGTGTCTGACCCACTGAGTTTCTCTAGCAATGTCTTTTTTTTTTGTTGTAAACTAGCATCGGCTGTTCCTTGTATTCACTTTCAATGACCGCTATCTTCGTAAAATCCTCAGGGTTTTGAACCAAACAGCACTACCTTGATCCTACCTCACCATAGAACACCATAGGCTATCGCCTGCACTAAGTGTTTGTGTTTTGCACTAAATTCACTTTTTTTGCACAGTCTTTATCTTTTTACTGTCTCGCAGAATTTATTCAACTTACAAATAATTTGCTATTGTGTGCTGTCTGAATCTGTTCTATTAATGCTGTTGCACGTAAGATTTCCGTTGTACCTGTACATCGCCACGCATGTGCATATGACAAGACTATGCAACGTGAAGCCTCGTTGTCTGGTTTGAGCTATTAATTGATCACAGTCACTGCAGCAGTTTAAATAGTCTCTGTTGACTTGGTGTCTCCGGGCTGTGGGTGGATAAAGTCAGTGTTCCAGCATCTTGCTGGTTATTGCCATGTTGATTGAGAGGAGAGATCGAGCAGTGAGTTGACAGTAGTTGTGGATTTTACTTTCATTGATTTCCACACAGGTTGGGGCCTACACTACTTTCAGCTTAATCTCCTAACTAATGTCTTGGTTTCTGGGATATCTCTTGTAGACATGTGCCGAAGCCCCAACCTCTGTACTGGTGTGGAAGAAAACATGCAGTGAAATCGCCATTGGAAATAATGACCTTTTCTCTGATTTGACAGTAAATCCTCTTCATTCTGGTCTGCCTGCTCAAATATGGAAAGCTCCAAATGACATTGTTATGGGCAAAGGCCTCTGGTCTCGATGTACAAACAGCACGGCTATGGTAAGGTTAATTGTGACACTGGCCAGTATAGCCGCCCAGTAACTTTGCAGATGTTGCTCCCCTGTTTGTGAATAGAACAGTGGATCTGATGGGCTGAGTGGTGGCCTCCTGTGCCATAAATAAAACGTTTTCAATTGGTGCAGAGGACAAGGTAAATAGGAGGAAATGAAAGGAAATACCTGTGTTTGGGTAAAAAGCAGGAGTATTTTATGAACAGTGAAAACATTACATTAATGTCATCTTGCATTTTCATTTGAGGTAAAATGTGAGCAGTGATCACTGTCTCAAGTTGCTGAACTTGACATTGTCCAACATGAATCTTCTATTAGCTAGGGTTCCTGAAAAATGACATTAACTAAAATTTTAACTCTTTCTCTCTGCTGTCATGCCGCAAAGTTCTGGCATTTGTTTTAATTCAGAATTTTTGTGTTATAATTTTTTTTGCCATTTTGTGAAAAGATGCCCTAAATGCACCTTGACCTATTTTAAATCATCTTGTGTTGACATCACGGGTGCAGAAGAAGGATGAGGCACTTACATTTGAGATATCCGAATGCAGGATCAAATTACTCTAGCTGTGAAATTTGCTTTGAGCAAGCCAAACATGGCTGCAGCAGACCAATGTATTCTTAAAAAAATGACGCAAAGTGCTGGGGTAACTCAGCGGTTCAGGCGGCAACTCTGGAGAACATTGACAGGTGACGTTTCGGGTCGGGAACCTTTTTCAGATGGTGTTCAGACATGTTGTATGTTCGACAGTAACAGAAATGTATGCAATTGTTGATAATGACTAGGGTGGTCTTGGTCTACAGGATATCATAGGATATCATTTGCTGCTAATCTGGGTTAAAACAATGCCAGATGTATTTGTTTCTTACAGTGAGGTGATGTACTTTGGGAGGACTAAAAAGACTGGAAAGTACAAAATGCATGCTTGAATCCAGGGATTAGTGAAGAATAAAGGGACATTGGCATTGAAATCATAGAATCTCTGACAGCAGCAGCACTGGGAAGATGGTTGGGGAAACGCATGGGATGCTTGCCTTCATTAGTTGGGGGCATTGAATATATATGAGCAGGGACTTTATGGTGCAACTTTATAAAACATTAGGTTAGGTCACAGCTGGAGTCATGTACCCAGTTCTGGTTGACATGACAGAAAGTAATCCATCTGTTATATAGGGCCTAGGTTTTCTCTTTCCATTGGCACAGAATGACCTGTTGGGCATGACCACCAGCCTTGCATTTCACATTTTTTTGCTTTCCTTTGTCTATATTCTCACTCTAACATTCCTCATCTCATAGCTTGTATTCCATTTTACTCTTGTTTAACTGCTCCCACTAAACCAGTGACTGGGTGACTTCCATAACCTGGGGTGAGTCCAGCATTGCTTTGTGCTGTTGCAGAGGTTCTCTCTGTCTTATCCAATTCCTGCCTTTTTATCTTCTCTGCAACTGAAAACTAGCTTTCTTGTCTCCCCTTTCTCTGGCAAAGAGTCTTTAAACTGAAACGTCAATTATTATTTTTCCACAGATGCAATCTGATTTGGACTATAGCGATAGAATGTAAAAACAGACCCTTCGGCCCACTCCGTCCGTGCCGGCCAGTGATCGCCCGTACACTAACACTATCCAACACATTAAGGAAAATTTTACAACCTATCAAAGTCAATTAACCTACAAACTTTCTGAGTTGTGAGAGGAAAACTGCAGCACCCAGAGAGTACTCACAGGGACAACGTACAAACTCCATACTGACAGCACCCGTAGTCAGGATCAAGACTGTGTCTCTGCCACCGTAAGGCAGCAACTCTACCGTTGCTCCACTGTGTTGCCCCAGATCTGTTGTAAGATTCGAGCATCTGCATTTTCTGGTGTCCGAATTCACCTGACCAGACTTTTTTGTTTCTATTGTTGTAATTGTCTATTTTTTTGCATGTGTACTTATAACTTTTTTGCAGAATTGGTGAGGATTATGGAAATTAGCTCATGGTTTGAGCAGGTTGTGTGAGCATCATGTGCAACAGACAGATTAATCTGAAGTTTCGCAGTCATTTTAAGACATCTTCATGGTAACTCAGTGACCTGTTTTAGCAGGAAGATGTAATGCAGTGCATTAGTTTCCACAAAACCTCTTCCCACAGCCTGCTGCCATAACACATGTTGTGCATGAACAAACCTGACGCGAATGCTGTTTCATGATGTTGGCAGAGCAAATAAGTATTGTAATACAGACATGAGGTTTGTGTCTGGTTGCTGCTATGCATCCCATTTACAAAGGCAATGGATTGGACAACTTCTAGCTCCTGTCTGTGTGCTTTGCAAACTAATGGCCCATAGAGTTTGCTGAATAATAAATTCAGGTTATACAAATGTTATTATATTTGATAATAAATCTCTCACCCATTCACTCTATATATTGCTTAGCATTGTGCTGAATCAGAACTTGATGCTGCAAGCACCGTCACCTTTGTTATTGATGGATCTCGGAACAGAACTCCTCAAAGGAAGATAATGCTGAGCAGAGTCAACATTGATTTATTTTGGGAAAACCATGCTTTATGTACCTGGTGGAATTCATTGAAGACGTGACTTGTAATATAGAGCGGGGGGACCAATGCATGTGGTGCAATTCTTGTCCAAAGGCTTTCACTGAGCTTTCACTCGTGCCTGATCAACGTGATGAGAGAACACGTGTGTGTGGGAATATTGGCAACGACTGAGAATTGGTTACTGGATAGAAAACAAAGAATGGGAATAAGCAGATCCTTCGGTTGGCAGTCTGGTTAGTAAGGTGTCTCTGGGAACACTGCTTGGGTCTTAACTAAACTGTAAATACAGTTGGTGAAAAGCTAAGTGGACCAAATATCATATTTCCAAGTTTCTAATTCTACAAAACAAGGTAGGTTTGTGAGTAGGAGGGAGGAAATAAAGTGGCTTTAAGGGTGTGTTGACAAACTGAGTGAGTTAGCATAGAACAAAACAGCACAGGAATAGGCCCTTCAGCCTACTTTGTCCATGCAAAACGTGATACCAAGTTAAACTAGTCTCTGCCTGCATGTGATCTGTTTCCCTCCATTCCCTGCTTTTCCATGTGTCTACCTAGAAGCCTCTTTAATCCCACTATTGTATATGCCTCCATCATCTCCCTTGACAGCGTTTTCCAGCGTTCCTTTCTGTGTAAACAAAAATAACTAGTGGTGCAGGCTTGAAGAGCCAAATGGCCTCCTCCTGCACCTATTTTCTATGTTTCTCTGTTTCTTACACATCAACTTTGCTTCTCTCACCTTGAATGAAAACTGGGCAGACGGGATATAATGGGGAATAAATGAGAGGCTATCCATTTCTGCGCATACGTAAAAGCATTTAAGTGGTTAAAAATCAAGCAATGTTGATATTCAAAGGGATAAAGGCAACCTAATGCCCAAGCATGTAAAGCAAACGAACAGGTGAGGCAAGCTATCTGGAAAACTAATGTTTGTCCTTGTGGGAGGATTTGAAATCTTGCTGTAGTTGGATAGGACCTGGTGCGACTGCGCCTGTAATGCTGTGTAGAAATGTTGTCGCCTTGCCTCCGAAAGGATTGAGTGCAGGGAAGGTGCACAATACTACTGACAGGATTGGATGGTTTACCGGGTGAGGAGATAGTAAGTGGATGAGGCCTGTACTCTCTGCTGTTTTGAAGCAGGAGTGGAGGTGTTGAGGAAACTTGCAGAATTCTTCTTCCACTCCAGACTGGGTGCAGGTAGGATTTAGCTGAGGAGTCTCGAACCACTTGTCACTGTCTCTGAATAAGAGGTCAGGCGTTTAGCATTTAGAAGGGACTTTCCTCATGCAGAGAGTGTACAATAGGAACATGTATTTTGGCAGATGGAATTAGTTTAATTTGGCATCTGGATTGGCACAGACAACTTGGGTCAAAGGCTCTGTGCAGCACTCTTTCGTCTGTTTATGATTATGTTTATATGCATGTATGCTTATTTTAGGCCAGAGATTATGGGGAGAAGGCAGGAGAATGGGGTTAGGAGGGAGAGCTAGTTCAGCGATGATTGGGGGAGTAGACTTGTTGGGCCAAATGGCCTAACTCTACTCCTATCATGTATGACCTTATATTCACCCTCTTGAGGTAATTTCATTTGTATATTTTGTCACCATGGACTTGTTTCAAAATAACCTGCAGACTATCGAGGAATGAGTGAGTTTTAAAAATTCCCCTTTAAAATTGCTTTTCCAAATAAGCTTAAGCAGAGAAGTATATTAACAAAGGTTATTTATACTAGAATGGCAATTGGAAGATAGGAGAGAGATTGCCAGCAATGCTGCATTGCTGCTACTGAACAATTCTGTGTTTATAAAAAAAATGCAACGGTTCTCTGCCTGACAATGACATTTGGCCCTTCGAGCCAGCACTGCCATTCAATGTGATCATGGCTGATCATCCACAATCAGAACCCTGTTCCTGCCTTCTCCCCATTCCCCTTAATTCTGCTAGCCCTAAGAGCTCCATCTAACTCTTTTGAATGCATCCAGTGACAGGGCTGCCCACATTGAGTGAGAGTTGAGCGTGAGAAATTGTGAGGGAGTGTAGCGACGGGGGGGGGGGGGGGGTAGGGAGCTTTTGCATTTTTCAGCTTGAAATTGTGTAATCTGGTGCATACTGTAGCGAGTCTTTTAACTTACACTTGAATGCAATATGTATGCTTTAAATTGGATTAGGTATGAATAAGGTTAGACTAAATGACATTCCTAATTACATTCCACAGTAGAGCCAGGCTCTGATCAACAGGTGCAGCACATGAATGACTATATTCATGTATGGAAATCAGATTCTATTCATGCTGTTATGCATATATATAGAGAAAAAAACAGAAAGCAAAAGTTGGACTTCCATCACTGTTCTGCAAAACTAAATCAATCAACCTTACCCTTTGAATATAGAAACAAGACAAAAATAATGTCACATAGTCAATCATATATGGTTCAATGAAATTAAGATATATATTTAAAAAATATATGGAAACAGGCCCTTCAGCCCACTATGTCCACACCGACCAGCAATGTACCATACACCAATTCCATCCATCACGCCAGGGGCAATTTACAGAAGCCAATTAACGTACAAACTGGCACTTCTTTCAGATATGGGAGAAACTGGAATATCCAGAGAAAACCCATGTGGTAGTAAGGCAGCAACTCTACCCCTGCACCACCGTGCCACCCCATTAAATTATTTTTTCTGTAATATATTTATTATGGTGTCACGTGAATAAAGATGAACACATGATTCTGATTTTTGCCCTTAGTTGGATAACACACATCTCCAGTCATTGTGTTTTATGGCTGGTTTTTAACCTCTTCAGTCTGAAGGTGTCGACCCGAAACATCACCCATTCTTTCTCTCCAGAGATGCAGCCTGTCCCGCTGAGTTTTTCTAGTTTTTAGTGTCTATCTTCAGTTTAAACCAGCATCTGCAATTCCTTCCTCCACTATATGTGAAGCAAAACAGGTCGATAGACAATAGACAATAGGTGCAGGAGTAGGCCATTCAGCCCTTCGAGCCAGCACCGCCATTCAATGTGATCACGGCTGATCATCCCCAATCCTGCCTTCTCCCCATATCCCGACTCCGCTATTTTTACGAGCCCTATCTAGCTCTCTCTTGAAAGCATCCAGAGAACCCGCCTCCACCTCTGAGGCAGAGAATTCCACAGACTCACCACTCTCTGAGAAAAAGTGTTTCCTCATCTCCGTTCTAAATGGCTTACTCATTCTTAAACTGTGGCCCCTGGTTCTGGACTCCGCCAACATCGGGAACATGTTTCCTGCCTCTAGTGTGTCCAAGCCCTTAACAACCTTATATGTTTCAATGAGATCCCCTCCCATCCTTCTAAACTCCAGAGTGTACAAGCCCAGCTGCTCCATTCTCTCAGCATATGACAGTCCCGCCATCCCAGGAATTAAACTTATGCTGAACTCCCTCAATAGCAAGAATGTCCTTCCTCAAATTAGGGGACCAAAACTGCACACAATACTCCAGGTGTGGTCTCACTAGGGCTCAGTACAACTGCAGAAGGACCTCTTTGCTCCTATATTCGATTCCTCTTGTTATAAAGGCCAACGTGCCATTAGCTTTCTTCACTGCCTGTTGTACCTGCATGCTTACTTTCAGTGACTGATGTACAATGACACCCAGACCTCGTTGTACTTCCCCTTTTCCGATAATAATCTGCCTTCCCATTTTTGCTTCAATTGAATAACCTCACATTTATTCACATTATACTGCATCTGCCCACTCACCCAACCTGTCCAAGTCACTCCGTATCCTCATAGCATCCTCTTCACAGTTCACACTGCCACCCAGCTTTGTGTCATCTTCAAATTTGCTAATGTTACTTTTAATTCCTTCATCTAAATCATTAATATATATTGTAAATAGCTGCGGTCACAGCACCGAGCCTTGCGGCACCCCACTAGTCACTGCCTGCCATTCTGAAAGTTAATTCCTATTCTTTGTTTCCTGTCTGCCAACCAATTTTCTATCCCCAATACCATGTGCTCTAATTTTGCCCACTAATCTGCTGTGTGAGATCTTATCAAAGGCTTTCTGAAAGTCCATCCACTGGCTCTCCCTTGTCCATTTTACTTGTTACATCCTTGTTAGTCCCACCAGCCTGCGTTTTTTTTCCATATCCCACCAAACCTGTCCTATCCATGAATCTGTCTAACTGTTTCCTATATGTTGGGATAGTCCCAGTCTCAACTACCTCCTCTGGAAGCTTGTTCCATTCACCCACCACCCTTTGTGTGGAAACGGTTATCCCTCAGATTCCTATTAAACCTTTTCCCCTTCACCTTAAACCTATGTCCTCTGGTCCTCGATTTACCGAATCTGGGCAACTCTGCATCTACCCAATCCATTCCTCTCATGATTTAATCACCTCTATCTGATCACCCCTCATCCTCCTGCGCTCCAGGGAATAGAGTCCCAGCCCACTCTCCCTATAGCTCAGACCCTCTAGTCCTGACAACATCTTCATAAATGTTCTCTGTACCCTTTCCAGCTTGACAACATCTTTCCTATAACATGGTGTCTAGAATTGAACACACTACTCTAAATGCGGCCTCGCCAACGTCTTAAATGACTGCAGCAAGACCTCCCAACGTCTATGCTTGCTTGTATTTTCACTTTGCGGTGGTTGGTTGCTTCCATAGTCCAAGCAATCCCACTTTAAACTCCTTTTATTCCCATCGAATTCTACATGTGATTAAGACTCTCCCTATTGAAGAGAATTTGTCCAAACTCTGTTTGAAAAAAGGGTCTTGAACTGAAATGTTGCCTATCCATTTCTTCCACAGATGCTGCCTCGCCCATTGAGTTACTCCAGAACTTTATTTTGCACAAGATTGCAGCATCTATAGTTCCTTGTGTGTCCAAACTCTGTATGCATTCCTACTTGAGATTTTATTATAAAACATAAATAGAACGTGTTTCCTTATTCCTTTGTTGCTCTGCACACTAAATCTCTGGTATCCTTGCCTCTCCTGCGCTCCCTCTACTTCCCCCTGATAAATGTGGAATTGTTCTCTTCCCTCACTTTCCATTTCATTCCTTCTCCAATTTCTATCCAGCAGCACAACTCTACAAACTTTTCCCACTGCACTACTCATTTGCAGTTTACAGTAAGGCTGCTTCACCTGGCACTATAGCTCCAGCAGCTTGGACAGGAAATAGTGTTATATAATGAAGTACTGGGTTGAGGGAGCAGGATAAATGTCATGGCATCGACCGTTCTGGTGAGGAGTCATCTTCTACAATATTGGCTTAGTGTAATTTATAATATTTGTAAAGAAATATATCGGGGCGGGGCATATGAGGGGCAAACGTTCACAAGCAAAGTTGAGAATAAATGAGTGAAACTTATATTGATATCAGAAAACTCATCCTTATCGGGTGAGAATGAGGCACAAATTATAATTTATCAGCATTCACTTATTCTTTAAAAAACATTCAGCCCTTTTAGGATTCTATTATGCCCATGTGATATCTGTGCACATGTTAATAGGATGAAGTCTGTTCATCCTTTGTCTTTTCACTGTCTCTTTCTTATCAGATTAAATGGTCAAAATTAGTTTGCTTAAAGAACAATTTTTCAGCGAACTTTACTGCCTTGTTACTGCAAGTTTTGACATAATTCTCCAAGACTGAAAGATAGTATGAAAACACGGTTGATATTTCAGTGGCAGATGATATTCTGTTACATTTTATTGAAAAGGTGAAACCATTAAGAGCATCTGTTGCTAGAACAAGCTCATGCCTCAGTGTGACAGTTAACTTCCATTATTTAATATGTAGCAAATGTGCTAAGCAATAGATTAAAGGGTAAAATTGATCATAGAATAATTATACAACAACACTCCGCAGAGCACGATGTGCTTCATGTGGAATCTCTTGTTATAGGAACCTTTTGTTATACCTTTGTTATACCTTTGTTGAATCTCTTGTTATACCTTTTCTCGAGGTATGGGAATCAACAGCTGGAGGGCATAGGTTTATGGTACGAGAGAAAAACAAATATTTTAAAGGGCTTGTCCCACTTGGGCGACCTAATCCGCGAGTTCTGGCGAGTTTGCCCTCGACTCGTACTCGCAGCATGGTCGACACGAGGCGTGGGAAGTCTTTGGAACTCTCCTTCATGCTCTAGAGTGGTCTCCGCATACTCGAGGTCTCAGCTAGGTTGTGGCGTTTTTTTCAATATGTTAAAAAATTCCCGCGAGTAAAAATAAAGGATGCCATGGATAAAATCGGTACTTTTTTTTTACTCGTAGGTTTAGTCATAGTAGGTCGTAGTAGGTCGGTATGTTAGTCATAGGTAATCGAGGGTAGTCGAGGGTAGTCATAGATGGTCTTCATCATAGTCGAAGGGAGGTCGGAGATCAAAGGAGGTCGTCTTCGCTCTCCACTATTCAGTGTCCAATTTTGTCGTAGCTAGTCGAAGCTGGTCTTCAACATAGTCGAAGGAGGTCTTCTACATAGTCGAAGGAGATCTTCAACATGTCATTTTTTTCAAACCCTTCTAAACTCGCCAATTAGGTCGCCCAAGTGGGACAGCCCCTTCAGAGTGGTGGCTGTATGAAAATAGCTACCCGAGGAAATAATTGCGGCAGGTACAATAGCATCTCAAAGACACTTGGCTGGGTACATGGATAGGAAAGTTTTAGAGGGATATGGATGCAACATGGGCAAAACCACAAGCTTGGATGGGGCAAGTTGGTAGGTGTGGGCGAGTTGGGCAGAAAGACTGTGCTGTGCCGTTCTGTGCTGTATGACTGACTCTTGGATAGGCAGCAGTGATGTCAATTGGTGAGTGGTGCACATTTAACTTTGCCACAGCAACCATCAAGTGCACAATTCCTTCGAATCTGCAAAGAACAGGCATTATTGGGGTAATAGAAAGAAGGCTGTTAAGAGCCATTCTTGCCTTGGCTGCCAATGAGTCCGCCACTGATAATCTTGGCATATTTCAGGGAGTTAGATGTCTCGGAATGTTACAGGTAGGCCAAGATTTTGGCGCCACTGTGATTATTCAGATTTTTTTCTGGGTTCCACCTCTGGTGTCAAAATGTTAGTTTGTTGAAGAATTGATTCCTGTTGAAGTGTTTCGCTAGTTCAGCAGCTATCCCAAATCTGTTCCACTGTTAATTGCTATTGTGAACTGTTGCTGTAATGAAAGTATTCTTGTGTTGGGTGTGTTTTATTCATTGGTATGCAGGTCATCTTGTGCTGATGATACAGAATCCATCAAGCATGATTATCATCAATCAGTGCTCCTCGTCTATAGGTGAGGAGAATATCTCTCTCATGGACCTATTGTGCAGCACTGTTTTCACGGGTGCGAATGAAGACATTGCATTTTCAAGCACTTCGTTTTTTAAGCTTGGAAATACTAACGACAGCTGAATGTCTTAAAAAATGGAACCAATGGAATATTTTGTTAAAGTTGCTGAAATAGTGTTGTGGAATCTGAGTTATTAGGCCTGAACCAGCTTTTGGTGTGTGCTGTTCTGCACTTGCAACTGTGTGTTGCAACTTTCTTGGAATGTATGCGGAATGGTTTTCTAAACCAACATGTAGAGGAACCAACGAGAGAGCAGGCTATTCTAGACTGGGTGTTGAGTAATGATGAAGGGTTAGTTAGCAGTCTTGTTGTGCGGGGCCCCTTGGGCAAGAGTGACCATAATATGGTTGAGTTCTTCATTAGGATGGAGAGTGACATAATTAATTCAGAAACAAGGGTTCTGAACTTAAAGGAAGGTAACTTTTGAAGGTATGAGACGTGAATTGGCCAAGATAGACTGGCAAGTGATTCTTAAAGGGTTGACAGTGGATGTGCAATGGAAGGCATTTAAAGACTGCACGGATGAACTACAACAATTGTTCATCCCAGTTTGGCAAAAGGATAAATCAGGGAAGGTAGTGCATCTGTGGATAACCAGGGAAATCAGGGATAGTATCAAAACAAAAGATGAAGCATACAAATTAGCCAGAAAAAGCAACCTACCAGAGGACTGGGAGAAATTCAGAGTCCAGCAGAGGAGGACAAAGGGCTTAATTAGGAAAGGGAGAAGAGATTATGAAAGAAAACTGGTAGGGAACATAAAAACTGACTGCAAAAGTTTTCATAGATATGTGAAGAGAAAAAGATTAGTTAAAACAAATGTAGGTCCATTGCAGTCAGAAACAGGTGAATTGATCATGGGGAACAAGGACATGGTAGACCAATTGAATAACTACTTTGGTTCTGTCTTCACTAAAGAAAACATAAATAATCTGCCGGAAATAGCAGGGAACCGGGGGTCAAATAATATGGAGGAACTGAGTGAAATCCAGGTTAGCCGGGAAGTGGTGTTGGGTAAATTGAATGGATTAAACGCCGATAAATCCCCAGGGCCAGATAGGCTGCATCTCGGAATACTCAAGGAAGTAGCCACAGAAACAGTGGATGCAATAGTGATAATTTTTCAAAACTCTTTAGATTCTGGAGTAGTTCCTGAGGATTGGAGGGTAGCTAATGTAACCCCACTTTTTAAAAAAAGGAGGGAGAGAGAAAACGGGGAATTACAGACCAGTTAGTCTAACATCGGTAGTGGGGAAACTGCTAGAGTCAGTTATTAAAGATGGGATAGCAGCACATTTTGAAAGTGGTGAAATCATTGGACATAGCCAGCATGGATTTATGAAAGGTAAATCATGTCTGACGAATCTTATAGAATTTTTTGAGGATGTAACTAGTAGAGTGGATAAGGGAGAACCAGTGGATGTGTTATATCTGGACTTTCAGAAGGCTATCGACAAGGTCCCACATAAGAGATTAGTATACAAACTTAAAGTTTTGGGGGTTCAGTATTGATGTGGTTAGAGAACTGGCTGGCAGCCAGGAAGCAAAGGGTAGGAGTAAACGGGGGTTACACAAAAAGCTGGAGAAACTCAGCGGGTGCAGCAGCATCTAAGGAGCGAAGGAGATAGGCGACGTTTCGGGTCGAGACCCTTCTTCAGACTGGTCAGGGATCAGGGAAACGAGAGATATAGACGGTGATGTGGAGAGATAAGGAGTGAAAGATATGGTGAGGATGTGGTCGTAGAGTTGGAGGGAAGGGGGTATCACAGAGGGGGAGCAGTTAGAGAGGAGGTTGTGAAACTGTCTCCGTAGGGAGGAGGAGACTGCCGATGCTGGTTTAAACCGAACATAGACACAAAATGCTGGAGTAACTCAGCGTCCGAAGACTGGTCAGGACTCAGGGAAACGAGAGATATAGACGGTGATGTGGAGAGATAAAGAACAATGAGTGAAAGATATGCAAAAAACTATCGATGATAAAGGGAACAAGCCATTGTAAGCTGTTTGTGGTGAGAAAATGAGAAGCTAGTGCGACTAGGGTGGGGGAGGGAGATAGAGATAGAGGGAATGCCAGGGCCCGAGGGCTGAGGGAGAGGTGGGAGGGGGAGGGGACAGCAGGGGTTAACAGAATTGAGAAAATTCAATGTTCAAGCCCAAAGGATGCAGACTCCCCAAGCGGAATATGAGGTGCTGTTCCTCCAACTTGCGGTGTTGCTCACTCTGGCCAAGGAGGAGGCCCAGGACCGAGAGGTCGGATACGGAATGGGAGGCGGAGTTGAAGTGCTGAGCGACCGGGAGGTCGGGTTGGTTTTTGCGGACCGAGCGGAGGTGTTCGGCGAAGCGATCGCCAAGCCTCCGCTTGGTCTCACCGATATAGATCATCTGGCATCTGGAGCAGCGGATGCAGTAGATGAGGTTGGAGGAGGTACAAGTGAACCTCTGTCGGACCTGGAAGGACTGCTTGGGTCCCTGAAAGGAGTGGAGGGGGGAGGTGAAAGGACAAGTGTTGCATTTCTTGCGGTTGCAAGGGAAAGTGCCCGGGGAAGGAGTAGAGCGGGAGGGGAGGGAAGAATTGACAAGGGAGTCGCGGAGGGAGCGGTCTTTGCGGAAGGCAGACAGGGGGGGAGATGGGAAGATGTGGCGGGTGGAGGGGTCACGTTGGAGGTGGCGAAACTGGCGGAGGACTATCTGTTGTATTTGCCGGCTGGTGGGGTGAAAGGTGAGGACCAGGGGGACTCCGGGTCCTTTTCAGAATGGCAGGCAGTGACTAGTGGGGTACCGCAAGGCTCAGTGCTGGGACCCCAGCTATTTACAATATATATATATTGATTTGGACGAGGGAATTGAATGTAACATCTCCAAGTTTGTGGAAGACACGAAGCTGGGGAGTAGTGTTAACTGTGAGGAGGATGCTAGGAGGCTGCAAGGTGACTTCAATAGACTGGTGAGTGGGCAAATGCATGGCAGATGCAGTATAAAGCGGATAAATGTGAGGTTATCCACTTTGGTGGCAAAAACAGGAGGGTAGATTATTATCTGAATGGTGGCCGATTAGGAAAAGGGGAGATGCAACAGGACCTGGGTGTCATGGTACGCCAGTCATTGAAAGTAGGCATGCAGGTGCAGCAGGCAGTGAAGAAAGCGAATGTTATGTTAGCATTCATAGCAAAAGGATTTGAGTATAGGAGCAGGGAGGTTCTACTGCAGTTGTACAGGGTTTTGGTGAGACCACACCTGGAGTATTGCGTACAGTTTTCGTCTCCAAATCTGAAGAAAGATATTCTTGCCATAGAGGGGGCACAGAGAAGGTTCACCAGACTGATTCCTGGGATGTCAGGACTTTCATATGAGGAAAGACTGGATAGACACGGCTTGTACTCGCTAGAATTTAGATGATTGAGGCAGAATCTTATAGAAACGTGCAAAATTCTTAAGGGGTTGGACAGGCTAGATGCAGGAAGATTGTTCCCGATGTTGGGGAGGTCCAGAACAAGGGGTCACAGTTTAAGGATAACGGGAAATTCCTTTAGGACCGAGATGAGGAAAACATTTTTCACACAGAGAATGGTGAGTCTCTGGAATTCTCTGACACAGAAGGTAGTTGAGGCCAGTTCATTGGCTATATTTAAGAGGGAGTTAGATGTGGCCCTTGTGGCTAAAGGGATCAGGGGGTATGGAGACAAGGCAGGTACAGGATACTGAGTTGAATGATCAGCCATGATCATATTGAATGGCGGTGCAGGCTCGAAGGGCCGAATGGCCTACTCCTGCACCCATTTTCTATGTTTCTATGTGTGTCTGGTCTTCGGTGAATGTTCTAGATCATCAGATCACCAGTTAAAGTGGAATAGTAGCTTATTGTGTGTTCCTCAGGCTGAAAATGAACCTTATTCCACGGACTGAAGGAAGTACTTGTAATCGATGTTTATGTACCAAAAATGAGCAGATAGCCCAAAAAAAATCAATTTATAATGCATTTACCTTCTGCATTACTCATTGTTTCTGCTCTTTTATAGTGAAATGGATGCTGGTTTACACCGAAGATAGACACAATGTTGGAGTAACTCAGCGAGACAGGCAGCATCTCTGGAGAGAAGGAATGGGTGACGTTTTAGGCCAAGACCCTTCAGACTAAGTTGGGGGAAAGGGAGACCAGTGCTAGAGAAGGGTAAGGTGTGACAATGACAGATCAAAGATAATGATAAAGAAATGTTGAATGGTTCATTGTTAGCTGAGAGGAAGGTGACAATGCGGCATGCAATCAGTAATATTTAATTAGGTGGACAGTTGAATGAGAACCAGGATGGAGAAGGGACGGAGAGAGGGAAGCAAGGGTTACTTGAAGTTAGAGAAATCAAATTCATACCACTGGGTTGTAAGCTGCCCAAGCAAAATGAGGTGCTGTTCCTCCAATTTGCGTTGGGCCTCACTTTGATAGTGGAGGAAGCCCAGGACAGAAAGGTCAGTATGAGAATGGGAGGGGAGAGTTAAAATGTTTAGTAACCAGGAGATGATATACGTTTAAGTGGATTGAGTGGGAGTCGGGGATAGAGGCTTTGCAGAGGACAGAGTGGGAATATGTGTAGTCTAGATCATTGTGGGGGTTGGTAAGTTTATAATAGATGTCAGTCGATATTCTATCTCCTGTGATGGAGACGATGAGGTCAAGAAATGGAAGGGTGGTGTCGGAGATGGTCCAAGTGAATTTGAGGGCAGGATGGAAATTGGTAGTGAAGTTAATGAAGTGCGTGATTTCTGCGTGGGTACAGGAGGTAGCCTCGATGCAGTCATCAATGTAGCTGAGAAAGAGTTTGAGGATAGGGCCAGGAATTGGAACAGGATGGCACTGGGGATTAGAACAGGAATTGTTCGACATTCCCAACAGAGGGCAGGCATAGCTGGGGTCCATACGAGTGCCCATGGCTATGCCTTGGATTTGGAGGAAATGGAAGGAGTTGAAGGAGATGTTGTTAAGGGCAAGGATCAGCTCCGCTAGGTGGAGGAGTGTTGGTTGAGGGAATGGGTTATGGGTACTTGATGGCCAATATGGACACTGTCATCTAAAGAGCTTGTTTCTGCGCCGTACGAGTCTTTGACTGCCTCCTACTCAAAGTTTGCTGTTCCAAGAATAACCCCAACTTCTCCAAGGTGTCGCCATCATCAGGAAATGTGAACAAATGTTTGTGTGAAAGCCTTTTCCCAAAGGGATGCCGTTGTTTTTAGGCTCTAATTATAAAATTGTGCAAGCGGATACAGTGAGTGAATCCCCAAAATGGTCATTAAAGGGATTAACAATGCTGGGCCTACAAGAGTATCTCTAGCAACTCAACAATTACAGTGGTACTTGATCAAGTCATTTATTTCATTTGTGGATTGGCTAATAAGTAGCAACCAAGAATATAAAAGGATAACTGACCAATTGTGAAGTCACAATAATAGTAGAATCCTCTTTCATTTGTGCAGCAGTTTATTTCAACTATTAGCTGGGGACCTTGCACATGTTCTGTTAATTAATAAGTGGCTGCTCAATAGACGAGTACATGGATAGGACAGGTTTGGAGGGATATGGACCAAACGCAGGCAGGTGGGATCAGTGGAGCTGGGACATGTTGCCCGGTGTGGGCAAGTTGAGCCAAAGGGCTTGTTTCCACACTATATCAATGATTCTAGGCGTGTATTTGTTAAAACCATGTGTGGACCCTCAAAGTCTGTGGACATCTATATATTAGGCCTCAGTTTATTATTGTCATATGTACAGTGACAAGCTGCTTTGCATTCTATGCAACCAATGGAATAATACCACACAATTGTAAATACAGTCAAATCAAACTCTAGTTCAACAGATAGAGCAAAAGGAAAGATTCAGAGTGTAGAATATAGTTCTCGGCATTGTAGCGTATCAGTTCCATAGACTAAGTTCAATGTCCACAATGAGGAAGAGGTGAATTGGATCCAGGCACGTGCCGTGAGTAATTACTCGGGGTAGGCAGTCAGTCGGGATTTTTTTTAATTAAACCGCGCATGCGCAGATTGTTCTCTCCGTAAAAATTAAAAACAAAAATAAAGACAGTAACAAGTCAATTTGCCCAAGGCTTCCAAGTCTCCTTTATTCTGAATTACTGAATGGGTGGGAGGTGAAGGGTGATGGCAGGTGGACAGATGGTGGGAAAAACGGGACTACAGGGAAAAGTTGAACCAGTTGTCATCTAATTGAATGACAACACTTGTTCAAGGGACCAATTGGGGGGAGAGTTCCTTTCACAGCGTGTGGAGCGTCTGTGCCAGGGGTAAAGTTGCGGGGAGGGCAGGAGTGTTGGGTCGGGGATAATGCCAGTAACTTACTCACTCACCGCTGCTGCGCGCTCCGGGCGCCACCGCACTGTAGCCGGGGATAGAAGCAGCGCGGGTAGCTGTGAGCAGCCGCCGGGACCCCACAGCAGAACTGACCGCCGCTTCAGCGCCTTCTGCCGGCCCGCTCACCTCTGGCAGTGCTCTCCGTCTGAACACCTCTCACCTGCCGCTCGCTCATGTCAGCGGCTTCTTGCAAATCCTTAAATTCCCACAGCCGAGTAACCTCAACCTCAACCTGACATGAGTGAGGTCAGCGAGCGGCAGGAGAGTTTTTTTAGACGGAGAGCTGCCAGAGATGAGCGGGGGCCGGCAGAAGGAGCTAAGGTGTCGGCTGGTCCGCTCTCCAGCACAGCAAGGAGCGTCGCAAGTGCCATGCTCCTGCCCCCTCCTTCACAACATTCGTGCCCTCCCCGCAACTTTACCCTGGGCCAGAGTCCCCAAACGCTGTGTAAGGAGCGTCCCCCCACCCCCACCCCCACACCCCGGGAAATACGGTATTTAAAAACATAAACACAAAATGTACTTACCACATTATTGGTACACAAACTCCATTCTTCTCTTTTTGTTTCCTAACATATACTTAAAATAATGACAATCCATATTTGAAAATCCCGCCAAGAAACCAGCGCTGCGAATGCGCAGTGATGCAAAGGCAGAATTTCTGCTGCCTTCAGCCCCGCTTGAGATTGACGCTTGAAGCAGCGCTGACGGCACGTGGGCTGCACAGACCTTCGCGTGGTACAAGCGCTGCGGATGAAAGGCACGGACAATTATGCCTACCTAAGAGATCGATCTCTTAGATGGGCATAATTCTCCCATGCCTTATTATTTATATTTAGTAATTACTATGTTATAATTTTAGTCAGGCTAGACAGTGCCTACCTTGCCTACCCTGACGGCACGTGCCTGATTGGATCGTACCCTAGATTATTGAAGGAGAAACAATGAAATGCAGATGCTGCTTCACAAAGAAGACTAAGTGCTGGAATAACTCATCGGATCAGGCAGCATCTCTGAAAAGCATAGATTATTGATGGATTGGGTCGGGACTTATTGTGGATGGTTGGGGGGGGGGGGGGGGGGGGGGGGAGAGGGGGAGAGAAAGCTGAAAAAGGTGAGGTGCAGGACACAGCATGGTGAGTGATAGGTGGATGCAGGTGAGGGTGGGTTTTGATAGGCAGATGGTTGGAGGCCAGAGATGAAAAGTGAGATAAGAACCAAAGTGCAAACTGTGAAGCCAGAGGCTGTAGTAGAGCTGGAAAAGGACATTATGGAAGCCTGATAACCAAGGGAAAGAAACTCTTCCTGAGTCTGGTGGTATGCACTGGTATTATGTGTGTAGCTTCTACCAGATCCAACATTCTACCAGATGTTATAAATTGTATTGAATGTTGTACCCTTTATCCTTTATCTGTGCCCTGTGGTTCGCTTGATTGTATTTGTGTATAGTCTTTTCTCTGACTGGGCAGCACACAAACAAGCTTTTCACTGTACCTCTCTCTGACAATACTAAACTTTAAACAAAACAGGAGCAGGGTGAAGGAATGTCCGGGGTGGTTCATTGATGAAATCATACAAGATTTTAATTCTTTTCATCAGTCAACAATTATTCACACCTGTATCATTTAAATGTGCAGCAAGGGAAATTATTTTGGGGAAGAAAGCTATTGTTCCCTCTTCCCGCACCCCCACCCTCCTCCGGGCCTAAGATTGAAAAGGTTTAATAAATAGTCGGGGAAAGAGCTTCTTCTGCTGTATCTCAGTTCAGCCAAATATATGTTTTTTTTTTATTTTGGCTGTCCATTTGCCTGGAATTGTAGCTGCCACATCCTGTTAAGTTCAATATCAAGCTGATAAATAATGTATTTTTGATATTCAATAGCATCGTGTGATGTATTTTCAGGGAGCATGCACAAGTAAAGTTTGGTTTTGCAGTTAGATTTGAGGTTTTTAAAAGCACTTGCTCCAGTCTGGGTAGTCTATAGTTAATTAGAGTATATTTGATTCTACAGTACAATTTTTCTCATCAACAGAAATCTACATTGGCATGTCCAAGACTTCAAAATAAACACCTTAAAATTTAATTTGCTTGGAAAACTGATTAATGCTGATCAAAATGATGCTCAAATCAATCATTACTTGAATAAGCTTTGTTCAGCTTTAGAAACAAGGAACTGCAGATGCTGGTTTATTATGTGTTTAGTCAGAGGTGCACCTAGTGATGACCACAGAATTGAATGCCTTGAACTGGTCCTTTTATCTTATGTTTAAATGGAATCCAAAGCTGCGGTAATCTGGAGCAAAGTACAAACTGCAAGAGGAACTCGGCAGGTCAGGCAGCATCTTTGGAGGCAGAGAGATGGCCAATGTTTTGGGTGGAGAACCTGCAATCTTTGCCTCCACAGATGCTGCCTGACCTGCTGAATTCCACCAGCAAGTTTTGTTTCACGTCTTTTAAGTGCCTTAACTTAATTACCAAAAATTGCATGTAAACAGTAAAAAATGGTGACAATGAGCAATATATTCAAGACTTGACTCGTATCTTAAATCCAACTACTATTAAAACGAAAAGCTGAACTTTTCATATCATCTTCCTTTTGTGCTCCCCCCTCCCACCCCCTCCAAAAAATGGCTCGTTTAATATTTAAAGATTTGCATACCACGTTTAGGAACATAAACGTTTAGGAAAAAATAATCTGAGGGGAAATTTTAAATTGTTCTGCCATTTGTCCCTCTCGCACGCCACACCGTCATGGCATAAACATACCATTTGGTTACACTATTGATTGATTACACCATTACTTATTTTGATGAATCTTTAACATACTGACGAATCCAATCATATAAATATTTACAAATGGCTAAATGTTAATTATTTCTGATGGGGTCAGAACATCAAGTGTCACATGAATGATCAAAAGATTAAAGAACACAGAATTTGCCTGTTATCTCAATTAACTGAATTAACATTTGCTAAATCATAGAAGGGTTGCCCCATGGGATGAAGTCAGATGACTACTTTGAGCTTTCTTCTGCTGAATTATTAATTTTCCAAACTAATGAAAGCCCCCATAATTTAAATAGGTAAAACACTAGGAATCCTTTCTGCTCTGTTATTTGGAAAATAGATTTTTTTTTTCATGCTTTGCTTTTCATCCTACGAGTTAAAAGCTCCTTTCATATAGAAACAAAATTGCTGATGTTATCTCTTGCCTTCCATGCCACTCATTAAACAGTCATAGAGAAAGTGTTTCTTTGAATATTGAACGGAAGGGTTCTCAATGTGGTAGTTAAAAGTATTGAAAGAAATGCGGATGCATCGATTCAGCCATTATGCAAGGCAACTGGTGCTCGGAGCGGATGTTGATGAATTTAAAAAAGTGGACTCATTAAGAATGGATGTTGAAATGTAAATAAAAGTCACTGAGCAGAAGAACCAAGTGTCCGTGAGTGGAAAGACCACTAAGAGCTCAGAATGCCCGCCACACTGGGTGGCGCAGCAGTAGAGTTGCTGCCTTGCTGGTTCTGTTCTATTCTGTTCTGTTGTGTTTGCACAATCCGCGGGCATTGCCACTTTCATTTCACTGACATCCCGCATGTGTATGTGACAGAGTTGACTTGACTTGACCCAGGTTCGCTCCTGACTACAGGTATTGTCTGTCTAGCGTTTGTACCATTCTCCATGGGACTGCGTGGGCTTTCTCTGGGAGCTTTGGTTTTCTCCCACCCTCCAAATACGTGCAGGTTTGTAGGTTAATTGGCTTCGGTAACTATTACAAATTGTCCCTAGTGTGCAGGATAATGCTAGTGTACAGGGTGGCCACTGGTAAATGCAGACTTGGTGGGCCAAAGGGCATTTTTCAGTGCTGTATCTCTAAAGTAAACAATCCACTGGAGAGGCAAAATAAATGTTAAATTTTTGAAGATAAGTTTCATAAAATGAAGCCATACATGTTCACTCTTCAAATTATTTTCAGAAGTTCCAAAAGTAGGTCAGCATTTCTCTGAAATAAAGATCATTACAAAAGCCACATTATTTATTTTTTATTATTATCGTTGAAAACATTAGCGACGCAGTGGTACTGGTTTCCGATGGGCTCAGTGACGGACCCATCACACATCTGTGTCCTCCGTACAGCTGGCAAGCTCCTCTTTTGTCTCTACACATGCGTCTTCCATCAATGTCTTCAGCAGCATCTTGATTGGCCATCCCGGGTCACGTCCTCCATGGGTGGGTTCCCACAGCACAACCTTGTTTGCTGGCATTTCTGGGTGGCGGTGGCAGTGACCAGCCAGCCTCATCCTTCTTGACCTGATCTTCTCGGTCAGAGGTGGAAACTCCCCATAGAGCTGGGTGTTGGTGAAGTGGTCCCTCCAACTGACATTTTGAACTTTTTTGAGCATTCGGGTGTAGGTACCATCGAGAGACTTGGACAGTGCTCGAGTGCAATGAAAAGAAGTGGCTGACAACGACCATTCGCCATCCTGACTGTTTTGTTCCCGAAAGGCTGATCAAAAGAATTGTACGGGTGTGAGGTCCATGCCTCACACCCGTACAATAATATGGTCTCTATAGTTGCATGGAAGAATCTCAGTTTGAGTCCCTTAGACATCCGAGACGTCCAGATTTTCCCCATGTTATTGAGGGCTTTCCATGCGAGCTCTTTCATTTGATGTCATTCTCAGAGCTCTGCATCCTCGCTCCCAGGCACTTGAAGTCCTCCCCTTTCTTGAGAGATGCACGGCCACTGGGCTTGAGAGGCTCATGGTCACCAATGTTGAACGCCATGTGCTCCATCTTCTTGGTTTGAGGTGGAGGCCCACTTTCTCGCACTCTGTCTCGACCCTGCTGAGCGGCTGCCGCGCCTCCCTAATCTGGTCTGACAGCAGGACGATGTCATCAGCGAAGTTGAGGTCTGACAAGTTCGAGGTTGAGGTGTGATTGTTTGTTTTAAAAGCAGCCTTCACATTTTTAAGAAATATGAACATAGAACAGTAAAGCACAGGAACGAGCCCTTCAGCCCACAATGTCAATGCCAAACATGCTGCCAAGATAAACTAATCTAATCTGCCTGCACGTGATCCAAATCTTTACATTTCCAGCATATCCATTTGCACATCTAAAAGCATCCTAAATGCCTCTATCACATCTGCCTCCGTCACCACCCCTGGTGGCTTTTGTAGGCTAATTAAATACTTGCCCTGCACATCTGCCTTTTTATGGATGCAAAGACATGAGAAGAATTTAAACTGTGAAAGAATATACAGTTATATTAAAATATTGCAGCCTTTAAATGGAGATGACTGAAATGATGGGTAAAAGCATGTACAGAAACTAAGTTTAAAATACCATTAAGCTTGTATACAGATGGCTTAGCAACCAGCAAATTAAAACAATATTTGTGGGCCGAAGGCCTGTTCCTGTGCTGTACCTTTCCATATTCTGTGTAAAGTAACTACAGATAGCAATGTGCCAAGAACAACTCTACACTGATCTCTCCGTAATCTTCTCAGGCAGTAGAGGCGCTGATGTGCTTTCTTGATAATTGCATTAGTGTTCTCGGACCAGGAAAGGTCTTCAGAGATGTGCACTCCCAGGAATTTGAAGCTCTTGCCCTTTCAACCACCATCCCATTGATATAAACGGGACTGTGGGTCCCCATCCTACTCCTTCCAAAGTCCACAATCAGTTCCTTGGTTTTGCTAGTGTTGAGGGCCAAGTTATTGTGTTGGCACCATATGGACAGTTGCTCGATCTCTCTTCTATACTCTGACTCATCCCCATCAGTGATATGTCCCACAACAGTGGTGTCGTCAGCGAACTTGGTGATGGAGTTCGCACTGTGACCGGCTACGCAGTCATGAGTGTAGAGTGAGTACAGCAGGGGGCTCAGCACGCAGCCTTGAGGTGCTCCCGTGCTGATTGTTATCGAGGCTGACACATTTCCACCAATACGAACGGACTGTGGTCTGTGAATGAGGAAGTCGAGGATCCAATTGCAGAGGGATGCGCGGAGACCCAGTTCTGAGAGTTTGGTAACCAGCTTGGAGGGTATGATTGTGTTAAATGCCGATCTGTAATCACAGCTGACATATGGGTTTTTGTTCTCCAAGTGGTCCAGAGCAGAGTGGAGGGCCACCGAGATCGCATCCACTGTTGATCTGTTGTGGCGGTAAGCGAACTGCAGTGGGTCCAGGTTTTTGTCGAGGTAGGAGTTGATTTGCTCCATGATCAACCTCTCAAAGCATTTTGTCACCACAGGCGTTAGTGCCAGTGGTCGATAGTCATTGAGGCACGTCACCTTACTCTTCTTGGGCACTGGTGTAATTGATGCCCTTTTAAAGCAGGTGGGGACCTCAGAAGTGAGAGGTTGAAAATGTCCGTAAAAACTCCAGCCAGTTGGTCCGCACAGGTTTTTAGAACACGACCGGGTATTCCATCAGGTCCAGGCACTTTTCGAGGGTTCACCCCTCTGAAGGATTTCCTGACATCGGCCTCTGTGACTGAGACTGAAATACTGTCACAGCGAATGGGGGCTCGGTAAGGCACATCAGTGTTCTCCCTATCAAAGCGTGCGTAAAACGCATTGAGCTCGTCAGGGAGTGATGTTTCGCCGACATTCGAGCTACCTCCTGATTTCGCCTTGTAGGAGGTGATTGCATTCAGGCTCCGCCACAGCTGCCGAACATCTGTCTCATTCTCCAGCTTGGAGCAGAAGTCCCTTTCGGCCTTTTTGATGGCCTTACCAAGGTCGTATCTGGACTACTTGTAGTCCACTGTATCATCAGACGTGAATGCTTGGTGTCTGAACTTTTCAGAAGGATCTCACAGTTACATAGAAACATCCAAGCTTTCTGATTGGGAAACACTCGGAAGGTTTTTGTAGGGATGCAGCCCTCCACACATTTCTTTATAAATTCTGTAACGGCTGTGGCGTATTCGTTCAAGTCCGTTGCCGAGTCCTTGAACATTGCCCAGTCTACAGACTCCAAACAGTCCTGAAGTTGTTCCTCTGCCGCCCCCCCCCCCCCCCCCCCCCCGACCAGCTCTGTACTGTCCTCACCTCTGGGGGTGCGCTCTTTAATTGCTGCCTGAAGCAGCACCGCGGTATGGTCGGATTTAACGAAGTGAGGACGAGGGATAGAGCGGTAGGCATTCTTGATGGTGGTGTAGCAGTGGTCGAGGGTGTTTGGTCCTCTGGTGCAGCAGGAGACATGTTGGTGGAAGTTGGGGAATGATTTCTTTAGGTTTGCCTTATTGAAGTCCCCAGCAATGGTGGTAAATGCCTCGGGGTAAGATGTCTGGTGTTTGTTGACCACAGCGTGCAGCTCCTCCAGTGCCAGACGGACGTCTGCCTGGGGTGGGATGTAGACCACGGTCAGGATGATGGAGGTGAATTCTCTTGGGAGGTAAAAGGGACGGCACTTCACCGCCAGATGTTCGAGGTGTGGAGAGCAGGAGTTGGACAGGACTGCCATGTCTGAGCACCACACAGAGTTGACCATGAGGCAGACGCCCCCTTCTCTCCCTTTCCCCGATGCCAGTGTATAGTCCATACAATGGATGGAGAACCCTTCAGGCTGGACCGCTGAGTCTGGGGAGCTGGGGGTGAGCCATGTCTCTGTGAAACAGAACACAGTTCCCTTTAATAAAGCAGTCTTGCCCTCGAGTCCTCCACTTTGTTTTCAAGGGACTGTACATTGGCCAGTAGGATAGTAGGGAGAGGGGGCTGAAGTCCCCTGCGCTTCATTCTGACCGTCGGCCACGTTTCCGGACACAATGGAGGCTTCCCCTTTGTTTCCATGTACTGAGTTGACTGTACCTGCTGTTTCTGCGAACCTGCGCTGGAACGGGAATTCCCTCACAGACGGCAGCTCCAACTCTGTTACGAACGGGGGTTCCCTCAGAGTCAGCAGCTCCAGCTTCATTTTTTCTGGGAGATCCAGCCCGTCGGCACTGGAGGTCATCCCGGGGTTTCCAGGTGCCGTACCTGGGATCCTCAGTCAGGTCGGGAGTTTCACAGCGACTGTGGGAAAGTTTAAAGTCCGGGGCTCCCGCAGCTGCGGGAGATCGAGAAATTGCCAGCGCTTTCAGCTGCCCAAGCAGCCTGTCTGAAACGGCACCGATTACCCTGATGCAGGTGACTTGATAGAAGTTGTAGGTAATTCCTTTCTGTTCTGGTGCTCTGCAAAAGTCGCCGCAGGCAGGCGCCATCTTGCCCACCTGGGATTATGATCCTGATCTGAAGGTGAAGCAGGCAAAGCATCGGTGGGGTTATAATTGAGGTTGCAGGTGAATATAAATGTCAGTGATGGTGTGGAAAGCAGTTCAAATTGAGTTTAATATCTTGTGTACCAATACACTGAAGTACAGATAGATTTAGGTTTATGATTGTGATTGTGATTTGTACTGAGGTACAGTGAAAAACTTTGTGTTGCATGCTATAAAGATCAGATCAGATATACCATAAATAAATGCAATCAAGTCAAACTAGAGTACATCGTATTGAGCACAGTGCACTCTGCAAGAGTGCAGAATATATGCAGTTCTCCTCAACATTGCAGCGCATTCGTTCCATAGACCAAGTCCAATGTCAGAGGTGGGATAGAGGTGAATTGGACAGCACCCTAGCTTATGGAAGGACTTTTCGGGAGTGTGTTAACAAAAGGTAAGAAGCTGTTTCTAAGTTTGGTGGTGTGTGCTTTCAAGATTCTGAACCTTCTGCCAAATAGGAGGGGGAGAAGAAGGAGTGACTGGGGTGGAACAATTCTTTGACTACACTGGCTGTTTTCCTGATGCATGAAGTCGGTGGTGGGAAGTCTGGTGTATGTGACGGACGAGGCTACATCTGACATGCTGTTTGACATGCTGAGTTAAGGGCCTGTCCCCCTTGGGCCAACACTTGCGCGACACGCCGGTAGTGAAGGTCGCACGACGGTCCCGCGGGAGTCGCGCACGTCATCATGTGCCCGCACAGCCGTCTGGAGCGCGTGACGTCATTTGAAGATCGACACAAAAAGCAGGAGTAACTCAGCGGGACCAGCAGCATCTCTGGAGAGAAGGAATGGATGATGTTTTGGGGCGAGACTCTTCAGCCTGTCCCGCTGAGTTACTCCAGCATTTTGTGTCTATCTCCAATCGTCTTGGCCCCGCTCTGGGAGTAGAGGTGGAGGCGGATCCGGATCCGCAACGGCCGTGAGCCCCAGGCTGAGTTCAACGATCACTTGCCTGCTTCTGCTGCTGTTGGAGGTGAGACATTGCGTTGTGCCAGGCTCTTGGGCCTGTCCCACTTTGGCCGTCAGTTACGCGACAGGCCGGTGGCGCGCGAAGATTTAATGCAGGACGAAGTCCACGCCACTCCACACTCCTCCATGCGGCCGTCCTCGCGCTACCCACATGCTAGCAGGTCACGTAAATGGCGGGCGAAAGACAGCCAAGTGGGACAGGCCCTTTACTCAAGCATTGTGTCCTGTTGTGCTTACAATGTATTCTCCTGCAAACTCAATTGTAACCCCCTATGCATGTTGTCTCCTTCACCTTGATATCAGGAGCATTGTCATCCTCAGCTTCTTAACCACTGGATCATTCCAGGCTGCTAGTGACAAACTCTCCATGCCTCACTGCTGCATTAGACATGAGGGGAGGGGACTTCATGATGGGCTGGCCTGTGTCCATGACCCTGTGCTGGAGAGTTCCCGAGTTGGAATTGCTGTACCAGGCCATGATGCAACCAGATAGGATACTTACCATTGTACATCTGTAAAAATAAATATCCCTTGTATAATAGTTTGTGTTATTAGCTGGTTGTTCACTTGTTTCTCAGATTTAGTGAAGCTGCAGGTGAATTTACCCTATTGCATATGATGGATGTAATGTTACAAGGTGATGGGGGGAGATCAGCTGGGAATGGGGGGAGATATCCAAAGAATAAAAAAATGAAAGGACCGCTTTTCCAATAGGCTGCTCTAATTTTTCTAGCCGCATTGGGTAATTAAATACTGTCCAAAATGTTGACAATCCATTTCCCTCCACAGAGGCTGCCTGTACTAATGAATTCCTCCAGTAAACCTTTTTTCTTGCTTCAGATTCCAGCGTCTGCAGTCTTTTCTACATCCAAGTGAATGAATCTCTTGTCCCATATCATTGTAAAGCAATAAGTGTAGGAAAGAACTGCAGATGCTGGTTTAAATCGAAGGTAGACACAAAATGTTGGAGTAAGTCAGCGGGACAGGCAGCATCTCTGGAGAGAAGGAATGGGTGACGTTTCAGGTCAAAAAGAAGGGTCTCGACCCGAAACGGCACCCATTCCTTCTCTCCAGAGATGCTGCCTGGCCTGCTGAGTAAATCCAGCATTTTGTGTCTACCTTAATTGTAAAGCAAATAAGTATGGGATTATTGACAAAAAATACAAAGATGTGATTGGACTTATCTGATTACATTTATGGAGAAAAGCAAATGTCCACTTGCTGCATAGCTTTTTGCTGCAAATATTATAGTGTTCAACCAAGATCATTTCAAATTTGATATTGAACAAAAATGGTGCACCCCCCCCCCATTCATTCACTCTCATCCTGGGTTTAGATGAGGATTATTTTATTTTATCACTATATGCCTACAGCAAGGTGGCAACAAATTCAAAGTGGCATGAAATATCAAAAACTGTATGACACTGAAGACCAAATAGAATTTCCTATATTTCATTAGTCCCTGTATCAGCACAGATGAGACCTGCTTTCATTGAATGAATGAATGAATGAATAAGTTTGAATGAATGAATAAGTTTATTGGCCAAGCATTCACATACAAGGGGTTCGCCTTGGTGCTCCACCCGCAAGTGACACCATGACATACAGCGACAGTTAGGAATGACACATAAAAGATTAAACATTAATAATAAAACATTATCGATTAAAGATGTGAATTAAATACAATACCAGAGCAAAAGGAGGCTACAGATTTTTGGTTATTGAGTAGAGCTACCACTCTGTGGAGAAAACCAGTTTTTATGTCACTCTGTGGCAGCCAGACATAAAAACATTGCTGATATGTTTGGCAGATGATAATTAAAACTAGTCAATCTCTTATCAGCAAGTAACTGCAGATGCAAATAAAAAATTGTTGAAAGCATTGATGAGTAAAATTAGTTGAGTTGTCAAATTAACTTGATTGACATTACGCTGTTGTATTTTGCAGATCTCACAATTTCCAATGCTGCTCGATAGTTGTCATTTGAGATTTTGTATCTAAAGGTCATAAAATGGGTGACAAATTGCGATCAGAGCATTTATAAGAGGTTGAGATCAGCTGCAAAAGTAATGCTCTGGCTGGATGGATAATGTGTTAAATCAAGATATAATAGTGACATTTTGTTCCTTGTGGTGTAGTTGAGCTTTATTAAGGTGATACGGCGTCATAATAATAGAGTGTCACATGGATTGTATTTTGTTATCCCTCAAACTAAAGGATGTTACTGCAGGGGAATCATCCATATTCTGTGCAGCATAGCAGCACCAAATGCTCCCATGTTAATAAGGTGACTAGGTGCAGAACACTGCTCACAATTCAGCTCCACAGTATTCAACCACTGCTGTCAAACCTTTTCTATTGTGTCAGTTGGGTTGCTTTCTCTTCTTGTACAAGCAAGAGTGCTAATATTTTCGCTGTTTCACATAACTTCTAATGCATGGGGAAATGTTATGGAATGGTTCACTAAGTGCTGCAATGATTCCATCTAACATTAATTCATCCACATCCCCCAAATGGAGAGGGGCCAGTGAAAACCTAATTTCAATCTACTTTCTCTGTGGTGAAAGTGTATAGCTCTCTTTTATACAATGTTCACTGTGAATCTAAGCACATAACCGTGGCCAATATGTCAATGCAATCAGTGAAAATGCTGCATTTTTGCTAAAGCTGCCCCTCTGATAATAGACTGAAGCCTGGCTGATGTATAGACACACAAAGCTGGAGTAACTCGGGGCAGACAGCATCTCTGGAAAAAAAATAAAAGGTAACATTTCTGGTCTTGACCCTTCTTCAGACTGAATATATAGTTATATATACACAGATGTACTGAACATATACAGACTGACGTATAGTTTAACAGAATATTCTGTGACACAGTTTCAAGACAGGTTGTCCTTCTGTAGTGGCTAAAGATATTAGTCTACAGATATGATAAAACACATGATTATCTTATTTACTGCATGTATTACTTTTGTGTGCATGTCAATCAATGTGTTGGACTGCACATCAACTCAGAGGATGCCAATATTATTATGTTGCAAATCCAAGTGATTTGTGATCAGGGACAGGCCCACATCAAGGCAGATCTGTCCTTCAATCTACATGATACAATTCTTGCTTGAATTGGTTTGCCACATCAGCATTTTTAGACAATCAGCTGGAATTGAAATTTTGACCTTGACTGTAGCACACGCTGCCTTTACTGAACAGTGTCTTGCAGCGTGGAAGTATTGGTCATTATATCTTGATGTATTCACTATCTGAGATCACTGTTTGCACTGGTGGATGAATGGATACTGTCATTCCTAACCCCCCCTGAAGGTTCCCGCTGGCAGTCCCATGTATTGTACTAGGATTAGAGGATGTAAATCATCACTTCCTTGGTGGCATATTATAGCTTTTATAGATCCACAATGAGACGGAAGTGCTTTGAGAAGTGAGGAAATTTTTTTTTTTTAAGTGCTGGATGAAAGAAAAAAAAACAATCTGCCTGTAACTTAATTTATGATCCTTTTTAATACAAGCCCATCTCATCAAAATATATCTTTACATTGGATGGGGTGGGTGTGGTGTGGGGGAGGGGGGTGAGCTGTAAATATGGGGACATTGAATGGTGGGATCTGCAGCAAAGAAAATGACTGCTGGAAGAACTTGGTTGTGTCTAGAAATGGTGTGCAGAATGGTGTGTTAGGCTGGGCATAAACTCCAATCATAAAAATAAAATACAAATTAAGGAAAATACAGGAAATGGGCAAGGAGGGTCAAAATGGCTGTTTTTGTGTTGTAAAGTTCTGTGATTTATTTGGTGTTAAAGGAAATTGGTGAAAATTTTCAGAAGTTTAATGCTCATATGTCATTGTTTAGAATTGCTTTGACAGTAAATCTCTTTTCCAGAGACATTTGATGCAGAAAATGGATGTATTTGCTATGAGGAGACTTCCACCTTTTGGCTGTGGGAATATTAAAACGCTCAAATTGGAAATGGATTTCCCCCGGAGTATCAATAAAATACTATTTTCATCATACTTGCAAATAGGAATGTCATAATTCAAGCGACTGTCTGTGGTGGATTGCAATGAATTATGCGCTACCACATTAAACATGATATTGCCAAGTTACCTACTGAATTCCCATATCAATTCGATAGATCTCCAGAATCCTTTGAAGTGGTTGTCACCAACTTTTGGAACTGTGCCAATGACGGGACAAATTGAACACACATGAAATGAGAAGTGTTTTGATTTGGGGTATTTAAAAAAATAAAATATAGCTGGCTATTTGCTGTTCATTCAAGAAAAAATCTGGTAGCTAATGCTAGTTTTTTTTTCTCAGATAGAATTAATGCTGAAGTTGCATTATTGGTGTTCCCACCCCCAAAACAATCCCTGGAATAGTGCATCCTCTGCTTGTATAGAGTTGTTCATCTGTTGAAGGGGAGAAATAAATTGTACGACATGTTTCTTCTCCTTCACTAGCAACGTGGATGCAAAATGAGGGATGCCAATAAAACCATTATTGCTGCAGTGGAATTTGATTTGGGGTGGGTTCAAAAGAATGAGTTCCTCTCTTCTTCCTGTATCTCCCCATTTTTTCAAAAATAATTTATAGATTTATGTTTTCCGTGTATTTTTATGATCAAAAACCAATTTGATTTTTCCACATGCCTTGGCCTCAAAAGTGAAGATATAATTGCCAGCAGTTAATTTTCAGTAATGGGATCAGGCTTTATTCTGTCTCAGAGAATGCGTCATTAAATAAAAGATATCTATATGGCTTGAAAAACTGTGGATCGAAGGTATTTAGTACGTATCAATTTGCATTGTCACCAAAATGTAGGTTATCAATTCCAGTTGAGGACGGTATTTGTCCGTGGCAAAGTTGAATTATTCTATTTCTCCATGATAATTGATGTGTTTCTCGGTTACTACACTATTGTACTTCAGAAAAACGGTGGGTAATGTGCTTTTCATCTTAATGTTGGCTGTAAGTGAAGAGAATTTGTTGAAGTGCTTAAACTCTTGCCTATAATCCTATGTTGTGTTATTGGGATTGATCATTGAATATAATGCCCAAGAAAAAGAATGTGTGTCTACACAAGAATTTAACTCAAATTTGAGAAACAAATTATTGTGGAGAAAACAAAATATTCTTTCGGTAGAAAAAAATGTTTGAGCATATTTCGGCATTCTTAATTCTCCAGATGGCGAATTCTGTTCAATGTGCATTTATTTGAACTGAAAACAATTTTGCAATTCAGCAAATACTTTAGTGTTGATTATGTTTGAGTTAATTGGGTGAATGTTGCAAATGCGCTTGTGGAGTGCCCAAATTGAAATTGGCAGACGATTGTGGTTCATTGTTTACACAGGTATAGGTTTAATATTATTGTCACATGTACTGAGGTACAGTGAAGGCTTTGTTTTGTGTGATATCCAAGCAAATCGCATGTACCATAGATGCAATCATGTCAAACTGCATTGCTGAAACCTATATTCTGCACACTGTATCTTCTCCTTTGTTCTATCTATTGTACTTGAATTTGATTTGATTGTATCCAAGTTGCCTGATGGGACTATTTTCTCTTTTTGGCTACAAAGGTTGCCCGATGGAAGATTTTAATGTCATGATTTTAGATTATGAATAATGCTCCATTTTTAAATGACTGGCCATATGAGTATATTTCCACCGAAAAATACATTTTAATATAGATGAATTTTGTTTGCTTGCCACCATGGCCATTGCCCAGTTAACAGCTGGAACCAAAGTGAGCTTGCACTCAGTTTGAGCATTTCGTCCTTTACCAGATCCAGTTGCACTGTGGGTACATTTTGATTTGTATTATTGAGTTACTCTTTCTTTCTTGTGTGATTGTATGTGAAATCTGAAATAAAAGTGGAAAATCTTAATTATTCAGCAGGTTAGATAACTTTTTGTTTAAAAAGTGAGACAAAAATAACAGGGCAGACAGGCGCAGCGATTTCAAAGCCCATCCCAGCTTTCCAGTGGGATGCACTTTGTGCAACTCTGTGGGCCCAATAGAGACGGAGGCCTGGCCTGGTTGTTGTGGCCACTTTGTGAGGCAGTGACGATTTAAGGGCGTGTCCCACTTTCACGGCTAATTCACGACCTTTTTTACTCGTGGACATTTTTCATTAGGCTGGAAATACGCTCCGACCTACTTGATGCCACGAGTACCTACGACTAGCATCACAACCTGCTACGACCTCCTACGACCTTGTGACGACCATGCTGTGAGTACGAGTCAAGGGCAAACTCGGCATATGTCGTGAATTAGGTCGTGAAAGTGGGACTGGCCCTTAGGCATTTGTGGCCTGTCCCGAGGTCCTGTCTTGGGCTGCTTTTTGCTTTTGACAACCCACAGGGTGAATGGATTTTAAATGGCTCGAATAATTAACGTTGCCATGTGCAGCATGGTGAATCTAGATGTGTGAAGATGACCTTAATTGTAGAGTCATCCACTTCATTGTATAATACAAAGTGAACAGATATTACTGAAAATATGGATTTGTCTTGAGAGATGTGAGTAGGCTTCCCACCGCAGTTGGAGACCCTGCTTGGGATTTGGTGTGCAAATTATTGATGCAGTTGAATTCAAGCTAAAAAGCAACTGTAATTTGTGTTTCAGTAACTCTCTCTCTTTCATTTGCCCAAACTGCAGGATATTTGTTAAACAGGTTAACAGATTGCTTTAGTTTAGAAAAAAGAATTCACAGGGAATCGTGCTGCATTTCTCTCTCGTGTACCAACTTTTAAACAGGCAAAGATTTATTCCAATTTCACAAGTTAACACTGTCTATACTGCTTTTCCCTTGCCATATAGGGTCAAAGGTATCATTATTAGTGGTATCAATCTGTTGCATGAGTTAGAGTTGTTGAAGAAATTGAGATATTTAATATGAATGATTTTTAAAAGCTCGCTGAATTTCAAGATCACTGCAATACAGCCTAAGAAAAATAAGTTGTTTTGTATGGAATTGACAAAACTTCAGCACATATTATCAGTGCAATTGATAAAACTTTTTTGTTGCTTGATCCACCGAAAACAAATTATTAAAAAAATACTCCAGATGTTGAAGTGTTGTAGCACCACTAAGAAGCAAGCGGCTTTATATAAAACTTAATGCCATGGATGCTTAAAATCAAGTTGAATTGGAAGAGATACATTTGGAAATTAGCAGATATGTTTGAGATTGGCACACTGTTCTGTGCTTCTGTTTGATTTGGCAAAAAGGTGCTTCCTGAATTGTGTCTGTGTTTCCCTGAAACTACCATCTGCCCCCATCTCCCCGCAACCTTGTCACTCCGTCTTCCCTCAAACCCTCTAGCTACTTGATACAGGGTTCCAGCAACAGGCTCTGCCCCCCAAGTGAATGACAAGACCTCGTACAACGTTGGGTCATTGAGGGGAGAGGAGAGGAACAGGAAAGGCCACTTTAAACCCATTCAAAAATGCTCGCTATTAAAAATGTTTTAATTTAAAATATTTTAGGAAGATTGGAACATTTTAAATACTTGGAAACAATTATAAACAAGCAATGAATTTATTGAATTTGCCTTGACTATATCTTGTGGCTGTGGCCATTTCTTCTCTTTGAACTCAATGAGACCACTGGACTTGTACCCCGTTAACCTGCCACTGGTTGAGTGATATCATAACCCAGCCTCGGTGTTGGAAAATTGCTTGAAGTTGGAAGTGGCATGCAGGACGTCTTGAGGAACCCCAGGGCAGACTGAAATTGCACCAGGGTTTGCAGTAACTCAAGTTTGAACTTCCACCTTGTTACATGTGTTGAATACCAGCAGTGCCAAACAGAAATGTCAGCTTTTAATTGTAAGATCCAGGCTTTTATGTCTTTGATTCCGGGGATAGGTGATTTCTCCCTCCTTCCTCCCCCCCCTCCCGCCCAATGTCATGCCAGTTTAGGTTTGAGAAAATCAAGATATGGTCGTTGTTCTCGAAAGTCAACTCCTCCGCAATGCAGGGTCACTTTTGTCACTACACACAACTGATTAATATCTGACAAGGTAAATTCAAATTGATGTTGGCAGCCCGTTAAATATTTACATATTAATGTTTTAATCCATATTTCACTGAAGTTAGGTAAGCATGGCACAGGGCCAGGAAGCATATGGATATATTCAATGCAGTAAAAACTTTAATTTTAAATATGACAGAGGCATTCAGCAAATTAAGTGCATTGCTGTTCCTGACCTTTGCAGCAGCAGGGTGACCTTCATATAATCGTGATGCCAATTAATGTATCTCTGGGAAAAAAATAAATCAGAGCTTTTTTTATTTTGGTGAAATATCACAGTAGCCCCCACAAATCAATGTTAAATGCGTTCTTCTCAAGCATGCAATTAAAAAAAAAATCATTGGATCCATGTTGTAAATCCCTGAAAATAACCTAAGACATTGATTTTTCTGCTTGTAATTTCAACATCGGCATTATAGAAAAGATCCAGTGATAATGAAAGTAACTAAGTAATTGCAAATATGTCTAATTTTGTGTTGCACCTGTGATGTAACACTGTCAAATACGATTTGTAAAAGCAAAATACAAATATTTTGCCAACAAAAGATGAATGTAATTTGGAATATGCCTTGTAAAAGAAAAACACACATCAATATAAGCTTTATCAGACTGAATATTCTGGAAGGTAATTTGGAGAACTGCAATAAAAGGTGTGGATTTGCTGTCCCACTACACTACATCTATGTTCTTTCAGTAGCATTGTCATGGGTGTCAATAGATAGTGATCCCCGCACATTAACGCTATCCTATGCACACTAGGAACAATTTGACATTTATACCAAGCCAATTAACCTACAAACCTGTACGCCTTTGGAGTGTGTGAGGAAACCCACGCGGTTACGGGGAGAACATACAAACTCGGTACAGACAGCACCCATAGTCGCCATTGAACCTGGGTCTCTGGCTCTGTAAGGCAGCAACTCTACCACTGCGCCACCATGCTGCCCTAAATGTCCACCAAGATGTCTGAGTTTATTTTACTCTTAATTTATCTGACACCCATTTGTTTCCTTTTGAACCTCTAGTGTTTGTCACTTACTCCACCCATCTGTCAGTCACCCGTATCTGCCTGTCAGCATTTGCCTCGCCCTCGCCTTTCTTTTTCATCTTTCTCCCTGCTACTCCAATCAGTCTGAAGAAGGGTCCCGACCTGAAACATCACATCCATTCCTTCCCCAGATGTTGTCTGACTCGGAGTCCTACCTGCACTTGTGTTTTGCTCAGGATTCCAGCATTTGCAGTCTCTTGTGTCTCGACAAGATGTCTACATTGCATGTAACACCAGCTACATTAAGTGACTGCTCGTGATATGAGGGGAAAAAGATCCAAATGGTATGAATCTTGTAAATGTGGAGAAAATGGAAACAGGTGCGAGGCAATGTTCAAAGAATTCAATTTAGGAACATAGAAACATAGAAAAATAGGTGCAGGAGTAGGCCATCTGGCCCTTGGAGTCTGCACCATCATTCAATTTGATAATGGCTGGTCATCTAAAATCAGTACCCCGTTCCTGCTTTTTTCCCCCATATCCCTCGATTACTTTAGCCCTAAGAGGCACCCTTCCTGTTCTTGCCACCAAAAGTGAATAACCTTACATTTGTCCACATTATACTGCATCTGCCCACTCACCCAACCTATCCAAGTCACCTGCAGCCTCATAGCATCCTCCTTGCAGCTCACACTGCCATCCAGCTTTGTGTCACCCGCAAGCTTGGAGATTTCACATTTATTCCCTCATCTAAATCGTTAATATATATTGTAAATAACTGGGGTCCCAGCACTGTGCCTTGTGGCACCCCACTAGTCAATGCCTGCCATTCTGAAAAGGACCAGTTAATTCCTACTTTTTGCTTCCTGAATGCCAACCAGTTATCTCTCCATGTCAATACCCTGCCCCCAATGTGCTCTAATTTTACACAATAATCTTTTGTGTGGGACCTTGTCACAATACGTTTTGAAAGTCCAGATACACCACATTCACTGGCTCTCCCTTATCCATTCTACTTGTTACATCCTCAAAATTCCAGAAGATTAGTCAAGCATGATTTCCCCTTCATAAATCCATGCTGACTTTGACCTGTCACTGCTTTCATAATGCGCTGCTGTAACATCTTTAAGGGGGCTGTCCCATTTAGGCGACCTAATCGGCGAGTTCTGGTCAGTTGCCTTTGACTCGTACTCGCAGCATGGTCGACACGAGGTCGTAGGAGGTCTTCGTAACTCTCCTTCATGCTCGAGAGTGGTCTCCGCGTACTCGAGGCCACTCAGCTAGGTCGCGATAGTTTTCAATATGTTAAAAAATGCCCACGAGTAAAAAAAGGTCGTCATGGAAAAAAACAATACTTTTTTTACTCATAGGTTTAGTCATAGTAGGTTGTAGTAGGTAAGCATGTTAGTCATAGGTAATCGAGGGTAGTCAAAGATAGTCTTCATCATAGTGGAAGGGAGGTCGAAGGAGGTCGCCTTTACTCTCCACTATTCGGTGTCCAGTTTTCCCGAAGTTAGTCGTAGCTAGTCAAAGCTGGTCTTCAACATAGTCGAAGGAGGTCGAAGGCGGTCTTCTACATAGTCGAAGGAGGTCTTCAACATGTCATTTTTTCAAACTCTTCTAAACTCGCCAATTAGGTTGCCCAAGTGGGACAGCCCCTTTAATAATCAACTCGAGCATCTTCCCCACGACCGATGAAAAGCTGACTGGTCTATAATTCCCGTTTTCTCTCTCCCTCCTTTCTTAAAAAGTGGAGTTACACTGGCTACCCTCCAATCCACGGGAACTGATCCAGAGTCGAGAGAACATTGGAAAGTGATCACCAATGCATCCACGATTTCCAGGGCCACATCCTTGAGTACTCTGGGATGCAGACCATCAGGCGCTGGGGATTTATCTGCCTTCAGTCCCAAGAGTTTACCAAACACTTCCTGACCAATGTGGATTCCCTTCAGTTCCCTCATCCCACTAGATCCTCTGTCCTGTAGTAGTTCTGGGAGATTGTTTGTGTTTTTCTTAGTGAAGACAGAACCAAGGTACTCATTTAACTGTTCTGCTATTTCCTTGTTTCCCTTTATAAATTCATCTGTCTCAGACTGTAGGGGACCTTCATTTCTCTTTACTAATCTTTTCCTTTTTACATATCTGAAGAAGCTTTTACAGTCAGTTTTTATATTCCCTACAAGTTTTCTTTCATGCTCTTTCATTCCCTCTCTTAATTAACCCCTTTGTACTCTGTTGAGTTTTAAATTTCTCCCAGTCCTCCGGTTTGCTGCTTCCTCTGGCCAATTTAGATGCCTCTTCCATGGATTTAACACTCCTTGATTTCCCTCATTAGCCACGGTCGAGTCGCCTTCCCTGTTTTATTTTTTCGCCAGACAGGGATGAACAATTTTTGGAGTTCATCCATGTGGTCTTTAAATCTTTGCCATTGCATCTCCACCGTCAACCCTTTAAGTATAATTTGCCAGTCTATCCCAGCCAATTCCCATCTCATACCTTCAAAGTCTCCTTTCTTTAATTTCAGGACCCTAGTCTCTGAACCATGTCACTTACCATCCTAATGCAGCATTCCACCATATTATGATCACTGTTGCCCAAGGGGCTCTGCACAACAAGGTCGCTAACTAATCCTTCCTCATTATACAATACCCAGTCCAGCCTGCCCTCTAGTTGGTTCCTCTACATATTGGTTTTAAAAACTATCCCGTATACATTCCAGGAAGCGCTTCAGCGCTGTTACCAATTTGGTTGGCTCAATCTGCAGTATATGTAGATTAAAGTCACCCATGATAACTGCTGTACCGTTGCTACATACATCCCTAATTTCCTGCTTGATGCCCACCTTCACTACTGCTGTTTGGAGGTCTGTATACAACCCCAAGTAGTATTTTCTGCCCTTGGCTATTTCGCAGTTCTACCCTTATCGATTCTACAGCATCCAAGCTAATGTCTCTCCTTGCTATTGCATTAATCTCCTCTTTAACCAGCAATGCCACCCCTCCTCCTCTTCCTTTGTGTGTATCCTTCCTGAATATTGAATACTCCTGCATTTTTAGCTCCCAGCCCTGGTCACCCTGGAGCCATGATTCCGTAATTCCAACTCTATCATATTCCTTCACCACTAACTGCACATTCAATTCTTCCACTTATTCCGAATGCTCCTCGCATGAAGGCACAAAGCTTTCGGGTTTATTTTTTCTTATCTCCCTTCTACCTTTTTCTTCTGTCGTCCTTTTATGGCCCTCTGTCTCTTTGCATTGGGTCCCATCCCCTGCCCTGTTAGTGTAGACTTGACCTTTCCTACACTCTTTCCCGTTAACTGCACACAAGCTTCCACATTGTTGACTCCACCCCCCCCCCACTGTTTAGTTTGTACCCACCCGTGTAGCACTCGCAAACCTGCCTGCCAGAATGTCGGTCCCCTTCCAATTAAGGTGCAACCCGTCCCTTTTGTACAGGTCACCTCTGCCCCAGAAGAGAAAGCAGTGATCTAGAAATCTAAATCCCTGCCCCCTGCACCAGCTCCTCAGCCACACATTCAGATCCCTTATCTCCCTGTTCCTACCCTCACTAGCACTAGGTACTGGAAGCAACCCAGAGATAACCACCCTAGAATTCCTGCTTGTCAAGAGTTTTTTATTGTCATGTGTCCCAGATAAAACAATGACTCTCGCTCTCGCTCTCGCTCGCACACGCAGACACAGAAGTTAATAAGAAACTAGCACCATTGTGGAGATTTACTTGGCTCTGTTTGAGGTGTGCCATTTGTAGATACTGAAATGATTCGGGGCCAGGGTGGTGGGAGCGGAAACTGGAGGGAGAGCCTGTTCCTTGTTGAGTTTTGTTCGGAAGGGTGGAAGGAGCACCTATTCCCTTCCTTCTGTGAGTTGATGCTGTAACTGATCAATGGCTTTCCAAATGGTTTGGATCACACCCCGGTTCCCAGAGTCAAATACAAATTCTTCTCTTCCCGAAGAATCCCTTTCCATCTCATGAAAAATGATATAGGATGAAACACCATAACATTTCATTATTACAATGAGCTTTGTGCTGAAATTACCAAGATCTCAGGGAACATTTAGCAACAAGTTAGCAACATGAAAAAGAATAAAGAGATACTATTTCTCAATGTTGCAACTTTTGGGAACTGAAAGACAATATTGACACTGGTATTCCTGATGAATAATTGAATGACAATTTTGAGTAAGCCAATTTGGTTATCCATGACCTTTTTCCCAAATGATTTAAAAAAAAACAACTAATACAGCCTATGTGCACTGCTACCTGGGGTATTAAATCATTATTAAATGTGACCTGTTTTACTGCGTTCATTGAAACCATTGATTTGTGTGCATCGGAAAAATGCATTTGTGAGCTTCAAGGTGTTATTGAACAGGATGTACAGTGAGTGGGCTCATATTTGACTTCGATTTGCAACAATCAATCAGTTTTTGCCAAAGTGAGCGATAGGCAGATAATGTGCATTGTGGAAAATATGTGTTGTTTGAGTATACCTTGCTGGAGTGAAGGCTGTGAAAATATGCTAATTGAGATTGGATGCTATAGTGCGCGCATTATCTCCAGGGACTTGGATTTTATTTTAACCTAGTTAACCATATAATATAACCATATAACAATTACAGCACGGAAACAGGCCCTCTCGGCCCTTCCAGTCCGTGCCGACCATTTGTTTTCCCCTAGTCCCATCTACCTGCTCCATTCCCTCCATACCCCTCCATTCCCTTCACGTCCATATACCTATCCACTTTACTTTTTTAAAAAAAAGTTCTGCCAGGGTACCACAATTGACCTGACACCTCTAGAACTTCTCTTCCAAGAACAAGCAGTGAGGAGAGTTATGAAAAAATGAGAATATATTTATTTGTTTTCTTTGAGCAGATTCACTTATTGATAAGGAACATTGATGATGGGGAATATTGCTGTTAAACGGTGTTGAAAGAGAAAGGAGACACAAGGATCAGCAGATGCTGGATCTTCAGCAAAATTCAAAGTGCCGGAGGAATTTGGCAGGACAGGTAGCATCTGTGGAGGGACTCTCCTTCAGATGGGAGAGGGATCCTGACCCAAAATGTCATCGATCCATTCCCACCACAAAGGCTGCTCAACCCACTGAGTTCTTCCAGCACTGTTTTGCTACTGAAAGATGATGATATGGACAATTAGAGGCAAATGATCGGGTGAATGGAACTTTTATGTTTTGCCATCAGGGGATGTAATCTCAGTTCATCATACATGCTGCGAAGTCTATTCATTTGGTAAGCTAAAACAGGAAGTGCAGAAGATGAGAGGTACCTTGAAGGCTCTTGTCTATTTGTTTGATAACGTTTTTCCCTTGTGAACCTTTAAATAATGCAAAGCTGTTTGTTAATCTCAGCATTAGCTATGTTTGTTGTCGGCGAAGCTCAGACGGACAAACAAAGCTGTCAAGTAAATTATTTATTGGTGTGCACAGCTAATTGTCATAGTTATGCAGTACAGAAGTGAAGTCATTGAGTCCAACTTGTTGACGCTGACCAACGTGCCCATCTATGCTAGTGTTTACCTATGTTTCACCCAAATCCCTCTAAACTTTTCCGATCCATGCACCTGTAAAAATGTCTCTTAAATGGCATGTACCTGTTGCAACCACTTCTTCTGGTGGCTCGTTCCATACACCCACCAACCTCTAAAATAGCTAAATTAGTTGTTCCATAGATTCCTATTAAATCTTTCCCATCTCACCTTAAATCTATATGGGGTGGTGAAGACTCTCATTATTTTATGTATGTGTATATATGTAATCTCCTGAACTCCAAGGAATACCATCTTGGCCTGCCCAAACTCTCCCTGTAGCTTAGGCCCTTGATGTCTGGTAAAATCCTTTATAGACCATTTCTGCACTCTTTCCAGCGTAATGGCATTTTTCATTTAGCAATTCCATTCTCTAACTGCAGCCCCGCCAACATCTTGTCAACTGCAACATAGCATCCCACAATTTGCACTCTATGCCCTTGCTGTTAGCCAGCATGCTGAAAGCTGCCTTCACTACCCATCCACTTGCACAAATAACCATATTTAAAATTGAAATGATAATTAACATACTGCCCAGATTGCAAAATACTTCTATCTTTTTGTTCCCTGATTATCCATTTGATAATATGCTTTCATTTAATGACATGGTTTTCGTCTTTTCACTCTTTTGATTTTAATATTGAGTGTCTTGAATGAGTGATTGCTGCCTATGAGTGATTGATAAATTGTTGTGGTTAAATACTAATTAAAATGGGGATCCTTTTTGAAATACTTTTTAAAATTCAGAAATTAAAGTAGTCCAATGTACCATAAAGATTTATCTTGAATATATCAAAGTTGATTACACTTGCAGGACTATACGACTGTGCATGGTTCAGAGAGCAGTTGTTTCCCTTGTGGGGTTCTTATTCTGAGGAGTGACATTTGTTTCATTTCATGTTGTGCCTTTACTGTGACATTGTAATGTTTGCGATTGGGAACAGACTTCAGTGAAGCATGAATGAATGAGGCAATTTCTTCACTGTCACACATGGGAATATTTTTTACCACTCGTAGATCACAAAGCACCTTCCCTTATGCTTTCTATTACCTCTTCTGCCCACTACCAAAATTACAATTTTTGTTTTGTTACAAATTCTTATGGACCCTTCCTACTGTGTTGGAATTGCTATGTTCAAGCTCATTTCTTTATTTCACTCCTTTTTTTTTCCCCAAGCACACATCAAATGGTTCTCAGTCTGACCTTTCCTTCCTCATTCTCATCCTCATCCTCAAATGGCGATCATCCTTGGGGGGGGGGGGGGGGGGGGGGGGGGGGGGGGGGGGGTCAGTTTGTACCTCATTTCCCCTTGCCCACTTCTTCATTTTCACTCTTGCTCTGACCACACGCTGCCTCTCTGCTTTCATTGCTTTCACACACCAGGCCACCTTTAGATTTTTAAAAAATCCCCATCACCCATATTTCCCGCCCGCCTCCAATCATCTTCTCATTCTTTCATCCCCAATCCCACAAGTCACCACAGCACTTACAGAGTTCTGGAGTAGCTCAGTAGGTCAAGCAACATCTCTTTAGAACGTGCATTGGTGATGTGTAAGTCGTGTCCCTTCTGCAGACTGATTATGGTGTGGGAGCGGGCAGGGAGAGAGGGAAGAGAACGCCGGAATTAGATGTGGGGGCAGGACAAAGCCTGGCAAGTGATAGGTGGATACAGGTGACGGGGGCCTTTGATTGATAGATCATTGGACAAAGGCCAGAAATGAAAAGGCAGCATGGGATGAGGATAGAAGATGTATGAATTGTGAAACCAGAGATAAGAATGTAGGAGGAAGGGGATTTGGGGGGGGGGGGGAGAGAAGGGGAGGGAGAAGGGAGAAATGGATGCCAATCCAGGTGGGGCAACGGTAAGAGCATGGGGGAGGAGGGAAGGCAGTGAGATTGTTTGTAGGTTAGTTACCCAGATTAGAGAAAGCTATCCAAGTGGAATACGGGGAGCTGATAGAGGCCAGTGATGAAAAGACAAAGTATGAGACAAGGAATCAAGGATAGAAGATATGCAAATTGTGATGCCAGAGGAAAGAACTCCCACCCCCTCGCCTGTATCAAACCATCACTTAAGATAGACACAAAATGTTGGCGTAACTCACCGGGACAGGCAGCATCTCTGGAGAGAAGGAATGGGTGACGTTTTGGGATGAGACGTGTCTTCAGAACTATCCCAGGCTTTGTACTAGCCCACGTATCTTCTGGCTTTCTTCTGTTTTTTTCCCCCTCCGCCACAGTTCAAAGAATTGTCCTAACCCAAAATGTCACCTACCCATGCTCTCCAGAGATGCTTCCTACCCCATTGAGTTACTCCATCAATGTGTCTTTTTTTGCAAACCAATATCTGCAGTTCTAATTGTACTATGCTGCTGAAAGAGAAATGTAATCTGTATGTTTCTAATTATACGGTTTCAGACTAAAGCTATTCCGTTGTGAAGTTCATTCTCTTGTACCTCTTTGGTTGTGTCTCATGACATCTGCAAAGTTGTCTTCCTTGGTTCAGCAAGAAGGCAAACATCCTGGGGATACCCTGCAGGTACAGCTGCAGCTCAGGGATGTGGATATATAATGAGTCTTTCACACTGATTCCATGACATAAACACATGGAAAAAAATAGAGAGCAGCAGCATCCCAACATTTTAATTTGTATTATTCCGAGTAGAAAACCATTTACAAAAAATATCAGGGATGACACAGTGGTGCAACTGAGAGAGCTTCAGCCTCGGTGCCAGAGAACCGGTTTGATCCTGATCTCATGTGCTGTTTCAGTGGAGTTTGCATGTTCTCCCTGTGACTGCATGGTTTCCCCTCGCATCCCAAAAATGTGCGGGTTTGTAAGTTAATTGGATGCTGTAAATTACTGCTGATATGCAGTGAGTAGATGAGAATGTGGGATAACATAGATTTACTGTGAATAGGTGATCGTTCATCATTGTGGACTAGGGCCTGTTTCCATGCTGTATGTTTAAAACCTAAACTAAATAGTGGCACTGATTGTAATTGTAACTCCATTAATTCGCTTGTTCTGATTTAAAATTAAAAAAAACTTGACCCTAATTATTTAGTATGTGACCATCGTATAACACATGTGATGGAGATTACTTGCTATCCTATGCTGTACACTTTTTTTAACTTTTCCAGTTTTGTTCTGCCATTATGTTCACCGCAAAGAAATAGCACACCAAAATGAATTAATGAACAAACAAAAACTTGAACTGGCAAAGTTTTTGTTTGCTGTCTGTTGTCAAGTTTGCAGCGAACAATAAATTCCTTGTCCTGTTTTCCAGAAATGTGATGGATTAGATTCCTGATCTCACTGCAGTGAGGTTGAGAGTCGGGCTCTACACGCTACAGTTGCATAGAAATATCCATCACAGCCACATTGCATCACAAAGTTGCAAAGAAACTGTACCTCTGATTGATAATGGAGAAACATCATTAGTTCGAGTATTGCAACCAGCAAGAGTATAGATAGCAACATCTCATTACCTGGCTCATCATGTATTTTTAGGAGCTCTGTGACATTTCCCGAATGAGACAGATAACATTTGTAGTCACTGGATGCCTATATATTTTTTAAATCTGCTACGCTGCCTTCTCTGTGCTGCAGACAGCTGACATGATTGGGTGTGTTCATGCCATGGCCTACTGTAATAAGTCAATTTACTTGGAGCTCCTGGCAACAGAATATGTCTTTTTGTCTGCTTGCCTTCAGCTAGTGAGAAAAATGTATTGTGAAAGGTTTATTTTCTCAACATTTCCTCTGGATTTTCCACTTAATATTAATACAAAATCTAACTGTTTGAGGATAAATTTTGACGCAAGCAAAAAAAAGTGGGCTCTGATGCACACTCTTGCCCAGAGTATGGGAATCGAGGGCCAGAGGACATAGCTTTAAGATGAAGGGGAAAAGATTTAATAGGAATCTGAGGGGTAACTTTTTCAACACAAAGGGTGGTGGATGTTTGGAACAAGCTGCCAGAGGAGGTAGTTGAGGCTGGGACTATCCCAACATTTACGAAACAGTTAGACAGGTACAATGATAGGTCAGGTTTGGAGGGATATGGACCAAGCGCAGGTAGATGGGACTAATGTAGCTGGGACATGTTGGCCAGGGTGGGCAAGTTGGGCCGAATGGCCTGTTTCCACACTGTATCACTCTATGACTCTAAACTTATACACAGGACTGGAAATAGTTCAATGGCATTTCTGATACTTGTTAATGTTATGGCTCGTGCCGAAATATAAGATTTTAGAGGCATAGGTAAGGTAGATAATCAAGATTTTCTCCTTGTGGTAGAGATTTCAGAAACAAGAGGGCAAAGGTTTAATGTGAGAGGAAGGAATTTAAAAGATAACCTGAGGGACAAGATTGTTTTGTACACAGTGCTTGTCGGAGGAGGATGTGGAATCAAATAAAATTGTGTATAATGGACATTTAATCAGGCGAGGTATAGAAGAATGTGGTTTTAATGTGGACAAATGAGACTCGTACAGAAGGGCCAAAGGCTTGGTATGGACATGGTGGGCTGAAGTGCCTGTTTCTATGCTATATGACTCTAAGCTTGTTACATTTGGTATGAAACTTAAAATAATAAATATGAAGACTGATGTGAAAGAACCAGTTCTCCTCTAATGCATGCTAAAAGGCCAAGCTCCAAAAATGTCTTTATGGTGTGAGCAAAAGTGATACAACTTCAGCTGTGATGGCCAGGGTAATACTTAATTTTGGCTGATTTTCTTAACCTTTTTGACTAAACACAATGTGTGATTTCCATGCAAAATTAAAAGTACTGCCAGCAAGAAAACCGGGTAAGTCACTCAAAGTAGTTAGCTGGGTGCTGCATTTTATTCTTTCGTATCAATAATTGGGAATAAATTAGTGGTAACAGTTCAGAATATGCTTCTGCAGGTGGTAGTCATCATCAAGTCAATTATTACTTTTAAATTAAAAAAATATATGAACTTTTCCTAGTTTAGATGAAAATGTGTAGGCAAAGGTTTGTGGTGCTGGATCAAAGATTAGCCATGTTATTAAATAGCAGAATGGGTTCAAGGAATTAATGCATTGCTCATCTTATGCTCACATTTCCTGTCCACTAACTTCCAGTAGGACCTTGCTTTAATTGCATTTGTGTCAAGAAGAAAAATGTTATTGATCTGTCTGTTTTATTGACTGTTTGAAAATCTTCAGGAATGCTGTATTTATTCCATGTAGATTTTATTGCCAATGATAACATCTTGGCTCACTTTTATGCTCAATAAGCAAATACTGGTCACGTGCAAAAGCCCTCTGAACTACTTTAATGAATGAGGACAAATCAATCTCCACACAGAGATAATCCTCAATGCAAGGATGCATTCTCAGCCCTCTTCTTTACTCCTTGTACACCCACAACTGTGCAGCCATGTACAAATCTAATTCAATTTGCAAATTCGCAGACGACACCACCATTGTGGGCTGGATATCAAATAATGATGAGATGGAGTACAGGAAGGAGATTGAGAACCTCATGTCCTGGCGTCGAGACAACAACCTTTCTCTCAATGTCAGTAAGACAAAGGAGATAGTAATCGACTTCAGGAAGCAAAGTGGTACACGTACCCCAGTTTGCATTCATGGTGCTGAAGTAGAGATGGTTGAAAACTTCAAATACCCAGAAGTGATTATCACCAACAACTTCTCGATCACCCATATAGAAGCAACGACCAAGAAAACACATCAACGTCTCTACTTCCTTAGAAGGCTCAGGAAGTTTGGCATGTCCTCTACAACTCTCATCAACTTCTACAGATGCACCATATAAAACATTTTATCAGGATGCATCACAGCTTTGGGAACAGCTCCATCCAAGACCGCAAGAAATTGCAACAAATTGCGGGCACAGCCCAGGCCATCACACAAACCAACATCCCTTCTATTGACTCCATTTATACCTCACGCTGCCTCGGCAAGGCCAGCAGCATGATCAAGGATGAGTCGCACCCTGGCCACTCCCTCTTCCCCCCTCTCCCATCAGGCAAAAAGTATCGAACTGTGAACATACACACTAGCAGATTCGGGGACAGTTTCTTCCCACCAACTGAATCATCCTACCTCAACCAGAGAGCAGTGCTGAACTATCTAACTCATTGATGACCCTCAGACTATCCTTGATTGCATTTTGCTGGCTTTACCTTGATTCCCTTACGTATCTATACACTGTAGATTGATTGATTGTAATCATGTATTGTCTTTCTGCAGATTGGTTGGCATGCAATAAAAGCTTTTCACTGTTCCTCAGTACACGTGACAATAAACTAAACCGAATAATGCTGTGCAAAACTCTTTACTATTTTGAATGCGTCTCAATAACGCTGTGGATGGGAACAATGTTCTCGATAACAATCAGCACGGGAGCACCTTAAGGCTGCGTGCTCAGCCCCCTGCTTTACTCACTCTATACTCATGACTGCATGGCCGGACATAGTGCAAACTCCATCTAGTTTGCCGACGACACCACTGTTGTGGGACGAATCGCAGATGGTGATGAGTCAGAGTATAGAAGTGAGATCAACTGATTGACCAAATGGTGCCAGCACAATAACCTGGCTCTCAACTCCAGCAAAACCAAGGAACTGATTGTGGACTTTGGAAGGAGTAGGATAGGGACACACAAGCCTGTTTATATCAACGGGACGATGGTGGAAAGGGTCAAGAACTTCAAATTCCTGGGCATGCATATTTCCGAAGATCTTTCCTGGTCCGAGCACACTGATGCAATTATAAAGAAAGCACATCAGCACCTTTACTTCCTGAGAAGATTATGGAGAGTCGGTATTTCAAGGAGGACTCTCTCTCTAATGTCAACAGGTGCACAGTAGAGAGCTTGCTGACTGATTGAATTGTGGCTTAGTTCAGCAACTTGAGCGCCCAGGAGCGGATAAGAATGCAGAAAGTTGTGACCACTGCCCAGTCCATCATCGGCTCTGACCTCGCCACCATCGAAGGGATCTATCGCAGTCGATGCCTCAAAAAGGCTGGCAGCATCATCAAGGACCCACACCATCCTGGGCCACACACTCATCTCTCCGCTGCCATCATGTCGAAGATACAGGAACCTGAAATCTGGTACATTCAGGTTCAGGAACAGGTGCTCCCCCACAGCCATCAGGCTATTAAACTTGACATCTTGTCTGAGTTGACACTCCATTCACATACTGAAAGTGGTGATAACAACTGAAGATGACAAGATTGGCACGGTGCCATAGCTGCCTTACAGTGCCAAAGATGTGGATTCAATCCTCACTGCTGTCTGTCTATTCTCCCTGTGACTCCGTGGGATTTCTCTGGTTTCCTCTCTAATTCCAAAGAAGGAATGTGCAGGCTTGTAGGTTTATTGGCTTCTGTAAATTGTAAATTGGCTCTAGAGTATAGGATAGTGTTATTGTATGGGGTGATTGCTGGTTGGCACGGACTTTGGGGGCCAAAGGGCCTGTTTGCACATGGTGTCTCTACAGTAAAGTCTAAGGTTTTCACTGAGTTGGCATAGGGAAGGGTGTACTGGGCTTTGTTTTGAATAGAGGGAAGGAAAGGCTCAACGTTGATGTATTGCATTCCTTAAGCCTTGATAATTATGCTTCAAATGCAAAAGATAGTGATTGTTAAGGGCCTGTCCCACCAGCATGCGATTCCATGCATCTAGTGCAACGAAACGTGGTCGCTTGAGGCGTACGGCCTCGCGGGGCCGATTCCACTTCGAACCGCGGAGGCGTATGGAGTTGTGCGGGGCTGGTCCCGACATCATACTCACCAATCAGCTGGGCAGGAGGCGGGCCGACTGAATTTGGATGTCGCACGCGTCGGGCGGCGACGTCATCACGCAACGGCACGCCGGGCGGTGATGTCATAGCGCAATGCCACGCGCTAGGCGTACGCCGTCAAGACGCGGCGTATGCCATCAAGACGCTGCGTACGACGTCAATGCGGCTGCGGGCCGACAGTCCGTTGGCGCGTGGGATTTTTGGATAGTGTCAGTTTATCGGAACCCCACGCGATGTTGGGACCAGCCCCGCACAACTCCATACGGCTCCGGCGATCGAAGTGGGACCGGCCCCGCGAGGCCATACGGCTCAAGCGACCACGTTAGGTCGCGCTAGCCGCATGCTGGTGGGACAAGCCCTTTAGTTTCTGTTTCTCATGTCTTCAGATCACAGCACAATGTGTCCTAAGAGTTTTAATGTGTACGTCTAAATCTTGATTGCTCAGATTGATGAGCACGAATTGCTTGCTCCAGTTCAGACCCGATGGAATTAAATTATCCATAGCTTAGAACTTGAATGTGAACAGAATTGTAGCAATGAATATCAAAGGCGTATGGAAAACATTAGAGATGTAAAGCTGGCTTAAAAATGTTCTTAAAAGGGCTGGAAAAGAAACTTGACCTGGCTTGTAGTCTTATTGCTCTTCTACCATATGAGTGCAAATTTGAAATGTTACTGCTCAGAGTGTATGCTGCAGCATTTCCCATCATACTGCAAGTATTTCAAATGATTCAAGAGGTAACAGTATAAAACCACAGATCATAGAAACAACTTGGTTGTTAATTATGACTACACGTTATAAATAGATCATGGTGAGGGAATGGGAACAGTATAATGTTTTCAGTGCCTTCGACCAGCTTGAGTGGTTGCCATGGTGACGTGAACTGCTTTGTTGCTGAAAATGAGATTCTGCTCTGATGTATTCAAGTGGGTTAAAGCTGCTATGCAAAGTTGCTATTTTGAAATACTGCAAGATGTTGCCAATAATAACTCATGACTTCTAAACATTTTTTCACCACTAGATTTATCAGTGTTTCAGGCACAGTAGGCCTTTTGATCCTTGATCTATGGTTCAGTTGATCATTGTTTATCCTCTGTCTCGATGCTGTATTCCAATCCTCTACCCATACCTCTTCATTGTTTTTCTCCAAGTGTAATTAAATAAGGGACTTCCAGGGCTCTCGCTTAACTTGTTTCCCCTGTTGCCAGCCGGGCAACCTTGACAGCTTTTTAGGTTGCCAAATGACAGTTTAGGTGGTCATTTAAGACAGTTTGCATGACGCGTGCGATAATGTGCTCGGACGAAGTGCGTAGTTACCAGTCGGAATTATGCTCAATGAAGCATTCACATATTATGTTCAAGAAGGAACTGCAGGTGCTGGAAAATTGAAGGTAGACAAAAGTGCTGGAGAAACTCAGCGGGTGCAGCAGCATCTATGGAGCGAAGGAAATAGGCAACGTTTCAGTTTGAAACCCATCAGTCTAAAGAAGGGTTTCGGCCCGAAACGTTGCTTATTTCCTTCACTCCATAGATGCTGCCGCATCCGCTGAGTTTCTCCAGCACTTTTGTCTACATTCGCATATTATTTCTGCTTCAAATAACTCACAAACTAAACATATTTATCAATCAAGACATGATATATACCACAATGACATGCAGCAAAATGATAATACAATATCTCAACTCTTTTTACACATTGCAATTAATGCAATTTCTATTAGTTCTTTCCACTTCCAAACAAAAATGTGGTTGGATTATTCAGCAAATGATCAACCTGTGTCAATAACTCCTGGACCATGCACACTACAGATTGATGCAAGCATGTTTTCTGTGAAGGACCGAAAATTACCATGACATGGCCATAGCATGGGTCGTTATTGCGATTGGCACAGAAACACTCTCGCTTCCCACATAATTTATCCATAACAAAATATACAGGTTGCAAGGAAATTTCTAAAGGCATTTTATGATAATAGCTGTTAAAACTGACTATACCCATCTGACAGGTTAAACATTACACTAACTGACAAGAGATGGCCAAAGGACATAACTGCAGCAAATGTTCTTTTGCTAATATGTTTAAAGGTGTCAAAACAAATAATAACATTGGGAATTAAAACATATTTGATTGCATTCCGTTATCAAACAGTCAATGTTTGCTCTGAAGACCATGAAGCACAATAGGGTCAGGGGGTGTGTGAATCAGTGCGGGGTGGATAGATGGCGGGGGGGAGGGGGTTGAGATGGCAATCGGTGCGGAATGGATGGATTGAGGCAGGTGAATTAGTGCGTGTTGGTTGGAGTATGTAAATTGTGAGGGGAGAGCACGGGGGATGGTGTTGAATGGGTGGATCAGTACGGGATGGAGAGGAGGGGTCCCAGGATAGGAGGGGTAGAGAGAGACAGAGACACAGAGAGAGACAGAGAGGGAAGGGGCAGAGGAGGTGGGGAGGAAGGAAGGTCAGCGCTCCTTGGACAACATCGCCCTGCTGCCTTGGTCGTCCCTGTCATTCGCTCCGACCCTTCGTCACCACGCACCTGGTATCTTTGCCCCGCAATCAAAGATACTAGAGGAATACAGCCGCCGCCGTCGACACGAAACGTCACGCTCCTATTCTCCGGAGATGCTGCCTGACCCGCGGAGTTACTCCATTTTTTTGTGTCTATCGGTATAAACAGTATTTGCGTGCCAAGCCGGGCAAAATGAGTCGCCGTTTAGGTTGCCCGGCGGCACTTTGGGTGGTCATTGGCACCCGGGCAACCGCTAATTTCGAGCCCTGGACTTCTATCCTAACTACAAAACTATGAATTGTAAGTAATCCAACTTTAACATTACCTGTTCACCCTGGCTGCTTGCATGTTATCAATGATAATACTTACACACTACCCTTGAATAACAAAATAATTAAAAGCTTCAATGAAGATGCAAATTTGTTTATGGGGCAAATTTATAAAATATCAATTCAAGCACATTTTGCTGATGTTGATATAATCATAGAATATAACCTTTCTTTCCCCCCCCCCCCCCCACATCAGTCTGAAGAAGGGTCTTGATCCGAAACGTTGCCTATTTCCTTTGCTCCATGGATGCTGCCTCACCCGCTGAGTTTCTCCAGCATTTTTGTCTACCTTTAATATAATGATTGTACTTTAGTGATGAGGGAGGCACTCCAATTTTACTCCACATCTGATGGTTAATGGTGCAATAATAATTAGTTATTTAAAAAAAAATATTCCACAGAACTTTGGCATCACAGCAGCACACGGTCTGATTCATATTTGAAATGAGATATAATTTGTCAGAAGCCACTAAATGCTGCTCCAGCACTTTGTGTCTTTCCTTGTATCTCCATAATTTCTAAAATGTTGCCTGGATGTGGCATCAAAGCTATTCGCTACATGATGCCTTAACCATCACAATGAAACAGTCATCTCTTGTACATGGTGCTGTAGATCGTGTGCCCTATTGTCAAAGCTGCTCATCGCCATGTTTCATAAAGCATTTCAATAAGTAAGCAAGTTGATTGGTACCCAATATCTAATTATTGGTGATTACAAACATTCTAGTTTGTTCATGTTCAACATTTTTCAAACCCCATCTCAATTGTTTCCTACACTTCAATAATGGCAAGGAAGTGTTTCAAAGCTGTGCAGATTTTAATAGATGTTAAAGATGTGTAAATATTCACCTACAAATCATTCCCCTTGAGTTAAATGGAGAAAAAACATCCAAAAAGGTATCTTCATGTTTTCTTGGATTATTGCATACGAAGTAGGATTATATAAAGAAACAAAATATTTGTCAAGAGAATAGGTTGATCTTTATTCCGCCAGGTTAATCTAAAAATCTCCAGTACACATTTGAATTTGAACCAAGTATCGTGACTCTTCGTTTGAATGTTTCACTTTCACATAACATCCCAACTTCTACACTGGGTGCCCTTTCTAATGAATGCTAGAGAAGGCTAGAAAAAAGTACAACGTAGTAAAGATGAGCAGCAAGCAAGAGGATTGGGTAATGTTTAAAGAGCAACAGAAGATAACTATAAACTTCTTTAGGTATGTGAAGAGGAAAAAACTAGTTAAGACCAAAGTTGGACCCTTGAAGGCTGAAAAAGGTGAATTTATGGGGAACAAGGAAATGGCAGATGAGTTGAACAGGTACTTTGGATCCATCTTCACTAAGGAGGACACAAACAATCTTCCTGATGTACTAGTGGCCAGAGGATCTGGGGTGACGGAGGAACTAAAGGAAATCCACATTAGGCAGGAAATGGTGTTTGGTATAGGGATGGGACTGAAGGCCGATAAATTCCCAGGGCCTGGTGGTCTGCATCCCAGGGCACGTAAGGAAGTTGCTCTAGAAATCGTGGACGATAGTTTTCCAATGTTCTATAGATTCACGAACAGTTCCTGTGGATTGGAGGGTAGCTAATGTTATCCCACTTTTTAAGAAATGCGGGAGGGAGAAAACAGGGAATTATAGACCAGTTAGCCTGATATCAGTGGTGGGGAAGATGCTGGAGTCAATCATAAAAGATGAAATAGCGGCAAATTTGGATAGTAGTAACAGGATTGGTCCGAGTCAGCATGGATTTACGAAGGGGAAATCATGCTTGACTAATCTTCTGGAGTTTTTAGAGGATGTAACTAGGAAAATGGACAAGGGAGAGCCAGTGGATGTAGTGTTCCTGGACTTTCAGAAAGCATTTCATAAGGTCCTACATAGGAGATTAGTGGGCAGAATTAGGGCACACGGTATTGGTGGTAGAGTGCTGACATGGATAGAAAATTGGTTGGCAGACAGGAAACAAAGAGTAGGGATTAATGGGTCCCTTTCAGAATGGCTGGCAGGCAGTGATGTACCGCAAGGCTTGGTGCTGGGATCGCAGCTATTTACAATATACATCAATGATTTGGATGAAGGGATTCAAAGTAACATTAGCAAATTTGCCGATGGCACAAAGCTGGGTGGCAGTGTGAACTGTGAGGAGGATGCTATGAGAATGCAGGGTGACGTGGACAGGTTGGGTGAGTGGGCAGATGCATTGGCTTATTTATGCAGCTAATCAAAATTCAGATGCAATAATTGAAAACCGTTCATTGTCTACGATACCACCTATTTTGGTGTCATCAGCAATGCAAAATATTTACCTTAGTTACTTCAGATACCACATTGTAAACGATCTGAGTTCCTGTACTATTATTTTCCTGCTTTAGCCGTGAGGAAAAATTCTCTTCATAAGTCATAAGAACAGAATTAGGCCATTCAGCCCATTGAGTCTTTGGCACCCTTACTCATCAAGAACCTGTCAGTCTCCGCTTTAAAATATATCCAACTACTTGGCCTCAAAGAGAATTTAACAGATTCACCATCCTCTGATTAAATAAATTCCTCATCTCCTTTCTGAAGGTACATTCTTTTATTCTGAAGGTACATTCTTTTATTTTGGTGCTGCATCCTCGGGTCCTAGACTCTCCCACTGATGGGAACATCCTCTTCACATCCACTCTATCCAGATCTTTCACTATTCTGTAAGTTTTAATGAGGACCTCCCTCATCCTTCTAAGCTTCAATGAGTACAGGCCCAGAGCCATCAAACACTCATCATACATTCATACATACATCATATGACTTTTCCTGATGATAAAATGTTATCAGTAATTCTCTCATATTCTCTAGCATTTGTCACAAAATGTTTGCTCTGTCTGACCGCTATCTCTTACGAGCTCTGATTTGTCATGTTTATAGTTTGATGGTAAACTCTGCTAATCCCACAACCCTTTGGGACTTTTCCAATTCTGTTCTCTCTATCCTGTTCTGTTGAGAGCTGTGCCTTCATCTGCCTGCATCCTAAACGCTAGTATTCCTTAATTGGCCAATGCATATTGCCTCCAGTGTATGTAAGTGTCGAAAGAGTCCAAGGGGACTTGGTGAACACTTTGTGAAAATATTGCAGAGTAAGAGATTGGTGCTGGGAGCTGGCATGGACCCATTCTCCTTGGTCCTCGCCTCTTGATAGCCTTAAAACCTATCTATTTGATTAATCTGTTAGTCAGGTTGGTCAACTTGCATAATCTTGTCCAAATTCAAGTGACTTGGTGATCATTGTTTGCAGCAAGTGTAAAAACTGATGAAATCTGACTTTTATGTAAGATGGATCATTAGGCTGTGTGAGTGAGAATTAACACCCAGAGTTTGTTATAAATAGCCCAAATGTGTTTCAATGTGGAAATGTAATTAAAACTCATGTAAAATTTCATTAGCTCTCAGCTTTTGTAGTGTAGTTGATGAGTTTAATAGGTCTCTGTAGTAATACACAGATGTCGTGAGTATTTTACTGTAGTAAATAAACATACAAGCACGCAGTAGGAATGGGAGTTGGAGAGGGAGGTGGGTTAAATGTATATAAAAATGCTGATTACTGAAGTGCTTGAAAATTCTCTTCTAAATTTTGTTGTAAATGGCATTGTCTCTGCATGTAACAGTATTGTTTTTTAACCACCATTTCCTTGGAGCTTTTCAGCAAATTTAACATTCACTGCCCATTTTATCTGGATTGATTTATGGACTGTCGTTCTTCCTTCCATGACAATTATTGTTCCTTGCTTTTGTACATTCTGAGGTATTCGCCACTAGTTTATTTTTTTGATAAATGACCGTTCATATTCGTATCCTAATGCTGAATACTTTTTTGAGTTGTGGTGAAATTAATGGCTTGTATATGAAGTAGTGTAAATTATGTATGGCAAAGTGGATTTGTAACAAACTCTGCATTCTAAGCTGACAGCAGTGAAAGATGTACATTTAAACCACAATTGGTATGTGTTGCGATTTGAATATGCCCAGGAAATGCACAGTCATACTATATTTTAATTGTTGTTGAAATAGCTTCCATCAATAATGGACGGGGAGAATAATGTATTAGCGTTGAAATTTAATATTGTTATTTCGTCGATGCTCGAAATTTTGGTCTGGTTTAATTTCATTTAGCTATTCCACAATTTGCAAAATCGAATCTATCCCCCATTCCAGTTCTATTTGTGTGTTGTAACATAATGTTTATGCATCAAATTATATTTACCTTTATTATGATCTTAATTGAATTTGCAGTTTAATTCCATTAATAGTCCCTATTAATCTTAATTTTGTGCACATAATTTTTGTCTGTCTTTACAACAATTAACTCGGCTAGATCCCTTGTCTCAGCATTGTGTCTCAAAGACGGATTGTCTTTAGAGAGGTTCTCCCAGTTTAACTATGCTGAGGGGATAATTCTGCTTTCGATCACTAGCTACATAAGGGAATAATAGTTAATTTTCATGAATTATTTTGTATTGGCTATTTCTAAACTGCAAGTGTGTGTTCTGCCTGTGCACACTTTGCTCAGCTGTATTATTGACTGAATGACAGAAAAGAAAGCGAATGGCATGTTGGCCTTCATAACAAGAGGAGTTGAGTATAGGAGCAAAGATGTCCTTCTGCAGTTGTGTCGGGCCCTAGTGAGACCACACCTGGAGTATTGTGTGCAGTTTTGGTCCCCTAATTTGAGGAAGGACATTCTTGCAATTGAGGCAGTGCAGCATAGGTTTACAAGGTTAATTCCTGGGATAGCGGGACTGTCGTTTGTTGATAGAATGGAGTGGCTGGGCTTGTATACTCTGGACTTTAGACGGATGAGATTCTTATTGAAACATTTAAAATTATTAAAGGTTTGGACACACTAGAGGCAGGAAACATGTTCCCGATGTTGGGGGAGTCCAGAACCAGGGCCCACAGTTTAAGAATAAGGGGTAGGCCATTTAGAACGGAGATGAGGAAAAACCTTTTCACACAGGGAGATGTGAGTCTGTGGAATTATCTGCCTCATAGGGCGGTGAAGGCCAATTCTCTGGATGCTTTCAAAAGAGAGTTAGATAGAACTCTTAAAGATAGCAGAGTCAAGGGATATGGGGAGAAGACAGGAATGGGGTACTGATTGTGGATGATTAGCCATGATCACAGTGAATGTAGGTGCTGGCTCGAAGGGCCGAATGGCCTACTCCTGCGCCTATTATCTATTGTCTAATATTATAACCAAGTATGCAAGGGACAGACAATGTCTTCACTTTATATGATTCCTTTTTTGACTTTGCTAGCTGATATTCAGTACATCTGGGAAACATCAGGTTTAAATGTAAATTATTGCCCTTGCTGCAAAAACAAAGTGCTTTAATGAATTACACGGGAAACATTTTTGCATCATTGGGTTCTTGCCAGAGAGCAAAAAAAATCTGTAATTGCTGTGCTTGCCTTTTTGCATATAGCATGCTAATGCGGGAAACTTGAAGATGGGATAATATATCTCTGTGATTTATGTGACAGTCAAGGAACCTATGAGAGGGTGGCTTTAAGTTAATTCATTAGAGTGTAACACTTGTTCGGCATCAGCAGATAACTTGTGTCTTTGGTGCATAAAGTGTATGACGTGAAAATATAAGGTACACTGTAAAAGATATTATGAATGAAAAGAAGGGTACTGGATTGTTCTTGGGTATAAATATTTCAAATAAACAGCTAAAGGATTGGCGCTGACCATCCCACCAAACAGTCAGTGCTTGGACGTTGGACCTAGAGAAGGACTGTGGTGATGTCTTGCTTCTGAACCAGTTGAGTGTGGGTTCTCATGTGGCTAATAATGCTGTGTGTGGATTGCAGACTCTTCTCCACAGCAGGGACTAGAGATGGCTGATGTGAGGGTGGGTCATTTGTGAGGTGATGGGCTGATTCCGGCGCTTCTGTGGGCGACTGTGTGCTCATGATATGTGGCCTCAACATTTTCAATACCGTTCCAAATAGTCCTTCTCCAATTAGAGCAGTCGCAAGGCAGAAAGGTCTCAGGCATCAGTGGAAATGTTGCATTTCTTCAAGGAAACTTTGAGAACATACTTTATTCTATTCCTTTGTCTGCCCGTTAACCTCCTCCGGTAACAAAGCTTTTAGTATAGTGTTCCCGTTTTGGGAATCTGGCATTGGTCAGGTGAGAGATGTGGCCTCCCAAGCCAAGGCAACTTAGAGTAACTAGGGTAGGAAGGAACTGCAGATGCTGGTTTACACTTCATTCTGGAGTAACTCAGCGGGACAGGCAACATCTCTGGAGAGAAGGAATGGGTGACATTTCGGGTCTGAAGAATGAGTCGATCCAAAACGTCACTCATTCCTTCTCTGCAGAGATGCTGCCGATCCTGCTGTGTTATTCCAACAATTTGTCTGTCTTGGTAGGGTAACTAGGGCTTCACTCGTGGGAATGTTAGGCTGGGATAGCTTGCTGATATTGTAATGCTCATTTTTCCCGTGAATCTGGTGTACTCTTTGCACATAGCATGGGGAATGGGTAACACTGCCATGTTGTTTGAGTTGTAATTTTATTGACTAATGATCGAATCACAGTTAAGGTATTCCTTGGTATTGTATTATAGATTGGAGGTCATGGGTAATGTAATTGACTTTAAATTAGCATTTAAATCCTAGTGCTTTGTGGGGCACAGTTAGCTGAACATATTGAAGAGCTTGTTGGCTATTTTGGGAATCGGGTGATATATGATTTATAAACTGGAGTGAAGCCAAGGTGAAAGATCGGGCATAATTTTATTGAGTTGCGGAACAGATGCAAGGGCCCGATGACTGCTCCTACCAATGTTGCGAGGTTTGCTTTTTGTTCGACAAGAAGTTACATACGAAGATTGCAGATCTCGGTATTGCTCCTGTTTCTGTGGTTCTATAAAGATGAGCAGTGTGCAGCTTAATGATGATAGCATGTACGTTTAGTTTAGTGATACAGCCTGGAAACCAAGAGCGGAACTCGCTATAAACACATGGAGGGGATGGGGGGCACAAAATTTTGGCGGCCGTGCGCGCATGCGTGCACTCACCCACATCATGTCCCGCCCCCATTGCCTGCTGACCGACGTCTCTCTCGTCCAATCGGCGCCCTCGATCAGCAGTCCCACCTCCACTGTCTCGCGGAAAGTGGAGATTTTAAAATCTGGATCACAAAAACTTGGGGGGGGGGGATGTCCCCCACCTCTCAAAACATGGAGGGGACGTGTCCCCTTTGCCCCCCCAACCCCCCAGGTTTTCCGCCCCCTGCTGGAAACAAGCCCTTCCGCCCACCGAGTCTGTGCCGACCAGCAATCCCAGTACACAAGCACTCTCCTACGCACTGGGGACAATTGTACAATTTTACAGAAACCAATCAACCGACAAACCTGCACGTCCTTGCAGTGTGGGGGGAAACGAGCACCCGGAGAAAACCCACGCAGTCACAGAAAGAACGTACAAAGTCCATCCAGACAGCACCCACCCTAAGTCAGGATTGAAGCAGAGTCTCTGGCGCTGTAAGGCAGCAACTCTACCGTCCTGCCATCATGCCACCCACCAATATGACCTTGAGAAAATTCTTAAGTGAATTGTCACCACAAGTGCACAGCCTAAATTTACAATGTTTAGAATGTCAAAAGGCAGTAGTTGATTTTGCATTAAAATGTTATTTCAAGTGATTTTTTTTTTTAACAAAAAAGGTGTTCTACTTACAAAGTTCTAGGCTACAATTCTTTGCATGGATGAACTAATTGGGGGGGGAAAAGCATGCTGAGATATTTCTAGCTGCTTTGCCTTCAGACTGCATTCACTGAAATGCTGATATTACATAGTTTCGACAGCGGTCAGGATTCCTTGCAGCTGTTGTATCAGCGTGAGGCAGGTGTGTCCTCCGATAACTGCCACAACTGTGCTCCTATTCTTTCCATAGGCCGAATGTGAATAAACAGAAGGACTGGAGTGTTTCACCTGACTTGGTAATCATGCACTTGTTTCAAATCCAAAAACAAGATGACTAAAGGAGCACCTCCAGACTTGTGGGTGAATTAACCATTGAATAGCTACATCATGGCTCCCAGCTGCAGATTATGGTTGCGCGTGAATTCATGCAGAACTCCAGGCTGATTTGGAATCTATTGTTTTAATCTGAACATGAATCGGTGCTTTTGTGCAAATAGTTGTAAATGAAATGCAATTGTTTTCCTTTTTAATTCCACATCCAAAAATCCTCATTATCCTACTTTTCATTTGATCATTTCACCGCAGAAATGAATAGTTTGAATGAGATCACAGTGTGGTGGATTGAGTCAGCGAATGTGGTTTGCATTTGTGGGAAATGCAGATTTGCTCCTACTTCTGAATGTACTACCCAGCATTGTCAATTGTGCTGAGTCATCCATTCGTAGACTTTCGCTTTTTCCACCACGACTTCATTCCTTTGGTCAACCTCATTCTCTCCATCCAATCGCCCTTCCCTTACCTGTTCTGCTTATCACCTTCCTTATTAAGCAGATTCAGTGCCTGCAACCTCTTGTTTCCAGTCTCCACCTCAAAGCTCCCACTCCCCCAACCAGCTCCATCTGACCCATTTTTTCCCTCTCTTGTCTCTTTGCCTTTCACTGTCATTGAATCACTATCTCCCAACTCACCACTTTCTTCCCCCACCACCAGTAGCCCATTTGGCTCAATGTATCCATCATCACCCTGCACAAGTGGTATGTCTTGTATATTGATCTGATTCAGACTGAACAATAAAAGGCCTCTTGTTGGGCTCTAATGCTTAAAAGAGAAGACAGCCTCCAAATTGGATGAAGAAACCAGGTAGAAACCAGATACTGGTTTCCAGAAAATGTCTCGCACTGCTTGAATGACTTGGCAGGTCAGGTCTGAAGACCATGGAGAGGTGACATTTCCGTTGGGACCCTTCTTCAGACTAATTGGGCGGTGGGGATGGGAAAGAATGCTGGAAGAGAGGAGAGGCAGAACAGGAGCCTGGTAAATAATAGGTGGATACAGGTGCGAGGGGTTTTCGATGGGCGGATGGTTGGGCAAAGACCAGAGATGAAAAGACAGATGCTGTGGGACAAAAGGATTGAAGAATGAAGGATTGAACTTGCAAATTGTGAAGCTAGAGGAAAGAATGTTAGTGGAAGTTTGAAAAGGGTGTGAGCATGGGTGGGGGGTGGGAGAAGCAGGGGGAGAGACCATTTCGCTGAACACCTGCTCTCGGTCCGACAAGGACCAACAAGGATAAAAAGGCCCATTTGACTTCGCAGTTGCTAATCATTGTAACTCACCTACGCATTCCTGTGCTGACCTTTCTGTTCAGGGCCGCCTCCATTACCAGAGCGAGGCCACATGCACACTGGAGGAACAGCACCTCGGGTAATGTGCAACCCAACGGTATGAACATTGAGTTCTCTGATTTTGGGTTAACTACAAACCTCCCCCCTCCTCCTTCCCTACCCCCTTTCTTCTCCCCTCCCTCGCTGCACTGACAGCAGCCCGTTTGTGTTTTCATCTTTTTTTTACTTTTAGTCAGTTTAAAGTTTGTTTTTGGGGGAAACTTTAACTTTTATACGTGGGGGAGGGGGGCAGGGTAACGGGGAAACTAACTCCCAGTCGCTTCCTGGCGGGGACGCGACTATTTCTCCGAGTCGCGCCCCCGCCCCCCCACCTCGCGGCCTACCTCCTGGATCGGAGCGGCCTTTCCTGCCGGGGACCGGGAACCGGACCAGTGCTGCAACAGCGGAGGCGCTGGAGTCACTGCGGAGCGGGCGATGCCTGCCTGGGTCGCCGTTTGGAGCTCCGGAGCATTGGGCCGCTGCTCCAACATCGTGGAGCTCTGGTTTGGAGAGCTTCCAACGCGGGCGGCGCTGAACAACTCCATGGAGTCCTGGCGCCCTTTGCCGAGGGCCTCCAGCGTTGCATCTCCATCTGGCGTGGCCTGCGGACTTTGGGAGCCACGGACTCCGGTAGGAGGGGCCGACTCGGGGTCCAGGCCGCTGAGGATGTCCCCCAGCCCCGACGTCGGACTTACATCACCACGGCGAGCGGGCCTGAACATCGGGCCGTCCGTAGCGGCGACGTCGGAGCGCTCGGGGAGGCCCCGACCACGGGAGAACAGTGGGGAACATCAGGGGAAGCAACTGACTTTGGTGCCTTCCCTCACAGTGGGAAATTTTGATCCTGCTGTGGGGGGATGTTTTATGTTGAATTCTATCTACTGTGTTGTGTTCTTTATTTTTACTGTATGGCTGCATGGTGATTTCATTTCACTGTGCCAATTGGCACACGTGACAAATAAATGTATCTTGTAACTTGCATCTTGTATCTCCTTGCACCTACATTCCTTTGTTGAGCTCACAATTGCAACTCTTCAGCACCTATGTCTTGCTCCTCCTGTCCCTTCTTTGCTGTCCTTTGTCCGCCATCTGCCTACAAAACTACTGTGATTTTGCTGGTTTTAATTTGAAGTACAAGCCTGAAGTTGTATCAGGTTAATAGAAATGTTTGGTGAATTCCCTTGAAGTGAGACCAGGCAGGTTGAGTGAAAGGTTTTATTTACAAAACAAAACCAAAACTCGTGAAAACCGCGTGCCTAGCTGAACTAACAAATACAGCTCTTGTCGCTGGGAGGAGTGCGGAATAACTCCAAAAGCTAAAAGCCCACGAGCGAACCCCTCCAGTCATGTGACCATGTCCATCAATGACGAGGGTTCTGACTTCCCAGCCCCACCACTGGGTGCCGCTACACCCTTATTAGCACAAAGCACATTTTTTTTAACATGTTGGAAGTAATCTGTGTTCATTATGCACATGAAACTTCACTGTGAATTGGTTTCTAAAATTAGTTTTTGATAGTGCAGCATTGCCAATATCTATCTCTAATATCTGTCACTTTGAAACTTTACCCCCTTCGTGCTTTTAAGAACAATATGCTGTCCAATTACAAACCAGAAAGCCTCTTGACTGCTAATAAGTATCAGGTGCTTTAAACGATGACATTATTGCAAGCAAATCATTGAAATCTCCTTGAGCACAATTGTCAATTATGGCAAACATTCATTGAAAAGCACCTTATGGTGTTTGCCTACCTGATTGGCAATTATTATAATGGTTCATTTAATATTTTGTTACCTTTTATTGTTGTGCAATCCATTTGTTTTATGAAACCCTCTGGTCAGATAAATTTTACTGCAGAGATTTAGAGATAGAGCATTGAAACGGGCCCTTTGGCCCACCGCGTCCATGCTGACCATCTATCACCCATTCCCACCAGTTCTATGTTATCCCACTTTCGCATCCATTCCCGACATATTAGGGGCATTTTCTTTTACGGGGGCCAATTAGCCTACAAAGCTGCATGTCTTTGGTATGTGGGGAAGAAAAAACACAAGAAACACCCAGAGGAAACACGGAAACTCCACACAGAAGTTCCTGAGGTCAGGATTGAACCTGGGACTCTTGCCTTTGAGAGGCAGTGACTCTACCAGCTGTGCCACTCTGCCATCCTTTATGCCACTGTGCTGCCTCGATGTGTTGTGTGTGTCAAGCATTTAAGCCTTGATTTTGAAGTCTGAATATATTTGCGATTATTTGGATAGATTTTTTTAAATGCTGCTCCATTACCTCAACTTGTAACAGAAGCAGGTTTGCTTTAAGTTTATTGTTGAATGTTTGAGCATTGATAGGGAAAAAAATATTTCCTTAGTGTCATAGCCTTGTGGCCTATCTCCAAGAGACAACATTTGTTGTTGAATTTGTACTGTATGTGCTTTTGTTGACTTGTATTTAGCAAGCTTGACCAGAGACTAATGAAGTTGTCAGCTTTAAAATGAATACAGATTATAAATGGAATGATGAGTAAGGCAAATCTAAGACCAGCTACAGGGTGGGTTTCTTGCAGCTTATGAAATCATCTTGCTTCATTATATAATTGTTTCCAGTAATTCCATCATTTGGTGAGATGCACTGCACAAATTAATGATGTTTGAGTACTGTAGGAAATATTTATCTTCATAATACTCTGCTTGCTTATCATGGTACTTAAATCACACTTTGTTTTTCTTCTCTAGTTTGATACTCCTTTCCTCTTAATCATATTTATGAAACCATTTAAAATCCATCTATCTGCATGTTTTTAAACCTCGCCTATTTCCAATCATAGTTTTGTGGCTGTACCTTGGGACATCTTTCGATGTAAATGATGTATTGGATTGAATTGCCATTACCATGGTAATTGAGGGAGAAACGTTGACTTGAACAACAGGGGATGACCGTAAAGTTGTTCAAGTAAATCCAAGGGATCTTTAACACAGCTCCTCAATTTACTGTCTGCATCAAAGAATAGCAATGCCAATGATGTGGCACTCCCTGCATTGCGCGAGATTTCCTGTTCAGTTACTGAGAGAATATCGAACATAGAACAGTACAGCACAAGGACAGGCCCTTCGTCTGACAATGTCTGTGCTGTATATGATGCCAAGACCATCTCTTATCTATCTGTGTATAATCCACATCCTTCCATCCTCTGCATAGCCATATACCTATCCAAACGCCTATTAGCCCAACCTGCATTTATTAGCGTTAACCACCAGCCCTGGCAGCATGTTCCAAATGTGTAGTTGCCCGCACATCTCTTTTGAACTTTGTCTCTCTCACCTTAAAGCTATGCCCTCTAGTATTTTATTTTTCCATCCTGGGGAAAAAGGTTCTGACTGTCCACCCTATTTATGCTCTTAATTGGCTGAAGAAAGGTCCCGACCTAAAACGTCAAGTCTGAAGTAGGGTCCTGACTCGAAATGTCATCCATTATTTTTCTCTGGAGATGCTGCTTGACCCACTGAGCTACTCCAGCACTTTGTGTAAATCTTTGGTATAAACCAGCATCTGCAGATATTTGTTTCAACTTTCTGGTAAACTTCCTTTGCACCCTTTCCAAAGCCTCCACATCCTTCCTGTGAAGGGACTATCAGATCTGATGCTGGCATTTCTGGGCTTGGGATTATATCATGTAAAAGAGTATACGTTTGTGGGACGAGGAGGAGAAGGTGACGAGGAGAGATTAAGTTGAGAGAGAACAGAATTAATTAGGTTATCAGCATGTAGAAGTATTAAGTGGACCCTAGGTAGACCCAGAGTAACTCAGCGGGCCAGGCAGTGTCTCTGGAGAGAAGGAATGGGTGACATTTTGGGTCGAGTCCCTTCTTTAGACCCATCTTGGAGGAATCCGTGAGTGGCCATTGGGTAAAGAAAGTGGCACTGCACTTATTTCATCCTTCCTGAATTAATTTAATCCCTCAGAAGCTGCTTTGGATCAACTTGAAAAGCTTGCTTATTATGTACCTTAAAATTAAATTGCATCCTCATTTTATTTTTGAATCTAGTAAATGGTATCTTGGTGGAATGTGAATTTGATTGCTGCTGATGGTGGTAATTAATGTTTGGGTCGTTAAAAGCACATTATTTCTTAATACTGTATTACGTTTGTCTGAGTCATACTGTGCCTAATAATTCCTCCCACTTCCCCCTCTCCCCCCCGCCCCACACAAGCCTGTGACTGTTGTTCCATGACAGAACATAAAAGAATTCTAATAAAATATGTCTACTTCATGTCAGGGATGTGTAGGGTGACTCCTGCACCATACGTGGAGATGCAAGTTGAGATTGGGGGGGGGGGGGGGGGGGGGGGGGGGAGTTGGGGAGGACACTCAAATGAGCTAATAGACTTCACAATTGAATTACTAATGGAATCCCAAATTATTTTTATATACAAAAAGTGAAGCATCATTTTTAATTACTGTTTGTTCCAAGGATTGTGTGATCTTAAGAGCCCTTTGAAAATGTCATTAATTTTATTTGTGTTCTAATTAGAAACGTACTGAAATAATTTATTTGCAGCTGCACTGACAGGGTTTTTTTTTAATGTGTCCCACACTGCTGCTGCCAGCCCTATTCCAACTGCGAGGCAAATGATGAAAGGGTGCATCTTGTTCAAGAGCAGATGAAAGCAGAACTGTTACCTTGCTTATTTTGCCACCTCACCCTCCCCACCATTTAGTTACTTTGTTTCTTGTCTTGTTTCTTCAACTGCATTGTCTGAGCCAAACTCTGACTCTGCAGCACAAGCCCTTGTAAACAGTGAAGGAAGGAACTGCAGATGCTGGTTTACACCAAAGATGAACACACAATGCTGGAGTAGTCCAGCAGGACAGGCAACATCAATGGATAGAAGGGATGGGTGACATTTTGACTCGAGACCCTTCTTCAGAGAGTCTTCAGTAAGTCAGCAACTCTACCACTGTGCCACAGTGCTGCTCCAGGCTTGATAATGATGCTGATTCTGGCTGAATGTTGAGTGAAGCAAGCCACCCAAATCTTGGTCATGGTTCTTTGCATAATTTTGTTGCTAAATTTAGCACATTGATAACACCACTCACTTGCCTTGTGCTGATACATCAGCATTTTGATTGCTTTGCAGCAGTATTATATGAAAGTTTGCAATTATTTTGAGCTGGTTTGTGCTGTACTTGTGTTCTGCAGTACATGGAACATTGAAAAATGCAGCACAAGAATAGGCCCATTGACCTACGTCTGTGCCAAGCCTGATGCCAAGTTAAGCTAATCTCCTCTGCCTGCACATGCTCCTTGCTCCATTTCTGAAATTTCTACGTGGCTATCCAAAAGTCTCTTGAAAACCACTATCATATCTGCCTCCACTACCTCGGCAGTGTGTTTCAGGCAACCAGTATGTGTGCTTTGAAAACAAAATCTTGCCCCACACATCCCCTTTAACCTTTGCCTCTCTCACTTTTAATGCAATGCCCTCTTGTTTACTTTAGAGATACAGACCCTTCAGCCCACCGAGTCAGCATCGACCAGCGATCCCCACACATTAACACAACCCTACACACACCAGGGTCAATTTTACATTTATATACCAAGCCAACTAACGTGCAAACCTGTACATCTTTGGAATGAGGGAGGAAACCGAGGAGTGCGGAGAAAACCCACACAGGTCACGGGGGGAAAAAGTACAAACTCCGTACAGACAGCACCCGTAGTCGGGATCGAACCTGAATCTCTGGTGCAATATAAGGCATTTGCTCTACCGCTATGCCCTCTTTAACATTTTCACACTGGGGGAGAAAAGTTCCGAGTAATTGAGTTATGCCCCTGTCCCACTTAGGAAACCTGAACTGAAACAGGTGAGTTGATCATGGGGAACAAGGATATGGCGGACCAATTGAATAACTACTTTGGTTCCGTCTTCACTAAGGAAGACATAAATAATCTGCCTGAAATAGCAGGGGACTGTGGGTCAAAGGAGGAATTGAGTGAAATCCAGGTCAGTCGGGAAGTGGTGTTGGGTAAATTGAATAGATTAAAGGCCGATAAATCCCCAGGGCCAGATAGGCTGCATCCCAGAGTACTTAAGGAAGTAGCTCAGGAAATAGTGGATGCATTAGTGATAATCTTTCAAAACTCTTTAGATTCTGGAGTAGTAGTTCCTGAGGATTGGCGGGTAGCAAATGTAATCCCTCTTTTTAAGAAGGGAGGGAGAGAGAAAACGGGGAATTACAGACCAGTTAGTCTAACATCGGTAGTGGGGAAACTGCTAGAGTCAGTTATTAAAGATGGGATAGCAGCACATTTGGAAAGTGGTGAAATCATTGGACAAAGTCAGCATGGATTTACAAAAGGTAAATCATGTCTGACGAATCTTGTGGAATTTTTCGAGGATGTAACTAGTAGCGTGGATAAGGGAGAACCAGTGGATGTGGTATATCTGGACTTCCAGAAGGCTTTCGACAAGGTCCCACATAAGAGATTAGTATACAAACTTAAAGCATACGGTATTAGGGGTTCAGTATTGATGTGGATAGAGAACTGGCTGGCAAACAGGAAGCAAAGAGTAAACGGGTCCTTTTCACAATGGCAGGCAGTAACTAGTGGGGTACCGCAGGGCTCAGTGCTGGGACCCCAGCTATTTACAATATATATTAATGATCTGGATGAGGGAATTGAAGGCAATATCTCCAAGTTTGCGGATGACACTAAGCTGGGGGGCAGTGTTCGCTGTGAGGAGGATGCTAGGAGACTGCAAGGTGACTTGGATAGGCTGGGTGAGTGGGCAAATGTTTGGCAGATGCAGTATAATGTGGATAAATGTGAGGTTATCCACTTTGGTGGCAAAAAACAGGAAAGCAGACTATTATTTAAATGGTGGCCGATTAGGAAAAGGGGAGATGCAGCGAGACCTGGGTGTCATGGTACACCAGTCATTGAAAGTAGGCATGCAGGTGCAGCAGGCAGTGAAAAAAAGCGAATGGTATGTTAGCTTTCATAGCAAAAGGATTTGAGTACAGGAGCAGGGAGGTTCTACTTCAGTTGTACAGGGTCTTGGTGAGACCACACCTGGAGTATTGCGTGCAGTTTTGGTCTCCAAATCTGAGGAAGGACATTATTGCCATAGAGGGAGTGCAGAGAAGGTTCACCAGACTGATTCCTGGGATGTCAGGACTGTCTTATGAAGAAAGACTGGATAGACTCGGTTTATACTCTCTGGAATTTAGGAGATCAAGAGGGGATCTTATAGAAACTTACAAAATTCTTAAGGGGTTGGACAGGCTAGATGCAGGAAGATTGTTCCCGATGTTGGGGAAGTCCAGGACAAGGGGTCACAGCTTAAGGATAAGGGGGAAATCCTTTAAGACCGAGATGAGAAAGACTTTCTTCACACAGAGTGTGGTGAGTCTCTGGAACTCTCTGCCACAGAGGGTAGTTGAGGCCAGTTCATTGGCTATATTTAAGAGTGAGTTGGATGTGGCCCTTGTGGCTAAGGGGATCAGAGGGTATGGAGAGAAGGCAGGTACGGGATACTGAGTTGGATGATCAGCCATGATCATATTGAATGGCGGTGCAGGCTCGAAGGGCTGAATGGCCTACTCCTGCACCTAATTTCTATGTTTCTAACTGAAACCTCTGGTGACCTTGTGCCCCACCCAAGGTTTCCATGAGGTTCCCGGAGGTTTTGGTCGAAAGTGGTTTCCACATGGTCGAGGCTTCTATGTTCCTGCGATTATTTTAACAAAATCAAAACCGGCCTTGACTAAAAATAGGTTCCCATTTGGTCGAAGACAGTGGAGTGGGGTTGCTATTTACTTACAGGCAGTCGAAGGCAATCTCCTTCGCTGATCAGCCATTTTGATTGGCTCATTGGCGTTTTCAGCAAAGATCCTGTAGGCCCTCTCCCCCCCTCTCCCCCCCTCTCCCCCCCCTCCCCCCCCTCCCCCCCTCTCCCCCCCCCCTCCCCCCCCCCCCCCCCCCACCCCCCCCCCCCCCCTCCCCCCCTCTCCCCCCCTCTCCCCCCCCCCCCCCTCCCTCTCCGCGCTCTCTAAAGGACTTACCGTGCTCTGTGGCAGCCGTTTACCTTCCTCTTCATTGCGCAGACAGCGCTCCCCCCGCTGTCCCTGGCCCCCACCTTCGCTATATGTGTGTGTGTGTGTGTGCGGTCGGTAGCAAAGATCCTGTAGGATCTTTGGTCAGGTAGATGCAGCTCACGCTTCGGTCGAGGCTTTCCAGGCGAGTGACCAAAATCTCTGGCGACTCATGGAAACCTTGGGTGGGGCACAGGGTCACCAGAGGTTTCCGTTCAGGTTTCCTAAGTGGGACAGGGGCTTTACTAAGCTAACTGGTGCCTGGGATAACAGTCCAGGAACCAGAGATCAAATTTCAATTCAGTTATTAATCTGGAATTGATTTTAAAAAGAGTAATTTAGTAATGATGACCACAAGACTACCAGATTGTCATATTTGACAACTGGTTCACCAATGTCCTTCATGGGAGAAAATCTGCCATGCTCACACACAGCCTGGATTCTATATAAATCCAGACTAAACTGTGCTGATTATCCCAAAATCTTCTGAAATGGACCATGAAGATGCTCAGTTCATGAGCAGTGAAGGATAAGAATAGTTTAATGTGAGGTGAAAGTGAAGGTTTATAAACTATGAAGCACTGTTGGCTTCTCCAGTCAGTTAAAGGATAGTAACTTGCAAAGACAAGTTGATATGATGTATTTGGTAAAAATTAAAAATGTAGTTCTGGTATCTTGGTGCCACAGGCAAGGTGAACATTTGTTACTCATACCCAATTGTTGTTGAGATGAGTGGAAACAAAGAATGGCAGATGCTGGCTTATACTGAAGATAGACAAAGTACAGAGCAACTCAGCGGGTCAGGCACCATCTCTGGAGGAAAAGGCTAGGTGATGTTTCAGGTCAGGACTCTTCTTCAGACTCGGACTCTGTAGAAGGGTCCCTTTCCTTCAGAGATGCTGCCTGACATGCTGAGTTACTTTGTCTATCCATCTTTGTGTCTAGCACTTTGCTTTTATCAGTTGTTGAGAGGAGATTGTTGTGCTCCTGTGTTGAATCAATTGAGTTTATGTGTAGATGTTCCACACAGCTGCTGGAGGAGGAGTGCCTGCATTTAGACCAATAATAAAGGTCAGGAGATCCAATTCCAAAGCAGAACAGTGTGCCACCTCACGGGGAATCTGCAGGTGGTGGTATTCCTGTGCACCCGCTGCCTTTGTCCAGTACCTGGTTTTGCATGTTATGAATTTAGTAAGTCCATTTGTAATAGTCTGGGCAAGTTACTATACTTCATTTTGTAGACGATACACATGTCAGTGACTTGGACATCTCCTTCCAAATACTCAACATCTACTTCCTCCACCACCAGTGCATTCAAGTGAGCTGTTTAGTCTTGGTTGTTCGTGGTTGAAAGTTGGTTGCACAGTACTCAGCCAGGCAAGTGAAGCGCATTCGATCGCTTATGGGACTTGTGCCTTTAGATGGCAGAAGGGCCTTGGGGATATTGGGTGGTGAGTGGCTCTTCAGAGGATTCCCAACATCTGAGCTCCTCATATTGCTGTAGAATTTTAGCTTGGTCCTGTTGATTCTTCTGGTCAGTGGCCTCGTCAGGGTAGTGAGGAACTCTGGTGATGTCAAGGGCAGGTGGTTTGACTCTTTGAACATAGCACAGGTACTGGAGTCAATTTCAACACTGGATTTGATCGTGGCCACGACAGGACTTGCAGTGAAGGCTGTATCTTCTGCAATATTTAGCTCCAATAAAACATTGCTGAATACTTGTTCTATCTATATCATTACTGGTCCAATTGCACCAGTTACAACTGTTGTGCCATATTCATTTCATGTGGATTTTTTATGAATTATTCTCTGGTGCCTCACTATGCCAGAGACTGTGGGTCATTTCTGACCTTGGGGACAGTTTGTGTGGAGTTTGCATGTTCTCTCTGTGACCATCTAGATTTTGTTTAGGTGCTCAGTTTTCATTCTGCATCCCAGATATGCAAGGTGTTAGGTTAATCAGCTTCTGTTATTTGTCCTTAATGTGTAGTTTAAGTGGCCACATTTGGAAGAAGTTGATGAAAGTATTGGGGAAATAAAATTGGGATTAATGTAGGAATACTGTAAATGGCTGGTGGATGCTCTGTGTAGACCTGAGCAGAAGTTATGTTTCCACGCTGTATCTCTGACTCTAATATTATATTTATCTCTGCAATATAGTGACCTTAGTTAACTGAAGGCATGGCAACATTTATGGAAATAATTTAATGTATAATAGAAGATCGTGGTATTTTAGTGGGTATTTTATTTAAAGGTTCATTGGAAAAAAAGTCAATCTCACTTAATGTATCATTTGTCTTTGCATGGCATTCCTTGCGTACTTCCAAAATATTTAATTATTTATGTCTACTTTGTATATGGTAAATAATAAATCTCCATTTAAGTAATTATTTTAACAACTTGGTTGCATACACATGTAAATTCTAATTTCTGTAGTAATCGGTTCATTTTAACTTATTACTAAGAGGGGTGACGGCTACCTTCACTTTGATGAGAGGTGACTGACTGGTCTGTGGCTAGCTAGACATTTCATACTGTAGCTAGACCATGGAAGGCCTTGGTTCTGTGTGCAGGACTTGCGCGCATCCAGGTTGAGTCCATTATACTTGACCACTTCATGTTGACAGGTAGAAAGGAGAAAATTGATTTGAGGTTTTCTATCAGTTGCCTATATCCTAAAACATAAGAATGTGAGAAGCAGGGAGTGAGATCCCAGCGCCAACCCAATCAATTAATGAAAACTTGGTTGATCCTCTTTCCAATCCACTCCATCACCTGATCTTTAGATTCCATTAAATATGTAAAACTCTATTGATTCTGGTCCAGATATTGGTACAGACTGATATCTAGGCCCTTTTGAGTTTTGCAATTGCCTTCTCAGATTTATCTTCTTAGTTTTAAATGACACATTCCTTGTAAGAAAATCCCTTATCATTAATTCTAGACACTAGAGATTAGATCCAACTTGTTACCATTTGCTCTTTCAGTGACTTGCATTTCAGTATGGTCATCTCTCATTCTTCTCAACTCCAGAGAGTATTTAAGGTAGACAAAAATGCTGGAGAAACTCAGCGGGTGCAGCAGCATCTATGGAGCGAAGGAAATAGGCAAAGTTTCGGGCTGAAAGCCTTCTTCAGAGCCAGAGGCCTGAGAAGGGGAGGAGACAGCAAGGGCTACCGGAAAATGGAGAAGTCAATGTTCAGGCTGCTGGGGTGCAGACTGCGCAAGCGGAATATGAGGTGCTGCTCCTCCAATTTCCGGTGGTCCTCACTCTGGCCGTGGCGGAGGCCCAGGACAGGAAGGTCTGATTCGGAATGGGAGGGGGAGTTGAAGTGCTGAGCCACAGGGAGATCAGGTTGGTTAATGCGGACCGAGCGGAGGTGTTCGGCGAAACGATCGCCAAGCCTACGCTTGGTCTCACCGATGTAGATCAGCTGACATCTAGAGCAGCGGATGCAATAGATGAGGTTGGAGGAGGTGCAGGTGAATCTCTGCCGCACCTGGAACGACTGCTTGGGTCCTTGAATGGCGTCGAGGGGGGAGGTAAAACGACACGTGTAGCATCTCTTGCGGTTGCAAAATGCCCGGGGGGGTGGGTGGTGGTGGGTGCATGGGATGAATTGACCAGGGAGTTGTGGAGGGAGCGGTCTTTGCGGAAAGCAGACGTGGGGAGATGAGAAGATGTGGCGAGTGGTGGTGTCACGTTGGAGGTGGCGAAAATGACGGAGGGCTATTTGTTGTACGTGACGGCTAGTGGGGTGGAAGGTGAGGACAAGGGGGAGTCTGCCCTTGATCCGAGTGGGGGGATGGGGAGAGAGCAGTGTTGCGGGGTATTGAAGAGACCCTGGTGAAAGCCTCATCTATGGTAGGGGAGGAGAATTCCCGTTCCCTGAAGAATGAGGACATTTCCGATGCCTACTTTGAAGAAGTTCTCGGCCTCCTTCCGAAGAGCGATATCTCCTCAATGTGTGCCTACTTTGAAGAAGTTCTCCTCCTCCCTCCGAAGATTCCTTCTTGTCCAGAGAGTATTTGCTGATCTGAATTCATGTTCATAGAAGGACTTGTTGTCCAAGAATTTTCTCCAGCTTTCTTACTAAAATGTCATCATCCCCCTCCCCCTTTTCTTCTGCCCTACACCATCTCCACTTCACTTCTCATTCCACTGTGTTTGTATCCAATATTATTTTTCCCAATGATCACGTATACTGGGGAGGGAATAGCCAGCTCATTGCACACTGTGCACATCTCAGCTCCATAGTGTTTCATAATACTATCGAAAGTGATCAAAATTATCATTCTCCCCGTGTATTTTTAAATCTACGACACTGATTTATAATGAGTACTGTCTAAAGCATCCTTTTTAATGACAATAGATACAACAGACATATTCATCTCTGCAGTCGACATGAATGCTGTATTCCAATCCCACATATAAACCTGTGAGATAATTTTGATAAGTACAAAATATACTGTCCTCGATATTCAGAGCACATGTTGTATCAACCATTGTGACTGGGAATAATGTTAACTTAAACTTGCTGTTGATCATCTAGTGTTGTTAACTGTCCAAAATTCCATTCTGACAATGAATGGTGATCACCCGGTTAATGTTGGATACATTTCAAATCCATCTCCCATCATCCTTCCCCTATTTGTGTCTACTTTTTCACCTTCTAGCCTCTGCCTCTGCCTCTACCTCCCCTACTCGCCTCCTAACCAAACCTGGCCCCATCCAGCATCATCTCCCATCTCGCTTGATTCTACATATCAACTACCAGCCACTTTCTCACCCCACCCTCTCACCTCTTTATATTTGCCGTCTTCCCTTTATGCTCTCAGTCCTGATGCTGGGTCTTGGCCTGAAATAGAGACTTATCCCTTTTCAAATCAGCCACCGAAGAACATAGGTAGACAAAAATGCTGGAGAAACTCAGCGGATGAGGCAGCAACTATGGAGCGAAGGAAATAGGCAACCTTTCGGGTTGAAACCCTTCTTCAGAAGAACATATACTTGATTAGGGGACTAGTTTGTACCTTTTCCATTATAAGCGAATTGTGGCTCCACTTTGCAGCTCTTTTCAATATGAACATTATTTTGCTTGGCAGCTCTTAACTATTCAGATTTTAAAATTATACAGTATATCTGTATTTTCTTTAAAAAGCCTTCAGGATGTCACTGTTCATTGTTTGCTTTATTTTTCGATGAGTCTGTAAAATGTATGTGGTCAGTGTGCGACTTATCCTATTGAAGAAGTTTAATTTGTCATTTCTTCTTTAAAGTTAAGGGATGATTGTCTGTGCAGCCTAATTAATGATACAATGATGAAGCATTGGTCGAATTACAGCATTCTGAGGATAACAATGGCACTGAAATTTGAGTGTCACCACATTGATTCGTGGCTTTTAATTGAATAACAGGCTATTCAAGGACAGTTCAGTGTTTTCAAATGCAAGTTGAACCTATAGATCTAGTCTAGAAACGAAGAATGGCAGATGGTGGTTTACAATGGAAGACACAAAGTGCTGGAGTAATTCAGCGGGTCAGGCAGTATCGCTGGAGAACATAGGTGAAGTTTTGGGACCCATCTTCAGACCGATTGTGGGGGGTGGAGATGAAAGCTGGAAGAGAGGAGAGGCAGAAGAAAGCCTGGCAAGTATTGGGTGGATACAGGCGAGGTGGGGTGGGGGTGGATTTAATAGGCAGATGATTGGCAAAGGCTAGAGATGAAAAGACAGAAGGTATGACAAAAGGATTGAAGAGTTGTGAATTATGAAGCTCGAGGAAGAAATGCAGATAGAAGGGGAGGAGAGAGATAGGTGCAGGTGGGGCACAGGAATGCGAGGGTGTGGAGGAGAAGGAGGAGGGAAAGAACGCGGGGCGAGGGAGGAAGGTGGAGGGGGGTTTATGAAGTTGCACAAAACTGGAGAATTCAATGTTCGTAATGTTAAGTTATAAGCTACCCAGTTTGCATGTGGCCTCACTCTGGCAATAGAGGATGCCCAGGAACGACAATTCAGTTTGGGAATGGGAAGTGGAGTTAGAATGGTTAGCAAAGGAAGATGCAGTTGGCCTTGGCAGACCAAGCACAATTGTCTGGTGAAATGATTGACGGAGTCTACGTTCGGACTCACCAATGTAAATGAGGCCACATTGGGAACACTAAAGGCAGTGGATGAGGTTGGAGGTGAATGTCTGCATCATTTGAAATGGAGAAGGGGATGTCACTGGGCAATGAGGATTCCTTACCAGAGAAAAAGGTTTGGAGGCGACTGAAGAAGAATCATTGCGGACTTGGAACTCATTGGGCATAGGTTCACATGCACCTCTCCTAACCTCATCTTCTGCAACTGATGTTCCCAATGTAGCCTCCTGTACAAAGACCAAACATAGACTCGGAGACCCTTTTGCCAAATACTTGCGCTTGGTCTGCCAAGGCCTGCTGGACGTCCTGGTTGCTAACTATTTTAACTCCTCTTTCCATTCCTATACTGACCATTCTGTTTTGGGTCGCATACATTGCCAGTGAAGCCACATGTAAACTAGAGGAACAGTCTCTTGTATTTTGTCTTGGTTGAATTTTCCAATTTTAATGTACTTCAAAAACCCTTCCTTTCCCCCTCCACCATTTCCATTTACATTCCTTCATCTGGCTTCACAATGCATAACTCTTTAATACTTTGTCCCACATCTTCTGTCTTTACATCTCTGATCTTTGTCCAACCATTTGTCTAACAAAAACCCTTCTCACCTATATGCACCAATTTCTTGCCAGGCTATGTCCAGCCCCTCCTCTTTTCCAGTTTTCTGACCACCACCCCCCCCCCCCAAAAAGGCAGTCTGAAACATAGAAACATAGAAAATAGGTGCGGAGTAGGCCATTCGGCCCTTCGAGCCTGCACCGCCATTCAATATGATCATGGCTGATCATCCAATTCAGTATCCCGTACCTGCCTTCTCTCCATACCCCCTGATCCCGTTAGCCACATCTAACTCCCTCTTAAATATAGCCAATGAACTGGCCTCAACTACCTTCTGTTGCAGAGAATTCCAGAGATTCACCACTCTCTGTGTGAAAAATGTTTTTCTCATCTCGGTTCTAAAAGAGTTCCCCCTTATCCTTAAACTATGATCCCTTGTTCTGGACTTCCCCAACATCGGGAACCATCTTCCTGCATCTAGCCTGTCCAACCCCTTAAGAATTTTGTAAGTTTCTATAAGATCCCCACTCAATCTTCTAAATTCTAGCGAGTACAAGCCGAGTCTATCCAGTCTTTCTTCATATGAAAGTCCTGACATCCCAGGAATCAGTCTGGTGAACCTTCTCTGTACTCCCTCTATGGCAAGAATGTCTTTCCTCAGATTAGGAGACCAAAACTGTACGCAATACTCCAGGTGTGGCCTCACCAAGACCCTGTACAACTGCAGTAGACCCTCCCTGCTCTTGTACTCAAATCCTTTTGCTATGAATGCCAACATACCATTCTCTTTCTTCACAGCCTGCTGCACCTGCATGCCTACTTTCAATGACTGGTGTACCATGACACCCAGGTATCGCTGCATCTCCCCTTTTCCTAATCGGTCACCATTCAAATAATAGTCTACTTTCCTGTTTTTGCCACCAAAGTGGATAACCTCACATTTATCCACATTATACTGCATCTGCCATGCATTTGCCCACTCAACCAACCTATCCAAGTCACCTTGCAGCCTCCTAGCATCCTCCTCACAGTTAACACTGTCCCCCAGCTTCGTGTCATCCGTAAACTTGGAGATGTTGCATTCAATTCCCTCGTCCAAATCATTAATATATATTGTAAATAGTTGGGGTCCCAGCACTGAGCCTTGCGGTACCCCACTACTCACTGCCTGCCATTCTGAAAAGGACCCGTTTACTCCTACTCTTTGCATAAGAAGAAGAAGAGACCTGACCCGAAACGCCACCTATGTATGTTCTCCAGAGATACTGCCTGACCCGCTGAGTTACTCCAGCAATGTTTGTCTATAGGTTTTGTTTTCATTGAGTGTAAGGTGAATGTACCTTTGAGTCCAATTTAGATTGAGTTTAAACTTTTTTGTCTTTCAGCTGATATAATTTCTACTGTCGAATTCAACCACACTGGAGAATTGCTGGCTACAGGGGACAAAGGGGGTCGTGTAGTGATATTTCAGAGAGAGCAAGAGGTAAGTGTTGACTAATTAGTGTGACTTTTGTCATTGATACAGTGTTGCATTCTTACCTCTGAAATCACATGATTATTTTGATTAGTACTGTAATAAATGTATTCCCTGCTAGAAAGAAAAATGAGTGGAGTTGACTTGAGCCCCTTTCATGAAGTCAATGGACTGTGGTCTACTGTCCCTCATCACTTCTATGATTTTAAAATGCTGAAAAAGTTCTATTTCATGTTAAACATGTGTTTTTCCTTTCTTAGTTTGGTTGGGTAGGTGAGATGACATTCTGAATCATGAGCATGAAACTTGGCTAGTTTCATTTGCAGTACTCCAATTTATGACCTTATTTCATATGAAGCAATTAAAAAAAAAAAATTCATTGTACATTCTGCCCCTTGTACAGTGTTGGGAAATGGAACTCAAAAATAATTGTGCCACCAATATTTTTCCTAATGTTAATATTTAGTATACAGAGTTAAGATGAGTTTCAGAATTTATTTCAAAAGTTCTTTGCAAGTGTTTTGCTATTGATCATCTGCGTGTAACCTCAGAACATCCCCTGATAGAATGTGCAGGAAGACAGCAGAATTTATTTTTGCACACTACAGCATTTGAGGGTAATCTGATGCGTGACTTGACAGTAATACAGTAAATTATCCTTTGACGCATTATGCTAATGAAATTCCAATTTTCTATTAAATTGCAAGAAGATAATCCTACTTGAAATATGTAAAATATATTCTTTGCTGAAACGAGATAGGATGTATCTAACAATAATATTTCAAATTTAGAAATCCCAATTCAAATTAACTGTTCTATTCAACTAACATTTTGGTTACGATTGACAATGAGCAGAGAAACCTGGTTTATGTTGCAAACTGAAGCTTCCGTTATTTATATTGATGTTGCCAACAACTATATAATCTGGTCCAAAAATTGATAAGACAGTTATGTGATTTTACAAAGGGACAACATTTAGTGAAAGCCAATTTGGCAGCCATAGGATTTGGTCTATTCTTTGTCCTTTCACTTTTCCAGTTCTTATAAAGGGTCTTCTACCTAAAACGCTTACTGCTTCTGTTCTCACAGATGGTCCTTGACCAGTTGAGTGCTTTCAACCTTCTGCTTTTATCTTGGATTTCCCTTGTCAGCAGTTCATTGATTTTGTTGGCATTGTCAACCCATTGTTGAATCAATTTGATTTGCTTAAATTCATTATGATACTCCACCCACTTTCACCCTTGAAGGTGCAAACTCTTGTTGCAATGGAGATTCACATACATTTGTGCTCATCTGCTGTGTCATTCGATCTAATGTTTTTCCAATCCTTTCATCTATTTGTAGAAATGTAATCTGAAAAAAACCCAACCAGCAGGAGTTGAAGAGCAGCACTACAGGGTGGGAACATTTAATTTATTTTTTGCCCTTTTCCCAAACTAAGTGTTCTGAGGTTAAAGGTGCTCTGAACAATGCAGCTATGGTGAGCAATCAATGTTGGGAATATTTTGGTTTGAGTGCCTCGATTCCTGTTCCACCAGATTACTAGAGGATGTTCTTCACCACATTACAATCCATCCAGCTGTGTCATGCATAACTCGAATAAGCCATTGTTCCTATTTAAAATTGTTTTTAATGTGTATCTTAAACTTTCATGGTCATTAACGATGATTCTTCCTCCATGGCCAAAAATATCTCTTCACCTCTTTTGTTCAGCATCAAAGTCAACCTTTTTTTTTTCTAGACAAAAAGCCAGCCTCACCATCAAGGTGAGTATAATGTTTACAGCACTTTCCAGAGTCATGAACCGGAGTTCGATTACCTAAAAAGCCTGGAAATAGAAGAAAAGATCAACAAGATTCGGTGGTTGCCTCAACAGAATGCAGCCCACTTCCTCCTCTCGACCAATGGTGAGTGACATTGGACACTCTTCCTTGTATTTTCTACTTGTTAGCATGCCAGTCTTCCAACAACTGCAAGTTTTCGTGACATGTCTCACCTTCTGCTTTAAATATAGTCCTTTCTTTACTCTTGCTGAGCCAGAAAATCCAGGAACTCTCTCCGTATGAGCATTGTGGCAACTGATTTGCCTTCTGACGCCCCAGAACCTTTTCCACCACGTGTGTGGGAAAGAACTGCAGATGCTGGTTTAAATCAAAGGTAGACACAAAATGCTGGAGAGAAGGAATGGGTGACGTTTCAGACGAAGAAGGGTCTCGAGCTGAAACGTCACCCATTCCTTCCCTCCAGAGATGCCGCTGAGTTACTCCAGCATTTTGTGTCTACCTTTTCTACCATTCCAGGTTCAGGTTTAGGGTCACCAAGTGCCAAACCAGTACCCTCGTCTGCACAATTAGGAATGAGTATTGAATGCTGGCTTTGCCTGTTGCTCCACCCCTGTATATTTGATATATAAATTGGGAAACAAAAGGTTTTTTTTTTCTTTTATTACTTTCAGCAGTCTTTATCTCCAGTTACTCGGTTGTATTAGTAACTGATTTTCATTCAATGAATTAAATTGAATCAAATTCACCAGGGACATCCATATGGAGGTTCTCCGGAGATATTTTCCCTGGTTTGCCTTAATATGTTGGGCCGAGCTCTATAAAGTGGCCGAGAATGCTTGGAGTAAGTCAATAGACAATAGGTGCAGGAGTAGGCCATTTGGCCCTTCGAGCCAGCACCTCCATTCAATATGATCATGGCTGATCATCCCCAATCAGTACCCCGTTCAGGCCTTCTCCCCATATCCCCTATAGCTCTATTTTTAAGAACCCTATCTAGCTCCCTCTTGAAAGCATCCAGGTTCTGCCTCCACCGCCCTCTGAGGCAGAGAATTCCACAGACTCGCCACTCTCTGTGAGAAAAAGTGTTTCCTCATCTCCATTCTAAATGGCTTACTCCTTATTCTTAAACGATGGCCCCTGGATCTGGACTCCCCCAACATCGGGAACATGTTTTCTGCCTCTAGCATGTCCAAGCTCTTAACAATCTTATATGTTTCAATGAGATACCCTCTCATCCTTCTAAACTCCAGAGTGTACAAGCCCAGCTGCTCCATTGTCTCAGCATATGACAGTCCCACCATCCCGGGAATTAACCTTGTAAACCTACGCTGCACTCCCTCAATAGCAAGTATGTCCTTCCTCAAATTAGGGGACCAAAACTGCACACAATACTCCAGGTGTGGTCTCACTAGGGCTCTGTACAACTGCAGAAGGACCTCTTTGCTACTATATTCGATTCCTCTTGTTATAAAGGCCAAGATGCCATTCGCTTTCTTCACTGCCTGCTGTACCTACATGCTTACTTTCATAGACTGATGTACTTCCCCCTTTCCCAACTTGACACCATTTAGATAGTAATCTGCCTTCCTGTTTATACTACCAAAGTGGATAACCTCACATTTATCCGCATTAAACCTCATCTGCCATGCATCTGCCCACTCCCCCAACCTGTCCAAGTCACCATGCATTCTCATAGCATCCTCCTCACAGTTCACACTGCCACCCAGCTTTGTGTCATCTGCAAATTTGCTAATGTTACTTTGAATCCCTTCATCCAAATCATTGATGTATATTGTAAATAGCTGCGGTCCCAGCACCGAGCCTTGCGGTACATCACTGCCTGCCAGCCATTCTGAAAGGGACCCGTTAATCCCTACTCTTTGTTTCCTGTCTGCCAATGACGTTTCTATCCATGTCTGCACTCTACCCCCAATACCATGTGCCCTAATTTTGCCCACTAATCTCCTATGTGGGACCTTATCAAATGCTTTCTGAAAGTCAGCCCAGACGTAACACGGTCGGCACCTAGGAAATGCTGTCGGGCTACAGTGGTCTTATTCTATAAACAGGGAGGTGGCCGGGACTCGGGTAATGAATAGCATAGAAGGATAGTTAGCAAGTATTTTTAATGAAGCTTAAAAAGGAGCTTTATCCAAACAATAGAAGTCGCTTTGCAGCCCAGTTGTTAGATTGGAAATGTTTACCAAGTGCATCAAGATGGATTACTGTTGCAGAAATAAGGAACTGCAGATACTGGTTTAGAAAATGAGACGCATAGTGCTTGAGTACCTCAGCAGGTCAGGCAGCACTCTGGAGAACGTGACTAGGTGACATTTCAGGCCGGGACCCTTCTTCAGAATGATTGTGGTGGGGTGGGGGTAGAAAACTGGAAGAGAAGAGGGGCAGGAGCATGTGATGGGTGGATGCAAGCAAGGGTTTTTTGATAGGCAGATGGTTAGACAAAGACTAGAGATGAAAAGACAAAAGATGTGAGCTAGTTTGTAATTATGAATTACTACTGTAGTTTGCATTTGATTTTATTATGAAAACTCAGGAGAATTATTTTCCAACGGATTAAGTGTTCACAGAAAGCCTGTGTTAAGAAGCGTATATAGTAGATGATGCACAACCAGCAACATAATGGAACAACTCAACTCTTTTTGTTGCTTTTTTCCAAAATGTAATTTGGGTTTTCAATGAATAAATAAGCACAGTGATGATGGCCATTCACCATTATTTCAAACCAAAATGGTCTGCCATGGACTGGCATTAGATTAATGGGTATGTCAAGAAGAATTAAACCTCCACGATTATTTTCAGTGGTTCGTGTGCAATAACTAAAACCTAATGGAAGAATTATTCTGTAAATCCCCACCAAAATAAAATTACCTGTAAATCTATGAAGGATTATTCTGGTTGCCAATTATGAATTGACTGTTATTAACATGTTGATGATGTGAGTCATCAGAACAATAGATTGTTGAGAAATGGTGTGAGGAAATATTTTTTCTTAAACTGAAAGGAATGTATTAGAGACCTATTTTTAATTTAACAGGCCAGGGAAATTCTCGAGCACAGAACAGTAAATGGTGTTGATCACGAGCTCAGCTTGTGATTTACACTGGGAATCATTACGGCAGCTCTCTGATCCTTTAATCTGAAAGCCGGGAATTTAGCTCGCACTTTGTAAACTTGAGAACAAAACACTGCTTGATGTAAGGATAAGGGAGGTGTAGTACATTCAGATTTGCCATCTTTTGGAAGAATGTTAAAGCAAGGCCCTGTATCGACTCCTGAGGCATAGACATTGAGCTTTTCAGAACACAGCCAGGTCTTTCTTAACCCAACTCATCCAAGATGAGCAGGTTGCCCAACTGAGCTCATCCCGCTTGCCTGTACTTGGCTCACGTCACCCCATATCTTCCCCATCCATGTATCCGCCAAACGTTTACAAATATTATACCTGCTGCCACCACGTCCTCTGACAGCTAATTCCAAATACCCTCTGTGTGAGGGAAAAAAGTTGCCCCTTGGGTTTCTCTTAAATCTTTCACATTTCACTTTCAACCTTTGCCAGAGGCTCCCCTCTGCTGGTGAGAATTCTGCAGTTAATCACCTTTTATCTGTACCCCTCAGGATTTTATAAAACTTTCTGGTTATTCCTCAGCCTCCTGCACTCCATGGAAACAGATCTAACCTCCCCTTATAATTCAAACTCTCCAGACCCGGTTACATCCACGTAAATCTTTATTGTGCTATTTCCAGTTTAATGAGATCCTTCCAAGAGCAGACCAGAATTGTACACCGCCTGGGGGATGAATTCCCCAGCATTTGTGAATGATTTTCTCTGTCCATCTGTTTTGATGGGTCATTTGAGCTCATTATCAGTGAATTAATGTGCATATGATGTGTGTGTGGGGGGGGGGGGGGGGGGGGGGGGGGGGGGGGAGAGGGAATGTGATTAATATTATTTGGCTCCTATTGTGCATTATTTGATACTAACACCATGTAATGTCCTCTGGTGTGCACAGATAAAACAATCAAATTATGGAAGGTCAGTGAAAGGGACAAGAGGCCGGAAGGTTATAACCTCAAAGATGAAGAAGGTAGAGTGAAGGATTTATCAACGGTCACAGTGCTGCAGGTGAGCATCCACTTCACAAATTGAACCTCGATCTTTGTCAGACTTTTTTGCAAGTAGTTGCCATGATAACACGCTCAGATGTAGCCAAGGGAGGTCACAACCGCACACATTCCTTTCACTGGTGGAATTGAATCACAAGAGAGAGCTACTTAATGTGACTCAGCAAACTGGTTAAAATCTTTCGCATTGTTATGCAAAAATGTGTTCTAAAATATGTGACTACCATCCTGTATATTGTTCTTGTATCACCCGCAATCTTGCTCCAAGCAGAATCTGAAACCTGGTTGATTGTAATGAGTGTTGAAAAAACGGCCTCTGTTTATTGAATGCAGATGACATGTTTTGAACGAGATGTTTGATGAAAGTAGCTGCCACATGAGATAATCCAAATGTAAACTAAACTAATCTAATTTTAATAATCTTGCCTGAATGAACCCAAGATGGACGCAAAATGCTGGAGTAACTCAGCGGGACAGGCAGAGAGAATCTCTGGAGAGAAGGAATGGGTGACGTTTCGGGTCGAGACCCTTCTTCAGACCCAATGAACCCAATACTGTTTTCAGGACAATTTGGTCAATAGCTGTTTATTTTGCATCATGGGAAAATAATTGTGCTTTTTATTTTTGGTTCGCTTAAGTCATCAATCTCTGACTAAACTGTCAATTACACCTTAATGTGATCACCTTGAAACAACTGTGCATATCCTGGCCTGGTCTGCTGCAGCTGAGACACAAAGTCTTGTTGTCTTCACCTCTGCCAATGCCCTCAGCTCTCTGTCAAACTAATGCATGTTGAGATTCCCAAGCAAAAACTTAACTTCACAGTGATTTTTCCTTCTGTTGGAGTTGAAGTAACCTCATTAGAACTCTGGGGAGACAAAAAGCATTTTTAACACAAAGTGCATCTGAAAGAGCATTAACAGGAAGTCCTGTTCAAGGCAAGATTGTTCTGGACTATTTTTAGTTGTTTGCGTACTCTAATCTGCTGCCCACACTATTTTTCTGAACAAAACATGTTGGTGACATAAAATACATTGAAGGCGAAATATCAATACTGCATGAAGTTGTTTAGATGTCATTTTGCTTGCCCCAAATAATGCAATTGGACACATGGGGTACTAGAGCTTTGAAATTAAATGTGTTTCTGTGTGTCAGTTGTTTGTAGAATGAACTTGGTACTTCAAACCAAACATTAGATCCTCCTACACATGATAAAGTGATGTGCTAGTTATCCCCCATTAGGAGTTATGGTATATCAGGAAATGTATTAGTTTGAGCTTTCTTTTTTCCTTTGGTTGTTTATTAATATTTTTAAACAATCTGTTACAGTCTGATCTAATTTTTATCTGGCGTTAAGAAAAAGATTAAATATTAATAGGTTTAGAAAATTAAGGTACCTTTTGATTTATGTAGGATAAGAGATTTTAGGCATAGATTGGTTAGAAATATTATGCAAATTAAGATGGTGTGCTTAATTGGCACATAAGAAACCATTTCCAGATGAAGAGAGTTTGTGTCAGCATAAAGCAGGTTAATTAACATTGCTGAGGTAGGTTAGTGTTCTGTGAGTAAAGGGCCTATCCCACTTGGCGTTTTTTTCCGCGACTGCCGGCATCATTGACTGACTGAAAAATTTGCGGCGTGATACGGTGGTGACGCGTCGTGATGACGTATTGTTGTGCGGTGTTTTTTCAAGTGTCGCAACTTTTTTTTCGCGCCGCTGGATTTTGAAATGTTCAAAATCTTTTGGCGACCCTGATATGACGCTGACACTCGCCGAAGAAATCGCCAAGTGGGACAGGCACTTAAGTCTTTAGAAGAATCCTCTTGTTGTAAAGATGTTGATCCTGTTGAATATTTATCTTTATTTCAGATTTATATCATTCAGTTTTTTCTGTGACCTTTCGAAGAAGCACGACTTGTTAAGGCATTGTAGTTAGGTAGCAGATAATACAGGAAGAACTACTTAGAAAAATATTTTGTTCATACAGAAATTTTAAACGAAATGATCAAGAAAACCTCCAGTCATTCACCTTTCTGTGTGTTACTAAACTGAGGCAGAAGACGATTGTTTAATTTGTTGGTACACAAAATGCTGGAGAAACTCAGCGGGTGCAGCAGCATCTATGGAGCGAAGGAGATAGGCAAAGCTTCGGGCCGAAGCCCTTCTTTAGACTTCTTCAGTCTGAAGAAGGGTTTCAGCCCAAAACGTTGCCTATCTCCTTCGCTCCATAGATGCTGCTGCACCCGCTGAGTTTCTCCAGCATTTTGTGTACCCTCGATTTTCCAGCATCTGCAGTTCCTTCTTTAACACAACTGTTTAATTTGTTGGTCAGGTGTGGCACGGTGGTAGAGTAGCAGAGTTGCTGCCTTAAACCCAGGTTTGATCCTGAATAAGGGTGCTGTCTGTACGGAGTTTGTATGTTCTCCCCGTGACCTGCATGGGTTTTCTCCGGGAGCTCTGGTTTCCACCCACACTCCAAAGACAAACAAGTTTGTATGTTAATTGGCTTGGTAAAATTGTAAATTGTCCCTTGTGTGTGGAGGATAGTGTTAGTGTGCAGGGATCACTGGTTGGTGCGGACTCGGTGGGACGAAGGGCCTGTTTCTGCACTGTTTCCCTAAACTAAACTAACATGGTCTATCTACTGCTCACTCCATTTCTCAATTACAATGGATGAGAAGTTGAAAGAGCTGCTGCTAATTCAATCTGTTGAAGTATAAATTGGGGTGGAGTGATCCCTCATTAATCAACAAATTTCAAAGCAAAAGTTGTCCAGCAGATGAATACTGCAGACGCTATTGGCTTTCTGGGCTGTTGCGGAATGACTGTCATGCCTGGGGCTCTGGAATTGTTTTAATGATCTTAGTGTGATCTTAATTAGCAAATGTGAGCAGATGTAAAAATGTTACAAAGATGTATTTACAAAAATTGAACATCTGAAAAAAGAATATGACTTCTTATATCACAATAGGCTCCACCATAACACTGATGCCAATGGATAGTCTTCAGAGACGTAATCCTGCAACTGGATTGGGACCAAGTGATATCCCAATTGATAGCACTGGCATAACAATATGATATGATAGAACTTCATTTATCCCAGGAGGGAAATTGATCTGCCAACAGTCATGAAACACAAAATACACAAAACATGAAATTAAAGTGATGAGTGGAAAGGATTGGGGATGTGCAAACATTGGGGAGGGGAGTCAGTCTATCGCACAACAGAAGGGAGGAGTTGTACAGTTTAATAGTCACAGGGAAGAAGGATCTCCTGTGGCGTGTTCTGCCCTGCATGTTGGTGGAACTAGTCTGTTGATGAAGGTACTCCTCAGGTTGACCAGTATGTCATGGAGGGGGTGAGCTGTCTTGTCCAGGATGCTCCGCAGTTTGAGGATTAATTGTTGCTTCCGGTTGCAGGTTGGTAGGAAAGCATGGATCTCTGTCCAGTGAGACATAACTTGGGAGGTAGGCACCCAGTGCAAAGGTCAGGATGACCAATCTCTTGGTTGGTTTACTTGTGACTATGCATACCAGTTGACCGTGCTGTGGACTGAGCAGTGTATTTGTACACCAAGTGGAAGGATAATGGTAAAGTTTCCCTCATCAGTTGCACAAAAGTGAATGCTATGGAATCTCTCTTCATCAATTCCACATGGTAGGCTGCTCTGGAAGGTTAGATCACATGGGATCCCGGAAGAGATAATTGAATGGATAGAAATTTGCTTCATGGAAGAAAGCAGAGGGAGATGGTGGAAGGGTGCTTCTCTGATTGGAGGCCTGTGATTAGTGGTGTGCCTCAGGATTTGGGACCGGGTCCATTACTGTTCAATGATTTGGATGAGAATGTACATGGCAAATTATACAAAAGTGGGTAGTATTGCAGATAGTGAAGATGGTTGTTAAAAATGGCAGCATGATCTTGATCTGTTGGCTAGGTGATCTGGGGAATGGTTGATGGAATTTAATACAGAGAAATGTGAGGTGTTGATTTTGGAAAATCTAACATGGGCAGGACCTACACAATGAATGGTCGGGCTCTGGGAAGTGTTGCAGAGCAGAGGGATCGAGGAGTGCAGTTACATAATTCCTTGAAGGTGGCATCGCAGGTTGATGGGGTGGTCAAAAAGGCTTTTTGCACATTGGCCTTCACCAGTCAGAGTATTGAGTATAGAAGTTGGGAGGACATGTTGCAGTTGTACAAGACATTGGTGAGGCCGCATTTAGAGTATTGTGTTCAGTTCTGGGCACCATGTTACATGTAAAAATGTCATGCAGGAAAGGGTGAAGAGAAGATTTGCAGGGAGGTTGCCAGGACTCAAGGGAGAGGTTGAGCATGCCTGGGACTCTCTATTCCATGGAGTGCAGCAGGATGAGGGGTGATCTTATCATGTGTAAAATCATGAAAGGAATAGATCAGTTAGATGAACAGAATATCTTGCCCAGAATAGGGGAATTGAGAACCAGAAAGCATAGGTTTAAGGTGAAAGGGGAATGATTTTTATAGGAACCTGATAGGTAGCTTTTTCATGCAAAGAGTGGTTGAGGCAGGAATTATCACAATGTTTAAGAAGGAATTCGGCAGGTACATGGATAGGACTTTAGAGGGATATGGGCAAAACGCAGGCAAGTGGGACTAGTGTAGATAGAACATGTTGGTCGGTGTGGGCAAGTTGGGCCTAAGGGCCTGTTTCCACACTGCATGTGGAAACTCTTCCTCAAATCTGTCACATAGCATAGCCCTCAATAATAAACAATACATTTCTAGCTCAAACCGTAGTCAAGCATGAACCCTTTATCCAAGAGCCAAGTGGACAATTAAGTGGTTAACTCTTCAGTTAATTTTATCCCATCTGATTTGGAGATCTGGAGAGAGTCAGAACTGGACCTAGGGTAGATTTTTGATTGGAGTATGGGACTCCCCACCAGATATAAAGAATGTAAAAAGAATCTTATTAGGAAGGCTGAAGATCTTTGGCAAGAAAGGTGAAAGTAAACGGTTTCCACAGCTATATTAATAGCAAAAGGATAACGGACCATTAGAGAACCGAATGGACAGCAGTTTAAAAAAAGTAGAGTAGCTATGGAAACTATGAGATTCAAAGTACTATAAAAGTGGATAAGTCTCCAGGTCCTGACAGGATATTCTAGGACATTGAGGGAAGTTAGTGTAGAAATAGCCTATGACAGAAATATTTCAAATGTCATTAGGGGAAGTGCCGGAGGATTGGCGTACTGCGCATGTTGTTCATTGTTTAAAAAGGGTTCAAAGAATAAACCTAGCAATTATTGACAGTCAGTGGTGGGCAAATTAATGGAAAGGATACTTAGAGATAATATATATAAGCATCTGGATAAACAGGGTCTGATCAGGAACAGTCAACATGGTCATGTTTGACAAACCTTCTTGAATTGAAGCAACTAGGGAAATTGAGGAGGGTAAAGCAGTTGTTGTCTAGGATTTCAGTAAGGCCTTTTTCCCCATGAAAGGTTGGTGAAAATCTTTGGGTGTTTAATGCGGAAGATGGATTCAAACAGTGGCTGAATGGGAGATGTCAGAGAAGTAATGGTGGATGGCTGTTTGTCAGGTTGGAAGCCGGTGACCAGTGGGGTGCCTCAGCGATCTGTGTTGGGTCCACTGTTGTTTGTCATGTACATCAATGATAAGATAGTGGTGTTGTGGATAATGAAGTAGATTTTTCAAAGTCTATTCTCTGATAAGTGTGAAAGTGCTACATCTTGGCAGGACAAATGGTAAATGGTAAATGGTGGAATTGAGGAATGCTGTGGAACAGAGGGATCTTGGACCTTTGGTGTGCTGGCCTTTATAAATCAGAGCATTGATATGGAAGGATTCAACAAAGAGAGAGAGTACTATCGGTGTGAGGCAACAGCAGAAGTCAAATTGCATTCATTTGTCAAATTAAAACTAATTCTATAAATGCACTATTACTACAAAAAAGCAACAATAGGAACTGTTCTTTGCTATTTCTTGTTTAAACTGGTGGCCTGGGGGCATAATTGATATCTTTAAGTAGTGATGAATCAAGGATACGAATGGGTTTTTTTTTTCTCTTTATTTTAGTTGCCAATATAACAGTGATTTTGACCATTTAATTATAAGTGAAACTACTGGAAGAAATTAATATCTTGTTATTGTTGGCCATAAACCTTGCCAAATGCATCTCCTCTGCTTGATTGTTGGTGCTTAATCTCCATGGTATTATCCCAGATGTTGGTTTTCCTTAGCCAGATTCCTACTGTATCCCAAACATGTCTATATTAATTTGGCTTGAGTAAAAATTAACAAGAATTCCTCTTGGAGAAGCAGTAAGAAGCAGATGCTTGCAAATATCAGGCCATCTGCATTTTACAAAAATGTAGAAGTGGGGATCAAAGTCAGAAATCTATTTTAGGTATATAATAACTTTTAAACATGCCGTTAATGGATGACATTCCCATAAGCCCCTTTTGTCTGGTTTCTAAATGCTTAATACGAGGCAAGCGTGGCAATATGTTTAGTTGCAAACGTTGAACTTTGTCTTGCATTTCAGAGGATGGCATTATTTTATTGTAGCTAGGCAGTGATGACATCCCTATGCAGACCACTGTTGTAATCGTTTTCTTGCATTGAAGGGGATTCATTTTGATTAAACCATCCAATTTATTAGCCAAGCCACGTGTTAAGCATTGAAATGTAACATTTTGCCCATCAATCCATCTCACGGGTCATCAATCGCAAGATTGAAAAGAGGCTGATGTGCTCTTGCTCTGCAGGCTTTCTTATAATTAAAACTCTATTGCTGTATTACTCCACTGGATTTTGCCAGGTTTGGGGGGAGGGAGAGAGCAATTGCATTTTTTATATAAATGAGAATAAGAGGCAAAGAGGAGAATAAAGATAAGTTAACAATGGGCCACATTTTTCAATAAGCAGTAACAGGAGTAAATACAGGTGATTAATATTTATGGGCAGAAGATGGCTGGATCAGCATCGCTACTTGCCGTGCATAGAGAGGGCCACTTTCTGCCATCTACTCACCAGAGTAGCTGATTCCCCCACTGGGACATGGAATCCCCAGGCCTCCGCTCAGTGGAATGGTGGACATCTCTGCTCTTCAGCGCCCCGGCTTTGCTGAGACCGTGCACTAGGTGGAACGTTGTAGTTGTTTGAGACGGAGGGGAACGATGGGTGTCATAGGTTCACTTCTGGGCATTTGTACATGGCTTCTTCTCATCCCCAAAGAATATACTGTTGGATATATCACGTGTTTCCATGTCAATCACCTGTGAAGCAAGGAATGTTGCATTATTAATGCACGTGGGTGTTCATACTGTATTGCCGCTCAGTAAGAGTTCCATGCGATTCATGCATTGGTTACAACTTGTTTGTGGGATCATTCAAGGATCCTTGCGGTTCTGGCGTGTTTTTTTTTTTAGCTGCTGGAGTGAACTCAGTGGGTCCAACAGCACCTTTGGAGGAATGGGGTGGGGTCGGGTAGGGCGGAATGAATTGTCGATGTTTCAAGTGTAGACGCTGCATCGGGTTTTGCACCAGATTCCTGTATCTGCAGTCTCTTAAATCTCGGAGTGCTTCTGCTGTTGTTCCCAACTACACTCCTTGGAGTACCTCCAAACCAAACCCCTGGAATAATTGCTATAGTTGCACTTGCCCCTTGCAGCCTGCTGTTTCTATTTAAGTCATTAGTGGCAACATGGCCTCAGTTGGTGGATCATGCGGCTCCTGTACTGGCCTTTGGGCAGTTGTCAAAGGCCTTTTTGCGCTGGCTCCCAAGGGCTCCTCTCAGGAATCAAAAATAGCATTTTCATCTTGGTCTGACTCTCGTCCCATAAAATATGCAAGCTCTGAACAACTTAGAGTGGAAGTTGGCGTCAGAGCTCCTGCTCAAGGCACCAGTGCACTCGGCAAGATGACAGAGGTTGACAATTACCCGCATGAGCTCCGTCTTCCAAAGCCAGCAATGGATAAAGTGAGATCGTGCTGATGGGAATTATATCAGGTGATTGGTGAGAAGGATGTAGGTTGTAGAGTAGGAAAAGGGGAATGATAAAAGAAGCAGATGCCTGGAGGCTGTGATTATTCCAATGTCCACACCATCCTATTGCAATTATATAAAAATACCATTATAATTGGATTAAATGTTAATATGTCACGTGCCCCTCTAAAATTGATGGATTTCTATTCCGTAAAGGTGATTCCGTAAACAAGATCCTGATGTTGTAATGTTTAGTTGCTGATCAAGTCTTGGTTGTGTTAAACAGGGTTCAAATGCCTGAAATTTTACAAAGATCACAATAGTTTTTCAATCCACCTCTTCTCCCCCAATGTGCATACTAATGGTGATTAGTATCTGATTTTTGACAACTGACCGGAAGGCAGACTTAATGTAAGGCTGTATTGAATTGAATATAGCTAAAGAGCCAAAGCTATGTTGAATTGAACGATCGAGTATGGAATCGAGCCCTTCAGCCCACCAATTTGATGCCTACCATCAATCACCCGTTTACATCACTTCTCCATTATGCCACTTCTGCATCCACACCTTGAACACAAGGGGCAATTTACAGAGGCCATTAATCTACAAACTTGCTTGTCTTTGGGATGTGGGAGATAATTAAAGCACCTGGAGGAAACGCACATGGTCACAGAGAATGTGCGAACATTTTACACCAACTGACGCTGCACAATGTGTCACTGCTAAATTAATTTGTTTTGCAACGGTTTTAGTTTCAATAGCCAGCAAACCATATACCCCCTTGTTATCTTGTTACAATTGAAACTGGGTTGTAACATGCAAATTAGGTGCATAACGTAGTTAAGTCATGTGATCTAGACAGACAATAGGTGCAGGAGTTGGCCATTCGACCCTTTGAGCCAGCACTGGCATTCACTGTGATCATGGCTGATCACCCACATTCAGTACCCCGTTCTTGCCGTCTCCCCATATCCCCTGAGACCGCTATCTTTAAGAGCTCTATCCAACTCTCTCTTGAAAGCATCCAGAGAATCGGCCTGCACTGCCTTCTGAGGCAGAGAATTCCGCAGATTCACAACTCTCCGGGTGAAAAGGTTTTACCTCATCTCCATTCTAAATGGCCAACCCCTTATTCTTAAACTGTGGCCCCTGGTTCTGCTCTCCCCCAACATTGGGAACTTGTTTCTTGCCTCTATCTTGTCTATCCCATAATAATCTTATATGTTTCAATAAGATCCCCTCTCATCCTTCTAAATTCCAGAGTGTACAAGCCCAACCATCCCGGGAATTAACCTCGTGAATGAATAAAATTAATTGATTGAACCTACGCTGCATTCCCTCAATAGCAAAAATGTACTTCCTCAAATTTGGAGACCAAAACTGCACACAATACTCCAGGTGTGGTTTCACCAGGGCCCTGAACAACTGCAGAAATACCTCTTTGCTCCTCTTGTTATGAAGGCCAACATAGAAACATAGAAACATAGAAACATAGAAATTAGGTGCAGGAGTAGGCCATTCAGCCCTTCGAGCCTGCACCGCCATTCAATATGATCATGGCTGATCATCCAACTCAGTATCCCGTACCTGCCTTCTCTCCATACCCTCTGATCCCCTTAGCCACAAGGGCCACATCCAACTCACTCTTAAATATAGCCAATGAACTGGCCTCAACTACCCTCTGTGGCAGAGAGTTCCAGAGACTCACCACTCTCTGTGTGAAAAAAGTCTTTCTCATCTCGGTCTTAAAGGATTTCCCCCTTATCCTTAAGCTGTGACCCCTTGTCCTGGACTTCCCCAACATCGGGAACAATCTTCCTGCATCTAGCCTGTCCAACCCTTAAGAATTTTGTAAGTTTCTATAAGATCCCCTCTTAATCTCCTAAATTCCAGAGAGTATAAACCGAGTCTATCCAGTCTTTCTTCATAAGACAGTCCTGACATCCCAGGAATCAGTCTGGTGAACCTTCTCTGCACTCCCTCTATGGCAATAATGTCCTTCCTCAGATTTGGAGACCAAAACTGCACGCAATACTCCAGGTGTGGTCTCACCAAGACCCTGTACAACTGAAGTAGAACCTCCCTGCTCCTGTACTCAAATCCTTTAGCTTTTACCTTGAGGAACATGCCATTAGCTTTTGTCACTGCCTGCTGCACCTGCATGTTTACTTTCAGTGACTGATGTACAAAGACACCCAGATCTTGTTGTACTATCCCCTTTTCCTAACTTGACACCATTCAAATAGACATCTGCCTTCCTGTTCTTGCCACCAAAGTGGATAACCTCACATTATCCACATTAAATTGCACCTGTCATGCATCTGCCCACTCACCCAACCTGTTCATTTCACCCTGCATCCTCATAGCATCCTCCTCACAGTTCACATTGCCACCCAGCTTTGTGTCATCTGTTACTTTAAATCCCTTCATCTAAATCATGAATGTATATTGTAAATAGCTGCGGTCCCAGCACCGAGCCTTGAGGTACACCACTAGTCACTGCCTGCCATTCTGAAAGGGACCTGTTAATCCTTACTCTTTGTTTCCTATCTGCCAACCAATTTTCTATCCATGTCAGTACCTTACCCCAATACCATGTGTTCTAAGTTGGAACTGCAGGTGCTGGAAAACCAAAGGTAGACAAAAATGCTGGAGAAACTCAGCAGGTGAGGCAGCATCTATGGAGTTAAACTGTCTTCGGAGAGAGGAGAACTTCTTCAAAGTAGGCATACCTTGAGGAGATTTCGCAGTGGAGTAGACAAAATGTTTAAGAAAGAACTGCAGATGCTGGAAAACCGAAGGTAGACAAAAATGCTGGAGAAACTCAGTGGGTTGCCCACTAATCTCCTATGTGGGACCTTATGTTGGGCTTTCCGAAAGTCAAGGTATATTACATCCACTGGCTCTCCCTTGACCAATTCCTCATTACATCCTCAAAACATTTCAGAATAAATTATTTGTTCCGTGCAAATGTTTGCCTGTAGAACACTGTACTAGTAAAAGAGAACCACGACACAAAGTGCTGTCTCTGTTCTTTTTCTTGACTCACAGCCCTACAAGTGCTACATCTACTAAAGACTTGTTCACAAAGGAACATAGACAAAATCTCCGAGTTTGAATCAAGTCTTTGAATAAGATGAAAACTCGGGAATGAATTCGTTAAAGCAGTCTCGGGGAAACACTGTGGGAGGGTCAGTGAAATGAAGGCATCCTTTATTGACTAAAACAATACTGGGCTGTAAATGTCAGTTAGCAAATTTCAGGACTTTGGGAATGTTGGAGGAAATCGGAGCACCCAGAGGAAACTCGCATGTCACAAATAGAAAGTGCAAATGTCACAGACAGCGCTAGCTCTCAGAATTGTAATTGGGTGTCTGGTGCTGTGAGGAAACGGATCCACTAGTTGCACCACTGTGCCAAACAGTGTAATATTGTGCTTCTTAATGTACCTGAGAAATAAAATAGATTTGAGTCCCTGTTACAGAACACAATTTTAATTGTACCACCACCCCATACTGCTTGAGAGAATTCCACAAGGCAGCCTTGAGGTGGGAATTGGGTTATCGACCATCTCTGTAACTTGAGCAAAAGAAAGTTGTCTTCAGTATTAATGGGATATTCATTAACACGGACATCTCAGCCTGTATTCAATGGCAGAGCTGCACTGTGACCTAACTCCCCTTCGGGCCTTAACTCATGGTGAAAGTAAACGATTTTTATAAATGATTTACCCAATTCTGGAACCCAATGCTTTGAGAATTGTCTGAAAGCTTAGACTAAATTGTAGCACTAATATTCCCCATTTATTTATTCCAGGACCTAGCCTGTTAGCTGAATAGTGCTCTACAGAACTATTTGTGCAAGGTTGAACCTGGTGCAAGCTAAAGTAATAACTGGAAATGTAGCAAAGCTTTAGGGAATATCTAGCAATTTCCTTGCCTTGCAATTTTCTTGCAATATCACTTTCCTGACCATTGTTAGAACAGTCAAATTAATATGATGTTGGCTTACAGTGGACATTTAATTAAAAGTTTAGTTTAGAGATACAGCTTGGAAACAGGCCCATCAGCCCACAGAGTCGTACTGACTAATCAATCACCCCATACACTAATTCTATCCTGTACTCTAGGAACAATTTACACAAGCCAATTAACCTACAAACCCATGCGTCTTTGGAACGTGGGAGGAAAGCGGAGCGCCTGGAGAAAACCAGGTTCACAGGGAGAACATGCAAACTCTGTACAGCATGCAATCCTAATCAGGATCAAACCTAGGTCTCTGGCTGTACGCCAGGGAGCTTGAGTCACTTGTTGGCTGCTCAGATTCTTTTGGACTCTGCAGTATAGGTGAGCAGAAATGTAATTTAATTCCCGCTGCTTCCCTAAGTTAATTTCCCGTTAATTCCCTTACTGCTATCTATCTTCTGGAACATGTTATCAAGGAAGTTAATCCAAACTTGATAAGGATGTTGCCAGTTCTCAAGGGCCTGATCTGAATGGAGAGGTTGGGCAAGCTGGTTCTTTATTCCTTGGAGTACAGGTGGCTGAGGTAACTTTTATAGTGTGTAGGAAGGAACTGCAGAGGCTGGTTTAAACCGAAGATAGACACAAAGTGCTGAAGTAACTCAGTGGGACATCTCTGGAGAGAAGGAATGGGTGACGTTTTGGGTCGAGACCCTTCTTCAGACAGGTAGTGGATGAAATGATGCGGGGACTAGATAGGGTGAATGCATGGTCTTTTACTTGGGGTAGGGGAATCAGGATATACGTTTATGGTGTGAGGGGCAACATTTAATAGGAACCTGAGGGGCAATATTTTTTTTATGCAGAGGGTGGTGGGTATATGGAATAAGCTGCCAGAGAAGATAGTTGAGGCAGGTGTAATAACATTTAATAGACACTTGGATAGGTACATGGATAGAAAAGGTTTAGAGGGATATGTGCCAAATGCGGGCAAATTGGATTAGCTTAAACGAAATTCCTCTTATGTTGCAAAACATACTTGGCCAATAAAGTATTATTGTGATTGTGATTAGTGGGCATGGATGGATTGGGTTGGGTAGCCTGTTTCTGTGCTGTATGACTCTATAACAGAGGAATGGACTTACTTTACAATTCCTTTACATAAATCTGACCCCTCTTGGCAACCTTGTTTTAATTATCTGATAGGGGGATCAAGTTATACCACTTAAGATTTTTTTGTAATGAAATGCTTTGGTTTGAAATTTTTTTAAATGAGGGATTTTGAATTTAAATAAAGTGTTTCTTGTGTCGCCATCACTTTCATGCCCATGGCCAAAGATTGATGGCAAGAAGGAACAATCTGTTTCCCAGAATAATCCCAGGTAATGGAGGGAGAATTTGATTTATCAGATTTGGTAAAACAGCAACCCTCATTGTAATCTCATTTTAAGGAATGAATGATGAACAATTGAGTAACATTTTGAATATGCAAAGATAATTGCAGAAATTATCAATGTGAAGGAAATCTGCGTAATGGTAGTTAGAATAATCTATGTTTAGTTTTGTGCGTTTGAGTTTGCTACAGAAAAGAGAGAGGGAAAGTTAAAATGTACTGTATTACTGTTGTGTTTATTCAGGGTGTGTTGAGTAATGGTGAGTATAGCTTCAGGCTATTAAGATCGAAATAAGCAAAAACATTTTTTTTTCCAGTGACCCCTATCTTCTACAATTGCTCATTCTCTAGCTTGAGATAAAGCTATTCATTAAAGGCATCTGTTTTGATAGAACCACGAAGATTTCTTAATTTGGGATATTTTGGCCGAATGATGCACTATTCTACATTTTGCATTGTGCTGGAATGAGACATTAAATCAGATGTTAGCTGAAATGATCACGAGCGATGCAAGAAATCTCTTGGGAGTATGTAGCAGTGTGAAATACAGTGCCTGTCAGTGGATTTGGAGAAAAGGTCATTTTTTGTTAACACTGACTGATAATGTGTCTATGTGACATTGTGGAAAAGCTGGAGATGATGCAATTTTATAGCCAACTGATGATCACACTACAGTGCATTCTACTTTGAGCAGATATACACTAAGATGGTTTCAATTGATAATAAACCTGTAGATATTTAATCTTCCCTCCCCCAAACATTGGATACAATGACTGAGCATTACACAACGCTCAATGAAAAATACAAAACTAATTGAATGGAGAACATGTTGCATGAAGCTTTCATTATTGCTCAGGTGTCTTCTATGCATTTAATGTGTTAGTGGTAAAAGGAGGGACTGGACAAAGCACTATGTAGATGGATATTGTAAGAAGGTCAGCAGTGAATGTGGTATTGGGGGATGAGAAAAGCCAGAGAGCCCACAACTAGTTGATGAATTAAGCCACCAACAAAGGGATAAATGATGAATTAAGCCACCAACAAAGGGATAAAGCCACCAGCAAATGGGAAAACTAGGGCAGGCACCAGAGTGAATTAAAGGAGGGCAGCGGAAAACTGGGTAGTACAGGAAATCTGCATTTTGTTTTTCAAAGTAACTTAGTCAATTCCTCTGTTATAGTCATACAGCACAGAAACAGGCCATCCTACCCAATCCGTCCAGCTGACGAATCATTGGAGTTGAGTCAGGAATAGAAAAGCCATGAACTTTATCCGGTTTGCTTTTCCACTGCCTTGAGTCAAAACTAAAATACCCTTGTATAGAAAGCCTGCTGTTTCTATTTTCTGTTTAAAATTCAAGACAAGTTTTAATAACCTGTTGCAAATGGAGAATTATTTCAGAATGATCATTAACGTCATTGGTATTTTGGTACATTTTTGATGTGGCATCTCACTGCCATACTATATTAATCAGTTTTTCTTCACTAGACTGTATATCTAACAGATACAGACACCCAACGCCAAATCTAAATCCTCAAAGCCGAATGAAGAGAGTACCATTCTTTTGTGTTTCCATCTGTGCTCTGGGAATACAGTTTAGTGATCACCAGCTCCCCTCAAGACACAAACAAACTAGAGAACTAGTTCAAAACTGTGAACATATTGTGTTGAAGGTCTAGGAAATGGTGCTTTCAAAAACTAAACCAACTAAACCAACCAAGTGGAATGCCGCAAGGCTCGGTGTTAGGGCCGCAACCGTTTACCATATATATTAATGATTTGGAAGAGGGAATTAGGAGCAACACTAGCAAGTTTGTGGATGACACAAAGCTGGGTGACAATGTGAACTGTGAAGAGGATGTTAGGAGGTTGGACAGGTTGAGTTAGTGGGCAGATGCGTGGCAAATGCAATATAATATAGATAAATGTGAGGTTATCCACTTTGGCGGCAAAAACAAGGGGGCAGATTATTATCTCAATGGGGTTAGGTTAGGTAAGGGGGAGGTGCATCGAGACCTTGTCGTCCTTGTACACCGGTCACTGAAAGTTGGCTTACAGGTACAGCAGGCAGTGAAGAAAGCTAATGGAATGTTGGCCTTCATAACAAGAGGATTTCAGTATAGGAGTAAAGAGGTTCTTCTGCAGTTGTATAGGACTCTAGTGAGAACACATCTGGAGTATTGTGTACAGTTTTGGTCTCCTAATTTGAGGAAGGACATCCTTGTGATTGAGGCAGTGCAGCGTAGGTTCACAAGATTGATCCCTGGGATGGCGGGACTGTCATATGAGGAAAGATTGAAAAGACTAGGCTTGTATTCACTGGAGTTTAGAAAGATGAGGGGGGGGGGGTCTTATAGAAACATATAAAATTATAAAAGGACTGGACAAGCTAGATGCAGGCAAAATGTTCCCAATGTTGGGCGAGTCCAGAACCAGGGGCCACAGTCTTAGAATAAAGGGGAGGTCATTTAAGACTGAGGTTAGAAAAACTTTTTCACCCAGAGAATTGTGAATTTATGTAAATCCCTGCCACAGAGGGCAGTGGAGACCAAATCACTGGATGGATTTAAGAGAGAGTTGGATAGAGGTCTAGGGGCTAGTGGAATCAAGGGATATGGGGAGAAGGCAGGCACAGGTTATTGATAGGGGACGATCAGCCATGATCACAATGAATGGCGGTGCTGGCCTGAACGGCTGAATGACCCCCTCCTGCAACTATTTTCTATTTTTCTATATAAAGATTTGAATGTTGCAAATGCAGAGCACGAATGAGATTACCATTTGTTTTTCCAGTTGGAGCCACCATCTTCAAGGGAATCAGATTATAATTATTTGAAGCTAAATTCTACCTCCAGTGATATGTTCCCAGGCACAAAAACCTGACCTGCTGACACCAATTGGCAGGATTTAGGCCAACACTGAGAGGTATAACAATGTTGAAGTGGATGGCAAGTTATTTTGTAATGTTTTAAAGAAGGAACTGCAGATGCTGGAGAATCGAGGGTACACAAAAAGCTGGAGAAACTCAGCGGGTGCAGCAGCATCTAAGGAGCGAAGGAGATAGGCGACGTTATTTTACATTATTTTGTAATGTTTGTTTGTTTTTTTTCTCTCCAGGTCCCAGTACTGAAACCCATGGATCTGATGGTGGAGGTGACTCCACGGAAGATTTTTGCTAATGCCCATACCTATCACATCAACTCCATTTCGGTCAACAGTGACTGTGAAACATATATGTCAGCCGATGACCTCAGGATAAACCTCTGGCACTTAGGAATAACAAACAGGAGCTTCAGTATCCTTTTATTGTGTGTGCATGCGTGATTGTGTTACCAAAATTAAATGTGGTGAGGATGTTGTACTGAATGTACACAGAATTCCTCGAGATGTGCATAATTATCACATAAAATGCACATTTATGTGAAACATCGTAGCTGGGAATATCAATTATACTGTAGCAATTATACCTCTAATTGATAATTTAAAACTTTTGCATTTTGAACTTCAACTGTTGTCAATTGTTTTGGGTTACTGTTTAAATCAAATGAAGTGCGCAGAATAGGGACTGCAAAAGTTATTCACTAATTCATAGATGCCTTTAGAACTACTGAGGCATATCAATGTGTCATATAAATGCAAGTCAATTTTATATTTTCATAGTTTTAGTATTTTATTGGCAATTGAACATCCTCATGATGAGCACTTTTAAAAACGCCCAGTGAAACTGTGGTTGCTCAATGCCTATTTTTATTTATGGGGTTTAAAGCAGTTATGGAAGATGAGGAGTTTCAACACACCACCTCATTCATGTTCACCTGCTGATGTGGAAAAAGCAAAGATTTATTTTAATGGAATTGATGTTTTTATTGAATAAATGTTATACTTTAGGCTTGTATTCACTGGAGTTTAGAAGGATGAGGGGGGATCTTATAGAAACACATAAAATTATAAAAGGACTGGACAAGCTAGATGCAGGAAAACTGTTCCCAATGTTGTACGAGTCCAGAACCAGGGGCCACAGTCTTAGAATAAAGGGGAGGTCATTTAAGACTGAGGTGAGAAAAAACTTTTTCACCCAGAGAGTTGTGAATTTATGGGATTCCCTGCCACAGAGCGCAGTGGAGGCCAAGTCATGGAGTGGATTTAAGCGAGAGTTAGATAGAGCTCTAGGGGCTAGTGGAGTCAAGGGATATGGGGAGCAGGCAGGCATGGGTTATTGATAGGGGACGATCAGCCATGATCACAATGAATGGCGGTGCTGGCTCGAAGGGCCGAATGGCCTCCTCCTGCACCTATTTTCTATGTTTCTATGTTTCTAAAATTATGTATGGATCCAATGTCAAGTGGCACAGTTTTATTGTGTATGTCAATTATTTACGGTAAATCCATGTCCTGAACAAGTAGTGTCTTAATGCAATGAGACACCTTTCATCTTGGTTACTGCTTTCAGCAGCAAAGACTCCCAAATACCTTGTGTTGGATATAGTTTAATTAGTACTAAAGGTTTTTTTCCCCACTTCTATAGCGTGTTGCTTTCGAAGCATCATTTTCTGCCACTAGATGTATGAGATGACCAGTTCAAACCAACTTTACGCATTATCATATAGCATGGAAACATGCCCTTCAGCCCAACCCATCCATGCCAACCAAGATGCCCCATAAAAGCTAATCCCAATACCAGCATTTGGTCTATATCCCTCTAAACCTTTCCTGTCCATGTACCTGTGCAAGTATGTTTTAAATGCTATTATTGTACCTGCCTCAGCAACATCCTCTGGCAGCTCATTCAATATACACCATCCTCAGTGAAAACATTGTTCCTTGGGTGCTGATTAAATCTTTCCCCTCTCACCTTAAACCTATGTCCTCTAGTTCTTATTTCATCCAACCTGAATAAAAGACTCTGCTTTCACCCTATCAATTCCCTTCATGATTTTCTACACTTTTATAAGATCATCCCTGAACCTCCTATGCTCCAAGGAAGGATGACCTAGCCTTCCCTACCTAAAGCTCAGGCCCTAGAATTCTGGCAATATCTTTGTAAATCTTCTCTGTACTCTTTCCAGCTAAATGACATCCTTTCCATAGCAGGATGACCCGTTACAAAGCTGAATACAATGGTCCAAATGTGGCCTCACCAAAGTGCTGTACAACTGTAACACAATGTCCCAACCTCTATACTAAGTACATTGACTGATGAAGGCCAATACACCAAAAGCCGCCTTTACCACCCTATCTGCTTGTGACCTTACCTTCAGGGAACTGTTCATCTGTAAATGTATATGGGCATTTCCGTAATTAAGGGTACCAACCCGTGACATGGGTGGCTAAATTAACCATTAGCCATTCTCCTGATCAAGATACTGTTTTAATTTTTGATATCACTCTTCATTGTCTACGATACCACCTACTTCAGTGTCATCTGCAAATGTACTCATCATGCCTTGCGCGTTCTCATCTAAATCGTTAATATTAGTTATTAAATCATAATGAAATACCACAGGATTAAAAATGGGCCTAGCTATGATCCTTTTGAGCTAATCTGTGATCAAAATCAACCAACATTTTATACTTTCAAAATTTGATGAAAAAAACGAGAAAAAAAAATTTAGAAAACCTATAAGACACATGGGACACTTACTGATTTTGAAGATCCCTGACAAAATGTTGGCACCTAGCCCACCACGTGGCTCATAGTTTACACCAGGGTCATTGTAATCACGTTGTTTAAATTTTAAAAAATTGCGACGAGTGCAAAGAAACCCGTTATAGTGCTATAAATAGCATTTACAATGGGAGGGACTACAGAATGAGACATTGCTAAAATAGGTAAGCAAACTAGATTTTTATTTTGTAATTTTAAGTTCTATTCATTATTATGTATTTCAATGGAAAGCTTAAACAAAATATAAACAATAAAAAAAACAATATATATAAAAACGGTTCACACGGGACACTGCTACTCACGTTCTGCTGCAAATATGTGGGGCATCATAAAACCATCTAATAGGGTGATAAATGATAAAAATCATAAGCATAATCAGAATTTGGCTTGTATAGGGTTATTTAATTTCAAAATTAATGTTAGATTTCTGGTATAAATTACCCTCAGGATTCAATGAAATCCTGCTTGTAAAATGTAATTTAAAAAAAGGCAAGAAAACACAGGGACATATCTGATATTTTTCTTCGTTAAAACAGATTTATTTATTTTTGCTCATTATTTTGGCCATACACCATGATCTATACTACTTAAAATACAGGATATGAAACAATGGGAATATTACATAAAAACAGGAAAATTTCCTGGAAGTTGGGAGACCTTCCGTTTCACTGAGTGCTGTATTTACGGAAACACCTAGATATCCCTCTGTTCCACAGCACTCCCCCGGGTCCTACCATTCACTATGAAGGTCCTGCTCTGGACTGTCTTCCCAAAATGCAACACCTCACATTGAACTCTATTCGCCATTCTCCTGCCCACCTGCCCAGCTGATCAAGATAGTTTTAATTTTTGATATCACTCTTCATTTTCTATGATACGGTCTACTTTAGTGTCATCTGCAAATTTACTTATCATGCCATGCGCATTCTCATCTAAATCGTTAATATAAACCACAAACTGCAATGGGTCCAGCACTGATTCCAGAAGCATATTACTAGTCCCTATAAAATTCACATTACTAGGTCTATAAAACAAACGTATGCGAACTGCAGAATTAATGGGAATCTGCTATTAGATTGTTTAGATTCAATTTGTTTCATTATAAACCACAAAGACTTTGCATGCTTTAAGGGCTGAGTTGATTTTAAAATATGGATTTTCTTGCAGACGGAACAAAAATTGTGTTAGTTGCTTTACCACCACCCCCAGCCCCCCTTACCATAATTTCTTATACAAACGTAATTGCTGATCATAAATGATTGGAGCAAATTTAGGCCCATGAAGTCTGCTCTGCCATTCAATCATGGCTAATCTATCTTTTCCTCTAACCCCATTCTCCTGCCTTCTCTCCATAACCCCTGACATCCGTACTGATTAAGAATCCATCTCTGCCTTGAAATATCCATTGATATCCATCTTTAAGACTCCCACCTGTAAATAGGTTGTTTAACCAATTCATCAATATTCAGTATCTTAAATTTCTGGGGTGCTTGGTTAGCCTTCCAAATTGGATGGGATACGACTTGCTTGAGAAGTTTGTTCTTGAAGCCTAGATAGCAGCTGGAAGAAAAGTTAAGTGCAGAGTTTTTCTTTGGTCCTGAAGTAGAAGCTGAAGTCTGGATCCACAAACTTTCGTCTCAAACCAATTGCTAAAGTTGAATCTTGATATGTGTCATGTCTGCACTAATTTCAGATTGTGAGTCTTTGTCGAAGTGCCCCAATGTTGTCATCTTTTCCAAGGTGATTGAAATTGCAATGGGTAAATACAAAGAAAGTTAGCATTGATGATGACTGACTTTACCACAGATCGTTTGCTTATTATCTTGACTGGAGTAATTTAAGCAGCCGTGTGATCCATGTACTGGATGTGATTTCAGGGTTTACTGCCTGTATGCTGTGGAGTTATTTAAATGACACCACCTGTAATCTGGGAGTTGATTTGAATGTAAATTCATATTTGGCACAGTGATTTAAAATGACATCCATATGACTGCTACACCTAATATCTGCTTAATGTTCCAACTAAGCACAAAGTGTGGTTATTAATAGTTGTAGTAAAGTTTTCACACTCCCTAGAGTGCATTTGATGGGGATGCAAGGGTAACCCAGAGTGTTAAAAAATCAAATACAAGCTCATTGCATGTGTTTCTATTGTTGGAGAATGATCCCACTATTTCTCTTTGGCGAGGCAGGTTGAACTCTGCAGGTTATTTCTGATCAATGCAATGTGAAAGTCATGGATATGTTGTGGCATGATAAAGTATGCAGTATTTTATTGTGTCCAAAATGTATTTTTCAAAGATCATATCCAACCAGTGGTTTTGCTATTTATGAAACAATCTTTTTTCTGCCCACGAATTTGTTGTATGCGGAAGATTTGAAAGAAACTGCAATTCTTGCATTCAAGAGGTTCTGTGTCTAATTAGCAGCTCATGTTAATGCTTGCACATTTAAGTGGTTTTCATATCAAAATTCAGAGCAGTTTAAAATGTAGTCTTAGTTTAGTTTATTGTCATGTGTACCGAGGTACGGTGAAAACATTTTTTGTTGCTGTCCCGCTGAGTTACTCCAGCTTTTTCTGTCTGTCCTGATTCTAGACGTGTGTGTTTTCATGCTTCTGCACCTCTTGCCTGATGGGAGAGACCAAAATATAGTGTAAATGGATGAATTGTCAGTCCTTTGCATGATAATCTGCAGTTAGATAGTGTTTGAAAAGCAAACAAGAAAGAATAAATTAATTGAGCAATTCGCTTTTTTCCAATACAATCTATGCTCTTGTGTCTTGTAGCACCATACTAAGCTTCTGTTGCTGTTTTCAATGGTTCTGGCTCCAATGGTCCCCTCCCCTCCCCTGATGTCGGGATACTGACAATTAAAAGCTGTTGAGAAGTTGTGGGGACGGGGAGAGGGGATAATGGTGTTGGGGCTGGCAGATTTCATCTAGTTTAATTTGTTCAGTGGGGTGCAGTGTTCGTCCAGGTAGGAGGAGCAAAGAATAATTTGGTGGATTTAGCTGTAATACAACACGTATTCTCCTTATAACTCCATATTTCTCCAGGAGAGGCCCAGGGGGTATTCCAATGAAGTTCCTGAAAGCAGCCTGATCTTCTTCTCGGAGCACAGTCATCAGATTCTCATACTGGCCCAACCTGGGTCTCCTTTGGAACATAGTTTCAACCACACAGACCTCTTATTGGGCTTCTTCTTCACCATTCTTCTTGTCCTTCTCTAGTACTGGGTACTGGAAAACACTGAGCCAATATTAAACGAAAAAATGAAGCAAACAAAATCCAATCGATGCACCCAATTTAAAAAAAAATTGAAAATGTTTTTGTTTCCTGTGAATGGATCAGTTGTCTGTCCTTTCCCTTAAAATAGGGAGTGGATTAATTTTAAGGGAGCCTTCCAATTGGAGGTTTTTAGCTTTCTTATATCAGACTTGACATAAATTTTCCCCTCAGTTTGTTTGCAATCTCACAAGCTTGGGCTTCCTTAATAGGCAAGTGTTCATTGATCATTGGTGATAATTTAATTAGGGTGATTGCAACTATATTTTTAGTTAAGTTCTTTGTTGCCCGTCAGCCACATACATACCTACCTACATAGGTTTCTTCTCTCTTGGTTCACATTTCCTGTCTCCTTTCCCGTATGGTTCCATCTGCCCATTATCTTTCCACCTAATACGTACCAGCCACTCTATTCTTTCCATCTTCCTCTTCCCTCCACACCTGGCTCCATCTTTTTCTTGCGTTCCCATCTATAATCTACCAGCCTTTATCTTGACACTCCACCAGCTTTTGCAAGTGCTTCTATCTGCCCTTCATTGTGTTCTATCTGTCACCTTACCAGCCTTTGCCTAGCCCCTTCCTCGTACTTGTATCTACAGTACTGGCAATCTTCCCTTTATATGCTCAATTTTGATTCATGGTCTCGTCTAAAATTTGTAGGAAGGAACTGCAGATGCTGGTTTGCACCGAAGATAGACACAAAATACTGGAATAACTCGGCATGACTGGCAGCATCTCTGGATAGAAGGAATGGGTGACATTTCGGGTTGAGACACTTTTTCAGTCCTTCCGAAATGACACCCATTCCTTCTATCCAAAGATTCTGCCTGTCCTGCTGAGTTACTCCAACATTTTGTCTATCTCAATCTGAAATGTCAGCTATCCTTTTGCTTCCACAGATGCGATTTGCCTCAATGAATTGTTCTAGGAGCTTATTTTTGTTTGACTCATTCTGACTAAGGAATTCTAAGCTTAACCTGTCAGAAAAAACTTACCTTGTAGACTGACGTTCACCTCAATTCAATTCAATTCAACTTTAATGTCATTGCACAGATACAAGTATGGGTACAACGAAATGCAGTTTAGCGTCAGTTCGTAGTAATAGCAATATATAAATAGATACAGAATGTAGACAATGTGGACGGAGAGACTGGAGAAATCTATCGGCGGGACTCCGAGTTCAGCAGTGTGATGGTGTTGTTGTAGAAGCTGTTCCTCATCCTACTAGTGCGGGACCTGAGGCTCCTGTACCGCCTCCCTGATGGTAGGAGGGCAAACAGCCCATGGTTAGGGTGGGAGGGGTCTTTGATGATCTTCCCGGCCCGTCTCAGACACCATTTTCGGTGGAGGGCATCCATGGCAGGGAGCGGGGCACCGATGTTGTACTGGGCTGTTTTCCCCACCCGTTGTAGTGCCTTCCTGTCTGCTACGGTGCAACTGCTGTACCATACCGTAAAGCAGGTGGTCAGGATGCTTTCGACGGTACAGTGGTAAAAGTTGGTCAGGATCTGGGGGGTCAGGTGGGCTTTTTTGAGCCTCAGGAAGTAAAGGCGCTGCTGCGCCTTTTTGATCAGCTTGGAGGTGTTGAGGGACCAGGACAGATCCTCCGAGATGTGTACCCCGAGGAATTTGTAGTTGGAGACCCGCTCCACCTCAGTCCCATTTATATGGATGGGGGTATGCCTTTTCACTTATTCCACCAGGAGAATGTACATAAGTCTGAGACGGAGAAGTTGAAATTCTCTTGAATCATATTAACTTAAATCTTAAGTGGAGGCTGGTTCATTCCACATCCATCCGTTATATTGAAAACTTAAACAAATGCAGTGCTTTCCCGCAAAATGTCCCAACTAGAATCTCATTACCACTGATCAGTCCACAACAGCACCCAGTTTAATAGAATGATGAAAAATATCAGTTGAATATTGATAAATTACTCATGGCATTCCACAGTTAAGTGCAGCTTTTTGATTACTAACAGAATATAAATAGAAATAGGTGTAAACTGGCCATTCCATCGCTCAAGCCAGCTCAAACATTCAACAAGACCATAATTGATTTTGTACCTCAATCTTATTCTCCCACCCTAGCCCACGTTGCTTGATTCCTCTGATACCCAGAAGCCTATCAATATGTTGAATTCCTTCAGAGTAAGATATTCCAAAGATTCACCTTCCACTGCAGCAAGAAATTTATATTTTTGTCCTAGATGTCCAACCTCAGATTTAGAGATTGTGATCCTTAGTTCTTGACACTCAGCCAAGGGGAAATATCTTCCTCGTATCCATCTTGTCAATCCCATAAAAAAATTCACACATTTCAATGAGCTCGCCTCTGAGAACAACAAATAGAGGCTCATCCTATTTAATCTCTCCTCATTTGATGGACTGGTCATTCCAGGAACTGTTCTGGTGCATCTCTGCATCACTACCTCTGTATTTTAATCAAGGTGCAGAGAAAGAAGCACATTGTTTCCATGGTGATCGTGCTGCACTTTTTGCTGCATATCATTCTTGGTTGTTGAATGAAAAGTGGCTATATCATTTTCTGTTGGACGTGGACTTGGCCTTGATCGGATACATTAATGACAAACTGCCGTTTCCATTGTCCCCGAGAGATTACTTTCATTGATGTGAGCCACCGTGAATTAAAATGAGCTCAGCAAATATTAGTTCTTTCAAAGGCAGCTAAGTACCAGTTCATATATTAATCCATTTGTTGGTGTTGCAAAAATGTAATCTTTGAATGGCTACTTAATCAAAACCTGGGTCAGCACATGGCAATAAATATGATGCATATTGTGAGCAGAATTTTAATTTGGGGTTAAAATCTTGGAGGTAAGCTGTGCTTGGGGAGGTTTTAGTGAGTTCAACAATGTGTGTTTAATCATTAGGCACCATTTTTATTTTAAACCTTTTGCTTGATTCCCAGATTAGATACCTTATGGGTGGAAGACCCCAAAGCCTCTGACTATGATACAAATGGATGTACAAGGGAAAGGATGTTGTAGGTTTTGTGGCTAGGGGACTATTGTTGTGTAGAACATTCGGATGGTGGGTGAGATGGAGATGGAAAAAAGACCCAGAAAGATTGCTGAAGGTGGAAAACTGCTCCTCAGAGTCATACAGCATATAAGACTTTTATGGCCCAACCTGTCCATGCAAACCAAGATGCCTCATTTATATCAGCCCTAACTGCCAGTGTTTGACCCATATCCCTCTAAACCTTCCCTAGTCATGTACCTGTGTTTTAAAATAGACTTTTAAAATGTTTAGATAAAAGCTGGAAACATTTTTGAATCAATCTCACCACACATTGTTCGAACATGGAACCATTCCATTTAGTTTACTGAAAATATTACCATTAGTTCCAGTGCTTCAGTCTTAATGACTAGGGCTTTTTAGCAATTCTGCAGATGTCTAATAAGTTGGGTAAAAGAAAAGACATCCAGTGATATCAAATATGCAGAGTTGTATAGCCCTTCAGCCCAACTCCTTCCTGCTAACCAGGATGGCCCATCTATGCTAGTTCCATTTATTCCTGTTTTTCACAAATTCCTCTAAACCTTTCCTATGTGTGTACTTTTCTAAGTGTCTTTTAAATACTGTTATAGTACCTGCTCAACGATGTCCTTTGGCAGCTCATGCCATATATCCACTACCCTCTGCAGTGGAAAAAGCTGCCTATCGGGTTCCTATTAAAATCTTGTCCCTCTCCCTTTAAACCTATGCATGTGGTTCTTGCTTTCCCTCCTCTCAATGATCAATGCTACTTTATTGTCACATACACCTCTGTACAGTGAAATGCGTTGTTGCTTACAGCCCGGTAAAACCATACAGCACACCTCACCTCGGCAGTACACAAGAGTCACCACATTTCTGCCCTTGACAAAGTTACATACAGATCATCAAACAGACTTATCTGCTGCTCACAGCGACGAATCAGGCCCGCTGCCGCACGAGGCAGGAGGCAGCCCCCTGCCGGGCCCCCCCTTAGTTCTCAGCAGCCCCCAGCCGAGTCCCCCTGGGTAAAGGTTTCTGTGCAGTCATACTATCTATTCCCCCTCATGATTCAGCCACCTACTAGATCACCCCTCAGCCTGCTGAGCTCTAAGGAATAAAGTCCTGGGGTGCTCAACTCAGTCTCTCAAGTCCTGGCAACATCTTCGTAAATGTTCTCTGCACCCTTTCCAGTTTAACGACTGCTACATTTTCAGTCAAGTCAGAAGTGTTTGATTGTCATCTTGACTGAAACAGAACAATGAGATTGCTACTTGAAGCAGCATTACAGGTCCATAAATGCAGCACTCAATATAGTACATAATAAAACAAACATAAAAAGTTCAATAAATGAAAAAAAAACAATATTTGTGTGAAACAAAATAAAATCCGGAAGTTCCTATTGCAACCAAGACCGTTCATATTTTGTTTCTAAGTTAAGTTGCTGTTTGTAATGTTCAATAGCCTGATGGTTCTTCGGAAGAAGCTGTTCCTGAACCGGTAGATCATGGTTTTCGGACTTCTATAGCTCCATCCCGATGGCAGGAGTGAAATGAGAGTGTGATTATGGCAGTATGGGTCCTTAATGATGCTGTCTGTCTTTTTGAAGCAACGCTCCTGTAGATTCCTTCAATGGTGGGGTGGTCAGAACCCGTGATGGACTGGGCAGGGTCCTCCACTTTCTGGAATCTCCTCCATTCCTGGGCATTCGATTTGCTGAACCAGGCTGTGATGCAACCAGTCAATATACTCTCTACTGCACACTTGTAGAAGTTTGAGAGTATTTGTGAACAAGTCAAATCTCCTCAATCTTCTAAAACGTTCAGGCATTGCTGGAATTTCATTTATCATTGCATCAATGTGCTGGGTACAGGGAAGATCTTCAGAGATAGGCATGCCGAGGAACTGGAAGTTGTTGACTCTCCATCACCAATCCATCCATGAAGACAGCTTTGTGGATGCTTGGGCTTCCTCTTCTAAAGTCAGCAATTAGCTCTGCGTTCTCAATGATGTTGAGAGCAAGATTGTTCTGACACTATTCAATTAGATGATCAATCTCCCTTCTATGCTCTGACTCATCATCATTCATAATCGTCCAACAACTGTGGCATCAGCGGCAAATTTAATGATGGGGTTGTGTCTGGCTACACGGTCATGCATATAGAATGAGTAGAGCAGTGGACCAGGCACACAGCCTGGAGTTGCTCTGGTACTGATGGTTATCAAGGAGGAAATGTTGTTGCCAATTTGTACAGTGAATGGTCTGTTGATGAGGAAGTCATGGATCCAGTTGCAAAGGGATGCAGAAAGTCTTAGTTTCCTGAGCTTGGTAACAAGTTTGGAGGGGATGTTGGTGTTGAATGACAACCTGTAGTCGACGAACAGATGGCTGACGTATGTGTTTTTACTGTCTCAGGTGGCTCAGTGCCAAGTGAAGAAACAGCGAGGTCACACCTCCCCGTTGATCTATTGTGGAGGTAGGCAAATTGGAATGGGTCCAGTTGTTGGCTAAGGGAGTTGATATGCGCCACAACCAACCTATTTCGCCATCACTGATGTTATTGCCACTGGTCAGTAGTCATTGAGGCTTGTCACCTTTTTACTTGGGCACCAGTATTTTGATGACCTTTTAGGGCAGGTGGGAACCTCAGACCTGTTACGGGGTTGAAGATGTCCACAGAAAACTGCAGCCAATTGGTCAGCGCAGGATTTGAGAACTCCACTAGATGCACAATCAGGTTCAGATGCTTTCCAAGGGTTCACTCTCATGAAGGCATTTAGCTTATCAGGAATAATGCCTCTGTAGTTTGAGCTGTCACTTGGTCTAGCCTTGTAGGAAATGACGGCATGGAAGCCCTGCCACAGCTGCCAAACACATCTCTTCCTCCAATTTAGAATGAATGTGTCTCTAGCCTTTCTGATGGCCTATAGACCTGTATGAATATGCGTCTCCATCCTCGACTGCCGTAAATCTGGACCTCTAGAGATTGCGGACATTTCTGGTTGGGGAATGTTTGGATGGTTTTGATGGGAACACATTCCTCCATACAGTTTTAGCATAGTTTGTGGGAAATATTATGCATTTATTTTTATGGCATTTTAAAATGTTACTACAATATGTAATTTGTGAAAGTTGCACATTCAACCAAGCTCTCCTGTCTTCTGAACTGGATCATTTCAGCAAGATTTGAGATTGGCAGCTGTTTTGAGGCCACTATATAGAAATATAGAAATTAGGTGCAGGAGTAGGCCATTCGGCCCTTCGAGCCAGCACCGCCATTCAATATGATCATGGATGATCATCCAACTCAGTATCCCGTACCTGCCTTCTCTCCATACATTTTTCTGTCTTGCTTATTACATGCAAACCGAATGCCCACGGTATTGCCTGCAGCAGGAATGCCTCTCATGAATAGATTTAAGTGGAGAACTAATTTACGGGGCTACGGAGAAGAGGGGGGAAATGACTGCTTTGAAAGAATTTGGCATGGACCAAATGACTGATTTCCATGATTTAATAAATCAATAGAACATGCACAAAGATGCACTTTGGAAGTTTCATAAGTTCATTAGTTCATAAGTGACAGGAGCAGAATTAGGCCATTTGTTCATCAAGTCTACTCCACCATCCAATCATGGCTGAACTATCTTTCCCTGTCAAGCCCATTCACTAGCTTTCTTTCCATAATCCCTGACACCCATACTAATCAAGAATCTGTCAATCTCTGCCTTAAAAAGATCCACAGCCTTCTATAATGCATTCTACAGATTCACCATCCTTTAAAGGCAGGTGGGAACCTCAGACCTCAGCAATGACACTTTAAAATAATGTAAGCTGTATATCTCGTGCCTTGAATGTAGAAACATTCAGCTCTTTTCTGCATGATTATTGAATGCTTTGTATTTCAAGATTGGCTTATTTGAAGTTTGTACCAGGCTAAACTTTACTGATTCACTACATGTGCAAAAACCACTGATGTGGGAACATCACTGTTTATTTCACTGCTGCCATATCTATCACCAAAGGTAAGTTTCTTCGAGGCATGACATTTTTTCTGTATGTCCATTAAGTTGGAAGAAATACTAGGCTACAATTACATAAATATAAAAAGAGAGTAGGAGGAGCTTGGATAACTGGTCCTACTCTTTTTGCAGTAATTGCATTTGTAAGGTGGTGCTCTGGGTGTCGGGTTGTGACGAGAATACAAGGTTGCCCCGTGGTTTACTCACCTGTGATGGATCTGCACAATGCCCACAAAATGCCATGGAAACTGCGCCGTCATTAGTGGAAGGATGAGCGAATGTTGGACAGATGAGATAAACATCGTCTTAAGCCTGTCTTTGACATCAAGGCTAATCAATCTATTGTCTGCTGTTCAGGATGTCACTGTGCATTGTTGACAGTTGCTGAATACATCAATTTCCTCTTTAAAATGTTTTAAATGTGGAGGTGCTTGTTGAGATTTCTATTAACACTATCATAATCCCTGGAGTCACAGTGAATTGGTGTTTCATCTCTGATCACAAACAGTCCCATTGTTTTGTAATGCATGTTCACTATAGATACGCTGGAATCAATTATCTGGAAATTAAAATGCCGCCAGTCTTTTAGCTCACTACTTTTTGCTGATCAAGAGTCAAGGTTGTTTAATTGTCACATAACAGTGACATTCTTTCCTGTTGCAGCTTTACAGGTCCCTCAACAGAGGTACTAAACAAAATGTACAATAAATAATAATACAATAAATTAATAATCACTGGAACTAGATAACCTGACCATGATGATGCCAAACCCAAGTATGTTGTGCAGCCAAAACAAAATCCACACTGAATTGGTGTTTCATCTCTGATCACAAACAGTCCCATTGTTTTGTAATGCATGTTCACTATAGATACGCTGGAATCAATTATCTGGAAATTGACCCATAGTAGATGATTGCTGAGGTGGGGTTGTGCAGTGAGGTTCAAGAGCCTGATTGTTGCTGCGAAGAAGCTGTTCTTGAACCTGGACATGGTCCTCAGGCTCCTGTACCACCTTCCCAGTGGTAGCAGTGAGATGAGAAGGTGGCCCCTCATTAACAATTTCATTTGATAACTTGACATTGGATTTCAATGATACACGTTGTTACATGAACTATGCGCCAGCCTTTTCGTGAACCAGCTCAGAAGTTCCTTAGAGTTGTTTGGGGCAATTGAAAGTAAGCCAAAAACAAGAGTTTCACTGTGTATTACCTTCTTTACTTTTGTTTGGCAGGAAATTATTATTGTGTCAAGTATCTTTTTGTTTTTCCTTTCCTTAATGATGTTTTAAACCAGACATTGTAGATATTAAACCAGTAGACATGGAAGAATTGACTGAAGTGATCACAGCTGCAGAGTTCCACCCTCATCACTGTAACCTCTTGGTTTACAGCAGCAGCAAAGGAACACTGCGGCTCTGTGACATGAGAACAGCTGCACTGTGTGATAAACACGCCAAATGTAAGTGTTGCTTCCCAAATTCCAGCTGCACTCTGGGCTAAGGCGCTCAAATTTGTTTCTGTTTGCAGCTTTTAAGTGTAAAGGGCCTGTCCCATTTTCACGACCTAATTCACAACCTTTTTTACTCGTGGACATTTTTCATCAGGCTAGAAAAATGCCCCGACCTACTTGATGCCACGAGTACTTACGACTAGCATCACAACCTACCTACAACCTAGCTACGACCTCCTATGACCTTGTGATGACCATGCTGCGAGTTTGAGTCAAGGGCAAACTCAGCAGAGATCGTGAATTGGGTTGTGAAAGTGGGACAGGCCCTTAACTTTGTATCTTTTTTCCCTCAAGAGTTTGCACAAGAGTTTAACCACATCCATGGAAAGTGATTCCAGTGGCCTTGTTTCAAAAAAGAAATCTAGTTGCTTATTAAACTGTTTTCTTAAGCAGCAGCTGGATATGGCGGGTTATGATCTTTGTGCCTTGATTAATTTGATATTGTTTTCAGTATCTTTCAAAATGCCAGAATGAAGTAGATACCTATTTACTGCCAGTTTTCAAATTGGATCCAAGCATTGGATCAACATAATCCCATGGCTTGCATTTGCATGCATACAGTACAAATGCTTCCTAGCCGCAGTTCAAAAGTGGCACAGCTGATAGAGCATCTGCTTCGCAGTGCCAGAGACCCGGGTTCAATCCTAACCTTGGGTCCTCTCTGTATGGAGGTTGCATGTTCTCCCTGTGACCATGTGGGTTTCCTCCGGGTGCGCCAATTTCATCCCACAGCCCAAATAAGTGCAAGTTTGTAGGTTAATTGGCCTCAGTGTGTGGGGAGTGGATGCGAAAGTGGAATAACATGGAGCTGGTGTTGAACGGGTAATCGATGGTTGCCATGAACTTAGTGGGAAAAAGGGCCCGTTTCCATCCTGCATTTTGTAATTAAACTTAATTTGTTCTGTTAGATCATTGCACAGTATTTAGTGAAGCATTTACCAGTCTGGTTGAAACATTTCTGGCTCTCGATTAAACAAGTGAGCTGAGCAGCTTTTGCTCATCGTGTGCTGTCATAAACGCTATCATGCAAACTGTTCTGTGCTTCCTCCACCCGTCTTTTGGCTGTTGAATTGAGAAATGTGTGACTGGAAGTTTGTATTTTTAATTCCACTTTGTTAGTAACTTATGTAGCTTTGATCACATTGAGACAATATCCCATATACTGAGGGGGACTATGCTTTAGCAATAAAGAAATGGGAGCTTTATGGTTCGTCTTAACATCGGCAAATCCCACCTCCAGTTAATAGGCATGAGAGGCTAATCATATTTGCAAAACCTGAGCCTAACCCTTACAAATTCACCAATTTCTGTTGTAAACTGAACAGAAATTGCGTCCAAGTTGCCTGGTCTGGCGATATAGGGCATGAATTAGGCAGCCATTTGACATTTTATAACTTGCCTGAATCCATCTCAAAACAAATTTTATATAATTTGCTGCACTCAGCCAATGCATTGGAGTTTGGTCCAGTCAGTAGTTGACATGAAATTACTTCATGCAGGTACATATCCTGACCACTGGCAAAACTTGGAAGTCTTCAAGCAATGGGTTGGCCATTCAAGACTGAGATTGAAGAATTTTTCTTCATGTGATGGTGGTGAATCCTTGGAACTCTCTATTCAAAGGGTGTGAAGGTTTAGTTGCTCAGTATTTTCAAGGCTGGGGTTTTGTTATCAAGTGAGTTGAGAGACAGGGGCTTCATGCAGTAAAGTGCCACTGAAGTAAAAGATTAGAAAATATCTTGCAGAATGGCAGAGCAGACAAGGACCAAACAGCCTACTATTGCTTCTTACTTGGGTTCTAACTGAAATGATGATTGTCTCTGAAATTGAATGGCTCGTGTTTTGCATCTGCCATCACTCCATACTCCACTCAGATATTGCTCTGGTTTTTAATATTGACTAGTGGTGTTGGGCAGTGTGTTTGTCTGTATAAAAATAGTAAAGCTAGTATTGAATCAAATTGTCTGCATGCTTTAAAAATCAGCAACATTTCCCTCTTGAGATATATTTTAATTTTATAGGCTTATTCCTAATTTCAATTAGAACTATTTCATAATCGACAAGAAGGCTGAAAATTCTCATGTTTAGATTTAGGCTGATTTTATACAGACAAACATACTGCTTTTTTAGCAAATGGTGGTGAAGGCCCTTCTGTTATTGGATGCGATTTACAGTGTTAAAGGGCGTTACAACCTTGGATCACTAATCAGTATGACCTGGCAACTGGTTTCACAGTGACATTGACAAAGGTTTCAGATGACAATATTATGTCCTCTCCTGCTTTCAGCGGGGTCAATTTGTAATATTTATGTCTTCAATAACAAATATTGAACTAAATTAAATCAGCAAATAATGGATTAGAGATGGTGCAGTTGAGTAAAATGCACAGAGGTTGACAATTAAGGATCATTTACAGATTTAGAAGAATGAGGGAAACATTTTAGGGTGACAGTCAGATCCAAGAAAGACAGCGTAATATTTCCAAAAATCCAGGAGATGAGGTAGTGTGCTGCAGGTAGTTTTAAGGGAGATAACACGATGGCACTATCTTTCAATGTGATGTTCAACTGACAAACGTGCTCCCTGCTGCATGGAGGCATTATTTCAAAGATAAGCAGGGGTTTGTTTATCTCGACTAACACAAGAACATTCCCCAATGCACTTTGTTGGCTTCATTTTGCCCCTCACCCCCCAACCTGTCCCAGGCCTCCCTACTTCTCCTTGAATGATTTTCCCCTGCCCCAGCTCCACTGCTCTCCCTTGAGGTGGGTCACCCCTTGCTCCACCCCTTTCCTTTGTCGACTCTTGCTTTGCTTTCCTTCCTTTTCCTCGGTCTCCCCTGCACCTTCCCTTTTCCCTCCCTCTTCCTCATTGCCTTTCTTCCATTTCCCACTACCTGTTGTCACCTCTATTGCCCGGGGTGCTTCATCCAGTTAACAGTCCAGGCTTGCTCTATAGTTTATATTTAGTTTCAGAATTTAAGCTCTCTGCTTGTTCTCAAACATGTTTTTCATTGTGGCCTGCTGATTCGTATTGCAATTTTCCAATTTAAATTTAAAACCATTTTCTCATGGGTCCCCTTTCACACCACTTCTCCCCACCCCATCCCCCTTCTGCAAAATTATGTCGAGGCGTTCTATATTTTGCATTACTTTGAAAAGTCATATCCAACGGAAATCTGTAGGGAAAATTCCTGTTTGACCTTTTGCTGCTTTATCGAGGATGGAAGAGAATTGCTACCCTTATCAAATTTATATTTCACACTCTTCTTGGTTCAGCAATATTGAATCCATTGCCTTGATTTTAAAAGACAAAAAATTCATTGAGATGTTGAGATAATGTCTTGATGCAAGTTTAGCATTTTTAGCATTTCCATTCTTGTGGTGTCCCTTTGATTTCACACAAACGAATTGCACAAAAATACAGTAAGCACATTATCAGCATGTGAATCTCATACAGACTATTGTGCTGATGTATTCACATTCTCCTGCCTTGATGATTGGACTGGCTGTAAATATAACATTGTTTGGTATGTATGATCCATTTGTGCCTGAAGGTATAATAAGGTCTTGTAGTCATTGATTAAAGTCCATTTTCCAGATCTGCGAGTTGGAAAATAACCATTTAATGTAGCAGAACTTTACTGTGCAAGTTCATGTCGTGTACAACCCAGGAGCATTGTTGCCAGGTAACAAAGAAATGGTGTCAATAGTGAATGACATTACAAATATAATTACTACATGCGTTTTGATGTCACTGAATATGAAATTAGGTACTTAATATAATGGTTCATTTTCAGCATTCGGCGCAATGGTTCTGTCCAGCACCTGACAGATTATCAGCAAACTCTTTGATATTTCCTTTTCAACGTGGTTTCCTATGCTGCGCATTGTGTTTAAATTAATCTCAAAATATTTGCAGCTCAAGAACCTGTTTGGCTTGTGGAGTCCATTCTGGCTCGCCCCACTTCTCTGGCCTTTTTCCGATAGTTATCTAATTCCCTCTTGAAATCTAATTTATTTATCCTGCCCTACGACTATCCCTGCCAGTGTATTCCAGATCCTTTATTTTTTTTTAATCCTTTTGTTACTCTTAGTCCTTTTGACAATCGCTTTCATTCCTTGTTCAAAAGTCTTTTCCAACTCCATCAATGAGAAGATTTTAATCTCTGTGCTCTGGCCATGCCCTTCATGCTCATAAATATCTCTGCATATCGATAAAATGTTGTAGGAAGGACCGGCAGATTCTGGCTTACACCAAAGATAGACACACAATGCTGGAGAAACTCAGCGGGACAGGCAGCATCTCTAGAGAGAAGGAATGAGTGACGTTTTGGGGGGGGGGGGGGGGGTCTCAACCTGAAACTTCACCCATTCCTTCTATCCAGAGACACTGCCTATCCCACTGAGTTACTTCAGCTTTTTGTGTCATTCTCTGCATAAAAAATAGCAATTTTATTATTTATTGTATTTCCAAACAACATAAGCTCAGTTGCTCCAGTCTATCTAAGTAACTAAAATCTTTCAGCCCTGGAGTAGTGTTGGTGCCTCATCACCGCATACTCTGCACGGCTTTAAAGATGCCTTAAATTGGGTGACCAAATCTGGATCAAACACCATGACCAAATTAGAATTTTGAGTGTTCATTATATTGTTTTTGCTCTTGTGCTCTGTGCCTCTTAATAAAATAACCCAACAGTTTTGAGAAACTATACACTTTCTCAATGTGCTGTGCCACTCTTTTTCATTTTACATTTTGCCTCTTTGGAAAGGGAAGCAAACCTGTGGATGGGGGGGTGTTAGGAAAGCAAATTTCCTGGCTTATTGGATATAAATCTACACTTAAATAGAAGTTTAAATTAGTCCATGGTTTTCCCATGTCATTTGGAGTTTGCATCTTACCCTGGTTTGGATATTTAAGCAGAATAATACTTATGTGATTTCCTACTGTACAACCTCCCAGGGTCAGAGTGGGTGAGAAGCTTAGCTGGACCCAATTCTGAGTATAGATATTCTGTACTACAAATCACCTCCTGATTCCCATTGCCTTCCCACTGTCGCCAAGGCATAGGTCAGGAGTGCTCTCCACTGGCCAAGATAAATGTCGCTCCAGCAACACTTGTATGGTTCATTAGTGCCCAATATAAAAAACCTGTTTAATTTACTGCTGTGCACGCATTCCCTTGTTCAAGGAGCCATAGTGGTTGGTTGGATTGTGGTATGCACTATGTCAACTATCCAAGTCTGTGGCCAAGTCTCTACCACTAGAAGGACAAGGGCACAGGTATTTAAGAGCATCTCCAACCGTACACAATCATGACATCAAAATGTATTGCCCCCTCACTCACTGGGTTATTGTCTAGGAACTCCTTCATGATGGTACTGGGAGTCATCAGGAAGGCTGGCTCCATCCTGGGAGTGGAGTTGGATTCATTGGAGGTGGTCTTGGAGGGGAGGATGTTCCTCAAACTGCAGAGCATCTTGGACAATACAACTTGCCCCCTCCATGACACACTGGTCAACCTGAGAAGTACTTTCAGCAACAGACTGGTTCCAGCAAGATGCAGTACAGAAGGTCACAGGATATCCTTTTTCCCTGTGGCTATCAAACTGTACAACTCCTCCCCCTTCTATCGTGGGTTAGACTGACTCCCCTTCCCACCCCCCCTTCCCCAATCTTTGCACATTCCAATCCTGGCACTCGGCACTTTAATTTCATGTATCTTGTTGCGTTTTATGACTGTTGGCAGACCAATTTCCCTCCTGGGATAAATAAATCACTATCATTCGTATCGTACCATAAATGCAGGAACCATGGCCGTTCAGAAAGTAGCTTGGTACCTTCTTCAGCCAGATAGGATCTACCAGTATTGTAGAGGCTGCTGCATTTCTATTTGGCTTGCCCAAAACTCAATTGTAATCTCAATTAAAAATGATGTTTTTTATGAATTCCAAACTAGCCATGGGTTGAGTATAAACTAACAAGGGAGTAGAGCCAGCCTCTGTATGCTGGTGTTTCCTTCATCATTACTCCTACATGCACACAAGAGAAAATGGAGCAGTAAGTTATTATGTGCAGAGAAATTAATATCAGCTTTTACTTTTTAGTTTTAGAGATACAGTGCGGAAACAGGCCTTTCGGCCCACCGAGTCTGCACCGGCCAGCGATTCCTGCACATTAACACTACCCTACACATACTAGAGACAATTTAAACTTGTACCAAGCCAATTAACCAACAAACCTGTACGTCTTTGGATTGTGGGATGAAACTGAAGATCTTGGAGAAAACCCACGGGGAGAACGTATAAACTCTGTACAGATAGCACCCATAGTCAGGATTGAATCTGGGTCTCCGGTGCTGTAAGGAAGCAACTCTACTGCTGCGCCACCATGCTGCCCAAAGCTCTGTAAAGAAGTTGACATCTTGGTGAATAAAATTGTTTCTTCCGGTCATAAAACGACTAATTCTAATATTTATTGCAGAGGGGAATGGGACCATTCTGGTGGAAAGAGTGTTTAATGTAACTAAGTATGCATCAATGCATGGTGCATTTACTACTTCCTTTGGCTGTGATGTTAATCCAAATGTTAATACTTTACTTCACCAGAAGAAAGGATTGCTATGAAATTCACATTTTGACTTCATTCCTTTATCATTAAGAGTTTGAACCTTGTCATAAATCACGATAAGCTTGGTTAATTACAGTATTTTGGCGCAACAAATGGATTTCAGTAATACACGTCTAACAAGACTGTTGAAGGAATGTTATTAAAGAATGACAGCAAAGGGCAGAAATTTCATACTATTACTCGACACTGTGAAATGTTTGCACAAAATTATTTTAAACCATACACTGCAAATGATTAGCCCTACCTCAAAAATGGCCCCGTTTTGTTTTGGGGAGAGGAAGTCTGATTTAAATGTCATCAGCTGTCATGTGCAGGTTGTTTTTATTTTATTAATTATATGTGAATATTACTGATACTAACATTTATTTTTCCTAATGGTCCAATGATGCCGCACTTTGTGAAATACTGCATCACACGTGCCTCTGGAATACTTTATTTTCCATGTTTAGACAAAGGTTGTGATGAAGTCTGGAGCTATATAGTTATTGGAAAAATCGAAATTGGGCATCAGTGCATGTTATTGGTGAGCAAATGCTGCCTATATTACTGTTAATGATCCCTTCTATCCATTTGCTCCCAATTGAGAGTGGGTTGATTTAACAGGAAGTAAGTGGATTACAGTTGTTTTTTGTAGCCGAGAAATACAAAGCTTTAAATAAACAAATAAATAAATAAATATAACTTTTTCAGGTTGATGCATGTTTTGTAGCTGTACTGAAATGGTTTTGTAAGAGCATTGCTAGTTCTAGAAAAGTTTTTCAGCACTGCACCTGGGTTGTTGTCAACGTTGGTCAGGCCGGTTTTGCTGGTAGTCCTGTACTGTTGCTGGGAAGAAACTGTCCCTGAATCTGCAGGTGAGCGTTTTCACACTTCGATACATCTTGCTTGATGGGCGAGTGGAGAAGAGGAAGTGACCGAGATGAGACTCGACCTTGAATACGCGGGTGGCTTTGTTGAGGCAGCACGACGTGGAAATGGAGTCAATGGAAGGGAGGTTGGTTTGTGTGATGGTCTGAGCTGCGTCCACTGTTTTTGTGGTCTCGGATGGAGCGATTTCCAAACCACCGTGATAAAATGCTTTTTGTCGCACATCTGGAGATTGGAGTTGATTCATTTGGCCCATTATCCCTCTTAACCTTTCCTATCCGTACACCTGTCTAAATGTATTTTACATTTTATTAAAATAATGCTTTCAAAATATATTAAAGGTCCATGTGTAAAGTTAAATATCTGTCAAGCCTGCAATTTGCAGTGAAACAGAGATGTCCGCTGGTGCTTAAATGCACACATAATGATCTTGATGGTGTTGGTATGTATTGCATTCCACTTTGGAAATTTGAATCCTTGTTTTAGAAGTTGTGCTCAATGTGCATACACGAACACAGATTTCTACTGTTAGATTTGTTGGAAATATACCCTGGCTATTAAGAATATTTAATTTCTCTTTGGATGCTACTTGGATTTGGTCACTATTGGCAAGAAATGGCCCATAAGCAGGGCAGCACGATGGCGCAGTGGTAGAGTTGCTGCCTTATAGCGCTAGGGACGCGGGTTTGATCCTGATTACAGGTCTGATGGAGTTTGTACGTTCTCCCATTGACTTTCTCCAGGTGCTCTGGTTTCCTCCCACACTCCAAAGACGTACAGGTTCGTAGGTTAATTTGGCTTTGGTAAAAATTGTAAATTATCCCTAGTGTGTTAGTGTACGGGGATCGGTGGTCGGTCTAAAACTAAAACTGTCTCATTTTATTCTTTTACTTCTCTCTGAGAAAATTGTATAAATCCAGTTCTCCTTACCTCATCTTGTTCTATTTGTCATGTAGAGAGCAGTCGTTTTTTCTCTTGCATCAAATGGCAACAGATTAGTTTGAACTGTCAGCGTGGAGAGAGAAACCAGAGATCCTCGGACATGGATACATTATCTAGTCTTCTGATTACAATGTAGAAGGCTTTGTTTTGGGCAGTGTCTGAAATGTGCATGATGTCTTTCCCCACACTTTGAGGAGTGGGCTTATTAATTTCCATCTTTGTGATTTGAAAGGAAACAAAGTGGCAAAGAGTGAAGAGACATTTAATCTTTTCAAGTTTCTTTTGCTGTGAAAATCTGCAATTAAGCCGGCAAATGTGGAGTGATAGCATCTGCTCTTTCAATGACAAACAAAAATTGCAATTTGTCTCATTGAAATGACTGTTATTTCTGACACGCTTACATCCTGATTGCCTGCAGTAATAGGGATCTTAGAGATGATAATAGCTCTATGCTTATCGTACTCCCTATTGAAACGTGAAGGGAAAATTACATGATGGGGGGGGGGGGGGGAGAAGTTTTGGATAGATTTGAAGGCTCTTTTTTAAGAAAGGAAAAGGTACATTATCATTTCCGTGATGGTGGCGGGTGGGGAGCGAACAATGGAGGACCCAGTGGGGGGGGGTGGACTGCCATGAGGGAAGTGGGGGGAGAACAATGGACAATTGGGGTGGTGGGGGGAGAACAAAGGACAATGGGGGTCCCGGCAGGGGGGGAACCGCTGTGGGGGGGTGGGGGAGGACAAAAGGAGGAGCCGGCATGCTTTGTAACTTTATCAGCGCCGTAGGTGGCTGCTATTTGTATACATTGAATATGCAAGCAAAGAATCTCACTATGCCTAGTCACATGTGGCAAAATATTCCATTCCATTCCACTATTGGTTTCTGTATGTGATCTCTCACGATGAATAATGTTCTGATTGGAATTTGCAGTGTAATTACTTTCTCCTGTCCACTTTGCTTAAAAGTCCCTATTCATTCTCATTTTGTTAAGTTGAAATGAGTTTTACCTCTTAGCGCAGTTTATAACTGTAATGCTCGTGAAATTAGACGCTGGATTGTGTGGTCTGTGCTCCATGCTTTGTGGTTGCCCTTCCACTCTAGCTCTGAGGCTATGCAGGTTCTGCTGTCGTTTTCTCGTCTGTTGGGCAAGGATCTCAGCTGGTGGCCACCAGTTCCCAAGCAGCAGAAACTATTGAACTACCCAAAGTAACCTTCTGACTGCTTGTCTCATTAGAGAGTCATTTTCACTGTCTCCTGATCATTTGGGAACAGTGGAAAAGGCTTTCTTATGATCAGGCTGGAAGAGAGATCAGATGTGGTTTTTTTACACTTCTGGTGAAAGCACCATTATTAATGGTGGTGAAAAATAATTCCCATTTTTTTCAATCTTTCTCTGCCCATGATACAATTGTGCCCAGAGGCATTTTGCATTTGATGGTTGAGATATGAATTATATAAGTGCTCTGCTTTGCAGAACGGTCCATAAACCAAACCTGTCATCATAAAATATTGGAAATGATGCAATTAAACATCTGTATGCTCCAGCACATTGTGTCCTTTTTTTGTAAACCATCATTTGCAGTTCCTTGTGTCAAACTGGTTCTAGTCAGTTCTTTGATTACTGTAGGCACTGAAGTCGTGAGGAACAGGATCACTGACAACGTAGCTGGACATGTGTGTTTAATAGTGCATGTGTGTGCTGCAGGTGTTGTCAGTTTCACAGAGTAATGATGGTGAATGCTCTTTCTTTACAGATAGAAAATCTGGACAATTAAAAGAAAGAGGAGTAATTGAAATGTTAGTTGCTTCTAAAATTAATACATCAGAATCAGGATGGTCACAAATTTATAGAGTACTTTGAACTCCCCATGGTCTCATGATGTACAAAGTAAATTACAGATTATTCCCCTCCTTCATTCTCCTTTCCTAATCCTCTAACTAGATTATTTAGGAAAATAGTTTGTGACCCAAAGTCAAAAATGAGTATTTTCTATATTTTAAATGTAAGATGTTTCAGTTTCAGTTGGCACAGTGGTGCAGCTAGTAGAGCTCACAGCAGAAGAGATCCAAATTTGGTCTTGACCCCCCGGCACTATCTGCGTGGAGTTTGCACATTCTCCCTGTGACGGCATGGGTTTCCCCCAGGTCATCTGGTTTGTTATCACATCCCAGAGGTGCAGGTTGATGGGTTAATTTACCCTCCATGTGGGTGGGTGGTACAATCTTGTGGGGAGTGATGGGGGGGGGGGGGGGGGGGGGGGGGGGGGGAGCGAGACTTGAATGGGAGTGGGTTAATAGAATGAGATGAGTGTAAATAAATGTTTGTTTGTGGGCATGGACTCAATGGGCGGGTGTGTAGAATAGTGTGATTGTACTGATAGCCAGGAACATTTTGGAAAATGTTGCCATGCATATTTTTTACATCTTTTAGGGAACTATTTTTAAAGGAAGAGCTTCACCCAGACATAACTTTTTGGACGTATTTAGAAATAACTGTGATGCCCAAATTTTGTTGTCTATAAAGAAATGGCCTTTTTGCAATCAGTCAGATTAGCTAGTCCTGAGTCCTTGTGTGTGTCAAGTTGACCTGAGCTGTTGGATCATTACACTGCCCACATTTCCTTTTTTAGAAGTGGGAGAACTTTGGCAGGTCTGGAACTGGTGTTGCATGATCCAAGATGTGACCTTCCCCAATAGCCGACTAATTATATATTTTAAATATGTGTGCTGACACTTGAAGTGCTCCCAGTGGAAACTCTTGAACAGGCCACTACTTAGAAATGGGGGAAAAAATAATAGAAAACATTAAAAATGTGAAACTACCAAGTTGCAAATGTATCAAAATGAATTAATAATAAACCTATTTACTTCATAGACTGCTATATTTTCATCACTGCAGTCAAGATTGCGTAAGATAGCGTACAATGTGTTTCAATCCTGTTGCAAGCCATAGATTATAGTTTCAAAGCCTTGTCGATTTTGTCTGGTTGAATTGTATTATACATTGTATTTCAGTGATATAATATCAAGCACATGTTTTAATACAAACATGATTTCTTTTATTTCATAAATCTAGTAGGAACTCCTCAGACGGTATAACAGCACAGTAATAAGCAATTTTTTTTGTTTATAGTGATGCAGAATTGCCCATAAAAAGTACACATGGGACTACAGACCAGAAAAGGCAGCTGTAATTTAACATTACAGGGAAAATAAACAGATTTATAGGAGTAAAATGGATGTAATACTGTACACACAGTATTAACTTTAGGGAGACAGATTCAATAGAAATGTTACAGTCTGCTATGTGGTACTGCAATGGCTTATTATAAAATCCAATCAATACAAATGTGTAGTGATGCAGTAATGCCATCTACAGAGCTTGTGAATGGTTGAATTTTACAACATATTATGCCTAATTAGATTAACACCACACTAGAAAATCATTTTTGTTTGTATGTGTGTCGTAGTCTTGAGGTGATATTTGTAGAATTTTTTTGAAACTAACATCCAGTGGCTTCTTTACTTTAGACCAGGGGTCTCCAAACTATGGCCTGCGGGCCACATCCGGCCCACCATGAGATATTATCCGACCCACAGCAAGCTCCTAACACGTTCCGTGTAGCGGGCTTTTTTTGTAAATAAATGTATTCAATTAATAAAAATAATATTTACAGTACAATAAAACTAACCAGAACCCACCACCATAATACACGATAAACAAATATACTAAATAAACTACTGCACTGCTATGTTGCAATCCTTGTCCAGGTTGCATTCCACCCCCCCGCGGTGCCCAGCGGTCCCGGAAATCACCCAGAAATGTTTGCCTACGGCCTGCAAAAATGTGCCAAATATATAAATGTGGCCCTCATGCTGAAAAGTTTGGAGGCCCCTGCTTTAGACTTTAGAGATACAGCGGGGAAGCAGGCTCTTCGGCCCATTGAGTTCGCATTGACCAGCGATTACCCCGTGCACTAACACTATTCTACGCACGAGAGACAATTTACAATTTTACGGAAGCCAATTAACCTACAAACCAGTATGTCTTTGGAGTGTGGGAGGCCACAGGAGCACTCTGAGAAAACCCACGCGGTTACAGGGAGAACGTACAAATGCCAAACCCATAGTCAAGATGGAACCCGGGTCCCTGGCGCTATAAGGCTGCCACTCTACCGCTGCGCCAACATTCTGCCCCCACCCACCTTATTGTCACGTGCACAGCGATACAGTGAAATACATGTTCTGCATGCTATCCTAATATTGAGGCGAGGAAAGTAACTGAAAACATTGACCTAGAATGCTGATGTTGGAGTGTCATTTAAATAAAATGTCGCTTGTCTCCTTTCAATAAAATGTCTTCCGATGAAGAGTGGTTGGTATGGAAGGTCTGCGGTGTGTGAGAGAAGGAACTGCAGGTGCTGGTTTAAACCGAAGATAGACACAAGAAGCTTGAGTAACTCAGCGGGACATATTGAAGAAGGGTCTTGACCCGAAACGTCACCCATTCCTTTTCTCCGGGATTGCTGCCTGTCCCGCTGTTACTCCAGCTTTTTGTGTCTATCTGCCGTGTGTGAGGTCATGTTTACTAAGGTGAGGTGAGAGCTCTGAGTGGGATTGTACTGGCACAAGAGCTCTTGTGACATTGTACTGCCTGAACTGCTTGTATTATATGAAAGGACGTGACTTCCTTCCTGTAGATATCCTGGTCACCTGCTCAAGAAGAACCGAAGGTTAAAATTAGGTTGGGATAAAGACGTGAGGTGATGATGTGTAGTAAATAGCACTCGTTTTGTAATCTGTTTTGTTCCCCAGTCACTTTCCATTGATGATGATACTTAATGTTATTATCTAATGGTCTCTGACCAGCACAGTGTTTGTCATTATTTTTTTCTGTAATTTAACTATTTCCTTGTACATTACCCTATTTTGCTGTTATGTTGCAAGAATACATTCTAAAGATTTCTGCAGACCTTAACATTTCAGCTCACTTATAGCCTGAAAATGGCAACATGATTGATATCCTCTCGGTTACAAGAGGATATCATTGTTCTTATCTTCCATGTATTTAAGAAGGGACTGCAGATGTTGGAAAAATCTAAGGTAGATAAAAATGCTGGAGAAACTCAGTGGGTGAGGCAGCATCTATGGAGCAAAGGAATAGGTGAAGTTTCGGGTTGAGACCTTTGTTCAGTGTGAAGAAGGGTCTCGACCCGAAACGTCACCTATTCCTTCGCTCCATATATGCTGCCTCACCCGTTGAGTTTCCCCAGCATTTTTATCTACCTTCCATTTATTTAAGGCCGTAATAAATACAAACAAGTTTCAGTAAAGAAGGGCATCAGTAAAAGGGTAACGTCTACAGAAAGAAAACAAAACTAAGTTCTGATTTATTTTGGTTTGATTCAAACTTTTTTTTGTGAAATATCCAAATGACTTGGACATACATGTGGATGGGTTGGTTCAATGATGCTTCATTTGTGACATATGCAATTGCACAGTGTAATTCTATTTGCATATCTACACAGGCAGGCCCCACCATTTGTGGCGCCATTATTTAAAGTTAGTAAGTTTGCTGGCATCACTAAGATTGCCTGTGTTGTGGATTGTGAGGAAGACTGTCAAAGTATGCAGCAGGGTTTAGGTCAGCTACAGAAATAGAAACCGAAAAATAGGCAGATAAATGGCAGATGGAGTTTAATTTGAGCAAGGGTGATGCGCTGTATGTGGGAGGTCAAATGTATGGGGAAAGTATACAACTAATGAAAATTCTCTTAACAGCATTAATGTACCGGGGAATGTTTGGGGTATATGTCCATTACTCCCTGTAAGTGGCAAATAAAGTAGATAGAATGATAAAGAAAACACATAATATGCTTGCTGTCGTGGTGCATTGAGTAGAAGAGTCAGGACATCATAATCTTAATAGGAATTTGGTTAGGCTGCATTTGGAGTATATTATATACAGTTCCGGTCACTCCATCACAGGGCGAATGTGGAAGCTTTGAAGAAGGTGCAAAAGACATTTACCAGAGTGCTGCCTGGATTAGAGGTTATTAAGGAGAGGTTGGACAAACGTGGATTGTTTTCTCCAGCGTGTCGGAGGCTGAGTGAGGACCTCATAGAAGTATATAAAATTATGAGAGGCTTTTCCAGAGTAGATAGTCAGAACCTTTGTCTCCCTGTATAGAAATGTCGAGGATGAGAGGGCAAAAGGGGCAAGGTTAAAGGAGATGTGCAGGGCAGGTTGTTTTACACGGGATGGTGGGTGCCTGGAATACATGGCGTGGTGGCTGAAGCATATATGATCGTGATGTTTAACAGGTGTTTAGATGGGCACGTGGCTATGCGAGGAATGCAAGGGTTTGGATCACATGATTACTTTAGCTTGGCAATGTGTTCAGCAAAGCCACTGTGGGCCAACATGGCCTGCTCCTGTGCTGCATTTTTCTGTGTTCGAGGTGACTTTTGCTGACATTGGCTCTTTCCACAATGCAGGTACAATTGAACTCACAAACCCTCAATCTGAACAAGGGTCCCAACCTGAAACAGTATCTGTCCATCTCCTTCCATAGATGCTGCCTGACCTGCTGAGTTCCCCTTACAGTTCATTTTTCGAATGTACAGTTGTCTTTCGTTGATGTGTGTCATGTGTCAAAATGGACTGTTTTACAGAATATTTGTGCGCCCACTCTTTTTCAAGCTTTATTTATAATCATCGGAAAGGTTTCCATGGTGAGGGTTCATATTCACAGGATCTAATGGAGATTAAATCACATTATGATTCATGCTGAAGCTGTAACTTAGCATGGAGCAAAATTTATTTGACGATGTGTTGGAAGGATTTGTTTGTTTGAGCTGGCATCCTGAACTGGCTTTTACATGGGGTGCAGTTGCCATTTTAATGATGGCTCAGATCGGGACAGCACACAAAGAAAATCTCATACAGCAGTGGTGAGGTTTTAGAAGTCGTCGGGTTATTAGGGCTTATTGCAGTATATACTGGAGAATATTCCTGAGAGCGCAGAAATACTCTGCTGTCCAAAAAATCCAAAAGTGCTGTATAGTATTCACAATACAATGATTACATAAGGATGATATGGTTTTGCAATAAATCAAGTACCTTTTTCCTTCCTTGAGTACTGCTGCCCATGAGCTCTTGATTTATTATGGAGTGACCGACAGCAGTTTCTCCCAATGCTTGTTGATGACACCTGCATTGCGACTGTTATCTTATTTTTCTTATGCTGTGAGTAGTCCTACATTCTAACTCCAATACATAGTTATCTCTGTTCTAATTGACTACGTTTTGCAGTCTAAGTAAGCACTTTCCAACTCTAATTACCACGCTGGTCTTTTACAACTTGACCTTTAAGTTAACTTTATGTAAGACACTTAGGTTGACCTGATTACAAAATGTTCCCATTTTCTTATGATTCGTGGACATTCCTCCAAGGTGTTTGCAAAAAGCTTAACATTATTCTCAGGCATGAACTAAATCCACAAGAAAATTGCCTCAAAAAGAATGGCATATTGTTTAAAATGTCAGACTGAATTTCTTTTAACGGGTCTTGAAATGCCACATCACAGCGACAGCCACAGACAGGAAAATAAAATGGTCTGAACACACATTTTGAAAATTCATCTTCAGATATGCTAATCAAATGCATTGAATTGATTTATTAGAATTCGCTGGTACTTTCAAATCCTGTCAAAAGTACTTGTTGAATGTAATCTGAAGTTATTCTGAAGTTTGATATGTCCGAATAAAGCTGAGATGGTACTATTTGAATCTGTTCTGGTCGCTTAAGAATCTGTCAGAAGTTGCCTTGGCTGCAGGATAGCAATTTGTTTTTTTTTAAATATTTTCATTTAATAGAGGTAAACACATCAGTGTACATCACATATATATTACAATCATTGTACCCCATAATTTTCTGGCCTTTAAGAAAAAATAATAGAAACAAATAGAGTAAAGTAGGTGAAACGAGTTGTGAAAGTGAAAGAGTGCCAAAGGGAAAAAAAAACCCTTGGTCAAAGAATTAGAGAAAGGGGATTAAGAGATAGACCCTAGAAACGAAAAAGAAAAGAGAGAAAAAGAGAGAGAATAAAAAAAGCCCGTTACTATATTATATATACATCACGCAAAAGGAATCTACCAACTCGATAGTTTTTCATCCCCCCCACCAAGACCCGGGGTATTCTTGCACCCTATCTTTGTAGCAATTCTATGAATGCAGACCACGTCTGATAGAAACGATCTGATTTTCCTGCCAGGCGGAGTCTCATATCTTCCAGATGTAGTGTTTCAAACATAGTTGAAATCCACATATTTAATGTTGGTATAGGAGCATTTTTCCAGAATTTGAAGTCTGTTTAATATAATGCACTCACACCAAACTAAAGATCCAAATCTCGCATTATTTCGTTGGACGCAGAGAAAGCATTCGATCAGGTTGAATGGAAGTATATGGTTAAGGTATTGCAAAAATTTCAACTGGGAGAGAACTTCATTCAATTGATAAAAATTAATATATAATAAGCCAACAGCCAGAATATTAACTAATAATATCTTATCCACAAAATTTCAACTGTCAAGGGGTAATAGACAAGGCTGTTCATTATCACCATTGTTATTTGCCCTCACAATTGAACCACTAGCGGAAAGAATTAGAACTCATCCGAATATCCACGGATATAATACAAAATATTAAAACAATAAAATATCATTATACGCTGATGATGTACTTTTGTACATCACAAAGCCTCGTATCACTATACACAATATTCTAAATTTAATCGAGGACTTCGGTTCATTTTCATGTTATAGAATAAACAGGAATAAAAGTGAAATCATGTCAATAAAACCGAAAGATTCTACACATCTCGTACAATTTCCTTTTAAAATAGCTGGGGAAAAATTTAAATATCTGGGTATTGAAATCACTAGAAGATATCAAGATATGCTTAATGCAAGCTATAACCTGGTACTTAAGAAACTACATAATTTAATTAAATTCTGCAAAACGCTTCCGATGTCCTTAATAGGTCGAATAAATGCCGTTTAAAATGATTTTTTTACCACAAATTCTATACCTGTTCCAATCAATCACAGTATACTTACCCAAAAAGTTTTTTTTCAAATTGGACTTAGATATTACAAATTTTATTTGGGATTATAAGTCCCATAGAATACAAAGACCACACCTGAATAAACCCAAAGTAGTAGGGGGATTAGCACTCCATAATTTCATGTATTATTATTGGTCGGTAACTATTAGAAATATGATTCAATTGTTGGATAACTCTCCTCAACAACCGGAGTGGATCGTTATGGAGAAAGAGGATTGCTCCCCTTTTTACATTGGTGCGATCCTTCTCTCACCAGTGACGGTGAATAATACAAACTACAACAAAAACTCAATTATACATAGTACAATCAGAATTTGGAAACAAATAAAATACAACTTAAAATTAAGAAACTTATCTCTCCTATCTCCTATTGCTAAAAACCCTCTGTTTATACCCTCAATTATAGATAAAGCATTTATACAATGGGAAAGAGCAGGAATTAAAACTTTGGGAGATTTGTATGAAACGGGAAAACTACTATCATTTAAACAATTACAATTAAAATACAATCTGGGTAACAATCAGTATTTTAAATATTTCCAAATATGTGATTTTCTGAAAAAACATGCACAAGAATTTTACAAAATGCCATCAGACTTACTAGATGAAGCAATGAATACAAAGGCGGAATAAGCAAATTTAATTTCATATATATATAATATTATACTAAATGCAGTGATACCAACAACGGAAGGTATCAGAGGTCAGTGGGAAAACGAATTAAGCATAAAAAATTCCAATGAAAGGTGGGAAGAGTACTTATTAAATGTGCATAAATGCTCAATAAACATAAGACACACTTTAATACAATTTTAAATTTTACACAGATTATACTACTCAAAAACTAAATTAAATAAATTCTTCCCCAACGTCTCACCAATTTGTGATAAATGCCAGTTTCAAGAAGCTACTATGGCACACTCATTCATCTTTTGTACAAAAATTCAAAGGTTTTGGATTGAAATCTTTGAAATTTTTACAAAATTGTTTAAAATAAAAATGACACCAAAGCCAGAACGGATTATTTTTGGAATGACAGAAGATAGTTCGGAATTAAATGTGTATCAAAATAATCTATTTGATTACGGCTTAATAATAGGAAAAAAGCTAATCTTAAAATTCAGGATAGCAATTTGTGATACTATGAATTGATAAGGTTCTGTTCTCAATACTCCCCACCTTTTTCTGGAAATTGGTGCGCACTCTGGTGGAAAATGAAAACTGAAAAATGTATATTAGTAATGTAAAATCTAAGGCCAATAGAATTACATTAGTCATAGAAAATAATTTGGAGTTGGCACCATTATGGGTAAAACAGCCTGTAGAGAATGCAAGCTAGTAAAAAGCCTGGTAACATGATATCATACATGATTGCATGCTGCTCATATTGTCATCTATGAAGTCTTGGAATTGATCTAACAGGTAATTTATAAAGTCGTTAATTTGCATACCACTGTGAAATCAAAATATTCACTTAATGCATTTTAATAAAGCAGTAAACCATAAAATGAATTTGGATATTTAGTTCATCCTGTAGTTGAGTAAATTAATTTATTAAAAACTATCAGCAAATGGTGTATGTGAGTGTTAATTTTACAGTCAGAGTCTTGGAGCACAGAAATGGGCCATTTGGCCTAACATGCCCATGCAGATGCCCCATCTATACTAGTCTAACCCATCTGCATTCGGTCCATATCCCTCTAAACCGTTCCCATGCATATTGCAGAACCACTTTCTGAAATAGTTTTGCAACGATTTCCGGCCAGTGGCACTCACCCCTGTCGTCGCCAAGTGCTTCGAGCGGCTGATCTTGGCTCACCTCAAAGCCAGCCTCCCCCCCACACTGGACCCCCATCAGTTTGCCTACCGGACCAATAGGTCTACAGAGGACGCCATATCAACGGCCCTTCACTCTGCCCTGACCCACCTGGACAGCAATAACACCTACATCAGGTTACTGTTCATTGACTTCAGCTCCGCCTTTAACACTGTCATACCCGCTAGCTTGATTACCAAACTCAGCGGTCTTGGCATCTCCACTTCCCTCTGCAATTGGACACTGGATTTCCTCACTAACAGACCTCAGTCTGTTAGGATCAACAACCTCACCTCCTCCACTATAACACTGAACACTGGCGTGCCACAGGGCTGTGTGCTCAGTCCTCTCCTCTACTCTCTCTTCACCCATGATTGCATCCCTAAGTATGGCTCCAACGCCATCATAAAATTTGCCGACGACACCACAGTGGTAGGACTGATCAGCGACAACGACGAGTCAGCCTACAGGGAGGAGGTCCAGCACCTGACAACCTGGTGTGCCAATAATAACCTCGTCCTCAACTCCCAGAAGACGAAGGAAATCATTGTCGACTTCAGAAAGAACAGAGGGGGCAGACACACCCCCATCCATATAAACGGGTCTGAGGTGGAGCGGGTCTCCAACTACAAATTCCTCGGGGTACACATCTCGGAGGATCTGTCCTGGTCCCTCAACACCTCCAAGCTGATCAAAAAGGCGCAGCAGCGCCTTTACTTCCTGAGGAGGCCCAAAAAAGCCCACCTGTCCCCCCAGATCCTGACCAACTTTTACCGCTGTACCGTTGAAAGCATCCTGACCACCTGCTTTACGGTATGGTACAGCAGTTGCACCGTAGCAGACAGGAAGGCACTACAACGGGTGGTGAAAACCGCCCAGTACATCATCGGTGCCCCGCTCCCTGCCATGGATGCCCTCCACCGAAAACGGTGTCTGAGACGGGCTGGGAAGATCATCAAGGACCCCTCCCACCCTAACCATGGACTGTTTGCCCTCCTACCATCGGGGAGGCGGTACAGGAGCCTCAGGTCCCGCACCAGCAGGATGAGGAGTAGCTTCTATAATAACACCATCGCACTGCTGAACTCGGAGTCCCGCCGATAGATTTCCACATCTGTATTTATTTATCTGCATTTATCTATATATTGCTATCACTTCGTACTGTCACTAAACTGCATTTAGTTGTACCCATACTTGTATCTGTGCAATGACATTAAAGTTGAATTGAATTGAATACTCGCAACAGCTCAAGCACCATTACCACTGGAGTGAGTTGCATGCTGCAAGAAGATAATTCATGTTGCTTTGTATTAACTGTGGGGTTTCTTTTAATGCTTGGAGACCTATTATTAACAAGACATCACTTATTTTGTCCTGCAGTGTTTGAGGAGCCAGAGGATCCCAGTAACCGGTTCTTCTTCTCAGAGATAACCTCTTCCGTGTCTGATGTGAAGTTCAGTCACAGCGGTCGGTACATGATGACACGTGATTACCTCACTGTCAAAGTCTGGGATCTCAACATGGAAACCAAGCCTATAGAAACATATCAGGTACTATTGTGCTCATTTACTCTAATGGCTATGTGTTGGACATTTACACCCTGGGGGAGAAGTCGACCCTATCTTTGCCTCTCATCAATTTATATACTTCTATCAAGATTCCCCTCAACCTCCAATGTTCTACATAAAACAATCCAAGGTGACCTCTCCCTGGAGCTGAAAGCCCTAATTCATGGCAGCATTCTTGCAAACCCCCTCTGCACTCTCTCCAAAGCCCCCATATCCTCCTTGTAATGAGGTATCCAGAACTGCACACAATACTCCATATGCAGCTGAAACAAAGTCCTATTGGCCTGCATCATGTTTTATTAAGAATTTCTGGGTAAAAATGTTGCTGATTTACAAGTTTTCTGGTCTTGTATCATGTAATCACATAACTAACATTCTGAGGAAAAGTCACTGATCCATAATGTATACTGTCTTTCCACAGATGCTGCTTCTCCAGCTGATCTTCCAGCAATTTTGTTTTGGTTTCAGATTCCAACACGATCACTTTGTTCATTAAAATCATGTTCTGTGGAAAAGACCTGAAATTTGATTAACCATTCACAAATAGACACATGTAACAATTGGAGGACAAATATACTATTTTTGTATTTTGACCACAGCACTCTTTTTCAATTTTATTTTGCCTTTGTTTCCATTCTGCCTTTGGTTCTATTTTTAAAAACTGCGTCCAGTTAATCCACTGCATGACAGGTGGTAAGTGTGTATGATCTATTCAGTTACTGCTTTTCAAAGTCAATAGCTTATTTTACGTTTGGGACATTTATTCATTTCCGCTAAAAATAAATCAATAGTTGACATGGGGCAAATAAATGAATCAATAAAGCTTGGATGCTGATGTGTGCTGGAAGGCAAATAAGTCATTGTTGTGGAGCGGTGTGAGTTTGCATGAACGATGATGGAATAGAAAGGTTTATTGGAACAAATCAGCTCTCTGCTACTGCCTTAGATTTGTATGAGAAATGTGCAGTAGTTTAACAAACCTGCCCCTCGCATCATCCTGTGCTTGCAGATGGCCCTCTAAAGAGGAACATCATTTAACAAACGACACCTTTGTTCTGTCTTTTTTGTATAAGACCTTGCTTTGAATTACTCCCATATAATGTTTTTAGTAAATAGACACAAAAAGCTGGAGTAATTCAGCAGGACTGAAGAGAAGGAATGGGTGACGTTTTGGGGGCAAGACCCTACTTCAGACAAAGTCACGGGAAAGGGAAACAAGAGTATAGACGATTTTTAGAGTGCACAGTGCATTCAGAAAGTATTCGGACCCCTTCATTTTTCCACATTTTGTTACATTACAGCCTTATTTTAAAATTGATTAAAAAAAAAATTTTAATCACAAATCTACACACAATACCCCAGAATGAAGAAGTGAAACGGGTATTTTCTAATTTCTAAACACCTGTTTTCACTTTTTTATTTTGGGGTATTGTGTGTAGATTGATGATTTAAAAAAAAATCTAATCCATTTTAGAATAAGGTTGTAACGTAACAAAATGTGGAAAAAGTGAAGGGGTCTGAATACTTTCTGAATGCACTGTAGATACAGTGACATCTGATACTCTGAAACATGCTGACAAATCGGATGGAGATGAGAGCTGGGAGTGGTGTTGGAAAAGTGGCCAGCAGATGGCAGCTGATAGTACATAATTATTTTCCAATTACAACAGTAAGTTGTCTCAAGCATGCAGGGTCGGAAAAAAAAATCTATACACACGCCAGTGCTTTTGTTGTGACAGTACATGCTGGTGTGGCATACTAACACCTCTAAATAGTTAAACTAAATATTCAATTTTTAATAATTATTAGCATTATAAAAAAAATTACTAGGGTTTTAAACATTTTATTAGTCTAATTAGGTGCTCAGGCCCTCAAATAGTCCAAGTAGCTTACTTGGATCCAGTAAGATCCAGTACTTAGGTCCAGATGATCCAGTTTTAAGAAAAAAGACACAAAGTGCTGGAATGACTCAGCGGGTGAGGCAGCATCTCTGGAGAATACAAATAGGGGACATTTTGGTATCACAATCAGTCTGAATTATAGAATCATAGAAAATAGGTGCAGGAGGAGGGCATTCAGCCCTTCGAGCCAGCACCGCCATTCATTGTGATCATGGCTGATCTTCCCCTATCGATAACCCGTGCCTGCCTTCTCCCCATATCCCTTGACTCCACTAGCCCCTAGAGCTCTATCCTAACTCTCTCTTAAATCCATCCAGTGACTTGGCCTCCACTGCCCTCCTGGCAGGGAATTCCATACATTCACAACTCTCTGGGTGAAAACGTTTTTTTCTCACCTCAGTCTTAAATGACCTCCCCTTTATTCTAAGACTATGGCCCCTGGTTCTGGACTGAAGAAAGGTCCTGACCCAGATGTCACCTATCAATGTTCTTCAGAGATGCTGTGTTACTCCATTACTTTGTCTTTTTTTGTAAACCAGCATCTGCAGTTCCTTGTTTCTACACCAGTTAGTTACAAATAGAAGAGTTTTTTTTTAAATCATAGCCATTCATCGTGTTTATTTGAGCCAGCTACCATTTAGATCAGAATGATCTGTGTGATTAGAACACCATCTATCATCCCAAGCATGCTTTACCCGAGTTGCTGGTGCACAGTAGCTGCAGAGTGTGCCATCTACAAAATGGACTGCAGTTACTCTGGCAGGCTTCTCCAACAACATCTTGCAAACCTGTGACTTCTACTACCAGGAGGAGCAGCAGAGGCACGAGAGCGCCAGCATTTTGCTGGTTTTGTGCAATTTGCACTCTGTCCGCCCATTCTCCTTCATCAAGTCCTGGTACTCCCAATCCAATAGCATTGTGTGAGTAACTTCACCAAATGGACTGCAGTTCAAGGAGGCTCACCGCCACTTCACGGCAATTAGGACTGGGTGATAAATGCTGGCTTTGCCAGCGGCACCCACATGCTGAAAGATTAATTAAAATAAATAACAGGTGGATTAATGTCAGTTATTCTTGCAAAGTGAAAGCCATTCCTAATGTTCCCCTGCTACTGACAGTTCTGGTTGTAGTGTTAATGAGATGTCATTTCATTTATATTCAAGGTTTGCAGACGTTTATTGTATCTGAAAAATAAGACAGGAATTTTTAAAGTTCATTTTAATCGGGATTCCCCCCCCCCCCAGCAATCAGGTGGATGTGCCACATATTCATGTGTAGAAATTATTTACCTTATTCCTTTTTTCAAGGAATTGGATTGCCACTTTTGTTGGCTTACTGATCAACTCTTCTAAAACAATTGGAATTTGAAGGGCAGAAAAGAGTAGAGTCATTTGCACCCCAAACTGAAAAGATGCAGCATTCCTTTCATTACTTAGAACAATAGTATATTTCATTTTAGTTAATTATCGTTTTGTATAAAGATCAAAATATATTTCTGAGTTCTCATCCCATCTCCATTTGTTTTCTTTGTCCCTCTTCTATATGAAAGCTTCTATCCAACCTACTAGTTATATCTACATTGTATTTAGCGTACATTCACTGCCACAATCGGCATCTATTACAAATTTACTGAAACATTCTTCAGCCGAACACATGCTAGTAGAGTAGACACAGAATGCTGGAGTAACTCAGCAGGACAGGCAGCATCTCTGGCGAGAAGGAATGGGTGACGTTTTGGTTTGAGACCCTTCTTCAGACATCATGCTAACATGCTAACAGGTGTAGTTTAAATAATATTTTTCATTTAATCCGGCATCCTGCATTTAGCTAATGGGCATTTTGGAAAATCATTGAATTTGATATGTAGCAAGCATTCATTGTCACAGACTGGATTATATCTCTGACATATTCATTTGGCCTGTTTTCTGAACTCTTCATTCACTGTCAGCCTAGCTGGTCTATTACACAATGATCACCAGAGTCTATCGTATCCAATCATTGTTCATCAGTACAATGTGACTTGTTCCTATTACCATATTCTTTGATTCAAAGCTGCTTCTGTATCTTAAGAATTCAGTTACAATTTCAGGAAACAATACAAATATACTTACCACAGAAAGGATTGCCTAAAAAGCTACGCTTGTCATTTGGAACATTCAGACTCTAATTTTGGCAATGTTATATTTTGCAAGAAGAGATATATTGATCATCCTTTCATATTGTTAAATATAATTGGTTTAACATCTTCTATTATGTTGCTAATTACAGTAATTTAGTGTTGCCATGGTATTCAATTGCTAATTGTTTTTATTTAACAGGTTCACGATTACCTCCGGAGTAAGCTTTGTTCCCTTTATGAGAATGACTGCATCTTTGACAAGTTTGAATGTGTGTGGAATGGCTCAGACAGGTCAGTAGCCCTGGTCATTACATTCATGACACTGTAGTTTGCACTGATGTTCATTTACAGACTCAGAGTTTACCTTGTTAATTCTGACATCACCAGACCTCTTTAAATCGTCCCAGTGGAATTTCAATTTCAGGAGAATTTTTCATAATTAAGAAAAAAGTTTTCTTCAGTTTCTATGATTTTTTTTTTTTTTTTTGGTTGGCGCAGCAGTTTTAAATTACTGCACCAGAGACTTGTATAGCAATTTTCAATTGCTTTTAAATTACAGCACCAGAGACCCGGGTTCGATCCTGACTACGGGCGCTGACTGCAGAGTTTGTACGTTCTCCCCGTGACTGCGTGTATATTAACCCGGTGCTCTGGTTTCCTCCCACATCCCAAAGACGTGCAGGATTGTAGGTTAATTTGGCTTTGGTAAAAATTGTAAATTGTCCCTTGTCTGTAGGACAGTGGTAGTGTACGGGGATCGCTGGTTGGTGTGGACTCGGTAGGCCGAAAAGCCTGTTTCTGTGCTGTATCTCTAAACTAAAAGTAACTTTAAAATTGAACTTGTCCTGGGACCTGTTGACAAGTAGAATTTAACCATGGCACAGAAACAGAAAAGTCTGGAAAACCTCAGCAGGCTAGACAACATCTGTGGAAAGAGCAACCATCAACGTTGGGCCTTTATTGAGTGGCTGCAACATTGTTGGAGAAGCTCTGTTCTGTAGGAATTGTGAAAACAAAAGAATGGCTGTAGCTTGAAATCTCATAAAGCCGTACAACTCATAAACCAGCTTTTGACTCCACCATATATCTGCCAAACTATTTGCCCATCTATCTAATCCCATCGGCCTTTTGGACCTTATCCATCCTATTTAAGTGTCTGTCCAAATGTCATAGGAACAAAGTAATTGTATCCACCCCCACAACTGGGAGCACATTCCAGATATCAACTATTCTATGCTGAAAACAAAATTTACTTTTGAGATAGACACTAAATTCTGGGGTAACTCAGCGGGACAGGCAGTATCTCTGGAGCGAAGGAATGGGAGACGTTTCGGGCCGAGACTCTTCTTCAGTCTCATCCTGAAACCTCACCCACTCCTTCTCTCAGCATTTTGTGTCTATCTTTAGTGTATAACCAGCATCTGCAGTTCCTTCCTATACACTTACTCCCGAGATCCCATTTAAACCTCCTACCTCTCATCTTAAAACAATGCATGCTTGTTTATTTTTATCCCTACCATCTCACTGAATTGCAGATGAAGTGGGATGTTTGCCTTTTGTCCTGGGCAGTATTTATCCATGAATGAATACACCTCAAACATAAAAAGTTGGAAGTTCATTCATCAGTTTGCTGTCTGCTGATGGTTAGTTTATGTACAGTAATTACTACATTTCATTAGCTGCAAAGCCACATGATGTCCTGGAACATGTGAAAGCCATGATTTAAGGAGCATATTATTTAAATAGTCAATAACGGCGGCACCTGAAAATGCAGTGGGTGTCCCACAATATGATTCATGAAAGGTTATTGTGCAGGTACAGCAAGTAATTAGGAAAGACCAGTTTCATACTTTCCACTATTGATAAAGAAATTATGCTTTTTTTTTTAAAGGTGGAGATGTTTTAACTAGTGTATTGGTAAGACCACATCTGGAATACTCTGGGTACAATTGCAATTTAAAGAAGGTAGTAAATGAGTTGAAAACAGATCAGAGATTTTCCACAAAAAAAACAGAATCGAAATGTTTCCTCATCAGATGAGGAAATATTGGACAGGCGAGGTTTGCATCCTTTGGAGTTTAGAAGAGGGGAGAGAGGGGACATGAATAAAACAAATGTATTCAGGAGTCTCGACAAGACAAATATTTCTCTTCTGAGACAATCTAGATTCTAGAAGGAAGGTGTACTTAATGTCACCTCTTAATAACTTCTTAATGTCACCTCTTAATTTTGAATCTGATAGTTTTTGTTAATGGTGTGCAGGAATATGGAAATGTTGAGCACGTTGATCAGCTGTTACCTTATTGAAGAGCATAAAAAGAGTTGAGGTGCTAAATGGCTCCATTCAGCTTGCATGTTGATAACTTGCTCCAATGATTGTAGTATTCCTCACCAATGGGAAGATATCTCCAATTACAGTCATCTGTTTGGCGACATCTTCATAAGCCTTCCCATTATTCTAGGACACAAACATCCTCTCATGGTGGGTATATGGAATGAGCTGCCAGGGAAGGTAGGTGAGACAGGTGCTACATTGGTCAGAGGGGAATCTTTGGAACTCACTTTCTTAAAGGGATAAATAAGGGTGGGCTGAGGAAGGTAACAGTGGATGGATAGGAATGTGGAGCTGAGTTTGCAATTGGGTCACTCGTGATGATTTTGAATGGCGGTGTAAGTTTCAGGGCTGGGTGACTTCCTGCTCTTCATTCGTATCTCTGTTATAATTGTAAATGAATTTGTTCAGGCGGCTATGAAATTAGCAATTCCAACAACTTATTTCTATGTCCATCCCCCATTCTATGCACTATTCTAACTCTAAACCCAGCTAAGATTTCTGCTGTGTACTACAATATTGTGGACTGCAAAGGCTTCTCTACATTACATAATGCAGCATGGAAAGAGGCCCAACTTGCCCATGTTTGACCCATATCCCTCTAAAAATAATCCCTATCCAGGTCTCTGTCCAAATGTATTTTAAAGGTTGTTACAGTACCTGCCTCAACTACCTACTTTGGCAGCTCGTTCCATATACCCATCACCCTCTGCGGGGGAGGGGGGGGGGGGTGGAATCTGATGTTGGAGACATCTTCGCATTGGTAAGGAATACTACAATCATTGGAGCAAATTACAAATGAGCTCATTTAGCACCTCGAGTAATAATATTACGGCTGATTGACATGCTCACCATTTTACCATATTCATTAATGTCTTTAACAAAAGCTATCAGAATTAAAATTAAGACATGACATTAAGAATTTGATAGTGGTAGAGATCTTCAGCCAACCTTTGCTGATTGCTGGACTCTTAACTTTGATTGTCCTAATCCTACATTTTCGCAAATAGATTCTTACGACCATCTGTAATAGTTCCCAACACTATCTTGAAAATTCACATTGAAACAAGTCCCCACCACCTTCTAAACTCCAAAGGACACGTTAATCATTGTACATTCCAGAGAATTGATTGTTAGTTTTTGTTTTCCCTCCTGGTAATTTAAACTGCTGAGCTCAAATATTTTTTGGTACATCTATGCTGCCCTTGGTGTGGTACCAAAGCTGCTCTCAATATTCCAGGTTACTATGTCTTTAGATGGCAGCAACCATACTTTGTTCGCTGCCTGTCACCTCCGCACCTCATCCAGCTTTCCACACATAACCCCCAGTATTCAGTACTGGGTCCCTGCTATGCCTGCCTCTTTGTAGGGTGCGTAGAACAATCACTGTTCCAGGCGTACACTGGCCCTATCCCCAAACTCTTCCACTGCTACATTGATGGCTGTAACAGTGCTACCTCCCGCACCCATGCAGAACTCACTGACTTCATTAACTTTACTAATTTCCATCCTGCATTCAAATTCCCTTAGATCATGTCCGACATTTCCCTACCGTTTCTGGATCTCACTTTCTCCACCACAGAAAAAAAAACTATCAACTGACATATTATAAAGCCACTGACTCCAATGGCTATCTAGACTACACTTCTTCCCACCTTGCTTCCTGTAAAGACTCTATCCCGTACTCGCAATTCCTCCATCTATGTCGCATCTGTACCCAAGATGAGGTTTTCCATACCAGGACATCTGAGATGTCCTCATTCTTTAGTGAACGGGGTTCCCCTCTTCCATAATAGACGAGGCCCTCACTAGGGTCTCCTCGATGTCCCGCAGCTCAGCTCTTGCTCCCCCTCCCCCCAGTCATAACAGGGACAGAGATCCCCTAGTCATCACCTTCCACCCCATCAACTAATGCACACAGCACATAATCCTCCGACATTTTTGCCACCTCGAACGGGATCCCACCTCCACCCCTTTTTGCTATCCGCAGAGACCGTTCCCTCCGCAATTTCCTAGACAACTGGTCCCTTCCCACCCAAAGCAACCCCTCCCCAGGTACTTTCTACTGCAACCGCAGGTGATGCAACACCTGTCCCTATACCTCCTCCCTCGACTCCATCCATGGACCCCGACAATCTTTTCAGGTGAGACAGAGGTTTACTTGCACCCTCTCCATCCTCATCTACTGTATCTGCTGTTCCAGGTGTGAATTCCCATATATCGGCAAGCACAGGATCGGCAATGATTTCGTTGAACACCTCCAATCAGTCTGCCTAAGCCTACCTGATCTCACAGTTGCTAAACACTAATTCACCCTCCCATTCCCACACTGACCTTTCTGTCCTGGGCCTCCTCCATTGTCAGAGTGAGGCCCAACGCAAATTGGAGGAACAGCACCTCGTATTTCGCTTGGGCAACTTACACCCCAGTGGTATTGACTTCTCTAACTTCAAGTAACCCTTGCTTTCTCTCTCCATCCTTCCCCCTTCTCAGTTCTCTGACCAATCTTACTGTCTCCAAAGACATTTTATCTCGGTTTGCTTTGTTGTTACCTTCTCCCAGCTAACAATGATTTATTCTACATTTTCCTTCTCCCTTTGTCCTGTTTTCACACCTTGTATCTCCTTATCTATGTACCTCCATCTCCCCTGCAATCAGTCTGAAGAAGGGTCAAAGAAGGATCCAAAACAAAGGGTCAAAGAAGGATCCAAAATGTCACCCATTCCTTCTCTCCAGAGATGCGGCTTGTCCCGCTGAGTTACTCCAACATTTTGTATCTATCCCCAGTATTCGGTCATCTGAAGAAGGGTCACCTATTCCTATAGCAGAGATGCTGTTTGACTGACTGAATTACTTCTCCAGAGATGCTGTCTGACCCACTGATTTTATAACTACATAAGGGGGGGGGGGAAAGGATAACTAGAGAGAGAGAGAGATAGTTGGGACCTCTCAGGAATAAAAGCGGTCACATCTGTGTGAAGCCATAGGACGGACAGGGTCCTAAATAAATGTTTCTCCTCTGTATTTACCAAGGAGAAAGACAGTAGGACGGAGGAACCTGGGACAGTCAATGGAAGTGTCTTGAGAGCAGTCGGTGTTACCGTCGAAGAAGTACTGCAGGTGCTTTCGTGTACGAAGGTAGACAAATCTCCAGGGTCTGATCAGATATATCCGACGACATTGCAGGAAACTAGAGAGGAAATTGCAGGAGCCATGGTTGAAATTTACGAGTCGTCCTTAAATACAGGAGAGGTGCCGGAGGAATGGAGGGTGGCAAATGTTGTGCCTCGTTTCAAGAAGGGTTGCAGGGAAAATACTAGGAACTATAGGCCGGTGAGCTTAACATCTGTAGTTGGATAGTTACTAGAGAGTATTCTGAAGGATGGGTTATACAGACATTTAGATGGGCAAGGGCTGATTAGGGACAGTCAGCATGGTTTTTACGTGGGAGGTCATGTCTCACAAATCTGATTGATTTTTTTTTGAAGACCTGAGCAAAAAGGTTGATGAAGGCAGAGCTGTAGATGTTGTGTACATGGATTTCAGTAAGGCATTTGACAAGGTTCTGTATGGTAGGCTGCTCTGGAAGGTTAGACCGCATGGGATCCAAGGAGAGATAGCTGAATGGATAGCAAATTGGCTCCATTGGAAGGAAGCAGAGGGTGATGGTGGAAGGTTGCTTCTCAGGACTGGAGGCCTGTGACTACTGGTGTGCCCGTTATTGTCTGTCATTCATTCAATTATTTGGATGAGAACATACAGGCTAAGATTAGCATGTTTGCTGATGATACAAAAGTGAGTGGTTTGCAGGTAGTGAAGATGATTGTGAAAGATTGATTGGCCAGCTGGGTGGAGGAATGGTTGATGGAATTTAATACAGAGAAGTGTGAGGTGTTGCATTTTGGGACGTCGAACAAGGGCAGGACCTACACAGTAAATGGTAGGCTTCTGGGGAGTGTTGTGGAGTAGAGGGATCTAGGAGTGCAGGTGTATGTTTCCTTGAAGGTCGAGTTGCATGTAGATCTTTAGGAGAGCTCCCCCTCCCCTCGCCCCACTCACCATCAACAACATCACAGTCACATCTGTGGAGTCTTTTAAGTTCCTGGGAACCATCATCTCCAAGGACCTTAAGTGGGGGGCTACTATCGACTCCACAGTCAAAAAGCAACAACGGAGGATGTACTTCCTACGGCAGCTGAGGAAGCACAATCTGCCACAGGCAATGATGGTCCAATTCTACACGGCCATCGTAGAGTCTGTTCTCACCTTCTCCATCATGGTCTGGTTTGGCTCAGCCACCAAGCACGACACCTGGAGGCTGCAGCGAATCGTCCGATCAGCAGAGAAGGTTATTGGCTGCAACCTTCCCTCCATTTATGAACTGTACGCTGCAAGGGCCAGGAAGCGAGCGGGCAAAATCATCTCTGACCCCTCTGACCCTGGCCACAAACTCTTTAAATCACTTCCCTCTGGAAGGCGACTTCGGACTGTCAAAGCTGCCACAGCCAGACATTAAAACAGTTTTTATCCACGAGTAGTTGCTCTACTCAACAGCCAAAATTCTGTAGCCTCCCTTTGATCTGGTATTTTGTTGGTTCACATGCTTGATCAATGGTGTTTTATCATTAATGTTTTATTATTATTAATGTTTAGTGTTTCGTAACACTAGACTGATTCCTGGGATGGCACGACTTCGATATGAAGAAAGACTGGATAGACTTGGCTTGTACTCACTGGAATTTAGAAGATTGAGGGGTGATCTCATAGAGACTTACAAAATTCGTAAGGGGTTGGACAGGCTAGATGCAGGAAGATTGTTCCCGATGTTGGGGAAGTCCAGGACAAGGGGTCACAGTTTAAGGATAAGGGGGAAGTCTTTTAGGACCGAGATGAGAAAATCGTTTTTCACACAGGGAGTGGTGAATCTGTGGAATTCTCTGCCACAGAAGGTAATTGAGGCCAGTTCGTTGGCCATATTTAAGAGGGAGTTGGATGTGGCCCTTGTGGCTGAAGCGATCAGGGGGGTATGGAGAGATGGCAGGTACAGGATAGTGAGTTGGATGATCAGCCATGATCATATTGAATGGCGGTGCAGGCTCGAAAGGGCCGAATGGCCTGCTCCTGCTCCTAATTTCTATGTTTCTATGTTTCTATGTAACTAAACTGAGCCATTCGTAACTGTCACCTAATGTCATGTTGTTACTTGTGTGCGGTGCACCAAGGCAAATTCCTTGTATTTGAATAATTGGCAATAAACTTACTTATGCAATTACTTATAAGGTGGTCAAAAAGGCTTTTGGCACATTGGCCTTCAGAGTATTGAGTATAGAAGTTGGGAAGTCGTGTTGCAGTTGTATAAGATGTTGGTGAGACAGCATTTAGAATATTGTGTTCCGTTCTGGGCATCAAGTTATAGGAAAGATATTGTCAAGTCTGAAAGGGTTCAGAAAAGATTTCCGAGGATGTTACCAGGACTAGGGCATGTGAAACTATCGGGAGAGGTTTAGTAGGCTGGGTCGCTATTCCTTGAAGCGTAGGGGGATGAGGGAGATCTTATAGAGGTGTATAAAATCATGAGAGGAATAGATCGGGTTGATGCACAGATTGCCTTGCCCAGAGTAGGGGAATCGAGGACCAGAGGACAAAGGTTCAAAGTGAAGGGGAAAAGATTTAGTCGCAATCCGAGAGGTAACTTTTTCACACAGAGGGTGGTGGGTGTATGGAACAAGCTGCCAGCGGGGGTAGTTGAGGCAGGGACTATCCCACAGTTTAACATAGAAACATAGAAACATAGAAATTAGGTGCAGGAGTAGACCATTTGGCCCTACGAGCCTGCACCGCCATTCAATATGATCATGGCTGATCATCGAACTCAGTATCCCGTACCTGCCTTCTCTCCATACCCTCTGATCCCCTTAGCCACAAGCCACACATCTAACTCCCTCTTAAATATAGCCAATGAACTGGCCTCCACTACGCTCTGTGGCAGAGGGTTCCAGAGACTCACTACTCTCTGTGTGAAAAAAGTCTTTCTCATCTCGGTCTTAAAGGATTTCCCCCTTATCCTTAAGCTGTGACCCCTTGTCCTGGACTTCCCCAACATCGGGAACAATCTTCCTGCATCCTGCCTGTCCAACCCCTTAAGAATTTTGTAAGTTTCTATAAGATCCCCTCTCAATCTCCTAAATTCTAGAGAGTATAAACCAAGTCTATCCAGTCTTTCTTTAGTCCTGACATCCCAGGAATCAGTCTGGTGAACCTTCTCTGCACTCCCTCTATGGCAATAATGTCCTTCCTCAGATTTGGAGACAAAACTGTTCGCAATACTCCAGGTGTGGTATCACCAAGACCTTGTACAACTGAAGTAGAACCTCCCTGCTCCTATACTCAAATCCTTTTGCTATGAATGCTAACATACCATTCGCTTTCTTCACTGCCTGCTGCACCTGCATGCCTACTTTCAATGACTGGTGTACCATGACACCCAGGTATCGCTGCATCTCCCCTTTTCCTAATCGGCCACCATTTAGATAATAGTCTGCGTTCCTGTTTTTGTCACTAAAGTGGATAACCTCACATTTATCCACATTATACTGCCAAACATTTGCCACTCAACCCAGGTATCCAAGTTCACCTTGCAGTCTCTAGCATCCTCCTCACAGCTAACACTGCCCCCCAGCTTAGGATGTCATCCGCAAACTTGGATATGCCTTCAATTCCCCTCATCCAGATCATTAATATGTATTGTAAATAGCTTGGGCACTGAGCCTTGTCGTACCCCACTAGTCACTGCCTGCCATTCTGAAAAGGACCCATTTACTCCTACTCTTTGCTTTCTGTTTGCCAGACAGTTCTCTATCCACATCAATACTGAACCCCCAATGCCCTATGGTTTAAGTTTGTATACTAATCTCTTATGTGGGACCTTGTCGAAAGCCTTCTGGAAGTCCAGATACACCACATCCACTGGTTCTCCCTTATCCACGCTACTAGTTACATCCTTGAAAAATTCCACAAGATTCATCAGTCATGATTTACCTTTCATAAATCCATGCTGACTTTGTCCAATGATTTCACCACTTTCCAAATGTGCTGCTATCCCATCTTTAATAACTGACTCTAGCAATTTCCCCACTACCGGGAGTACTAAGAAGCAGTTCGACAGGTACATGGATAGGACAGGTTTGGAGGGATATTAGAGGGATATACCAGGCGCAGGCAGGTGGGACCAGTATAGCTGAGACATGTTGGCCGCTGTGGGCAAGTTGGGCCAAAGGGCCTGTTTCCACACTGTATCACTCTGACTGTATGACTCCAGCTTTTGGGTCTATCTTCTTTCAATTTAATGTGTTTATCCCATTATCACTCTTTCATCTTGAACATTCATCCCATTTGTCATCTGTTCCTTCAAACTGTTCTGCAATAGGCCATCTATTTTTTTCTACCATCTTTTCTCCAATGAAGAGGTCATCTGCTGAACTTTTGTCATTTCTACTCGCCCAAGTTACTTTGTGCCCAACTGATATTTTCAGCAGTTTTATGTGTTATTATATTCAGCATTCTTGTGTCTACTCTGCATCTCCCCATAACCTATTTGACATGAACCCGTACACTGAACACACAAGTGTATGCGTCAGGCGCATACCACTGTTTCTGCATTTTCACAAAGGAAACAAATCCATAATATCCCAGGTCACCCTTGTTTTGGTGATTTTGGTTTTTCTCTGCAAAAAACGAAAAAAGGATACAAACCCCTATTTTCCAAAGTAGAAATTTCTGTTAATTTGCCTAATAACTCCCCTTTGGATTCCTTGCTTAAACTATTGGGCATTATATTGCTAAAACCTGTGAAAGATTTCAATTTGCAAACACTTGGAAATGGAAAAAACCGGTGTACTGTTTTTAAATAATAAGTCCTCCTTAAATTTGATTTCAAGTTTCAACTAATGGAACTTCAGTTTACAAGCTGGTGCAAAATTAAATTCCCCATTAAGCGAGGCCTAAAAAATACAACCACAAGCATTGAAAAACAACTAAATCCACACACACGGGTATAAAAAACATTTGATGTTTCCCAATAACATCAAATTTTAGAACTTATTTTCAGATAGCAAGGGTTTGCACTTGGTGGGAAATGGCCTAACCCCAGCTTAAAAAGAACCATATTTTCTCAAAAGTAAAATTAATTTAAAACGGTTCTGAATTGCAACATTAACCTGTAATTTTGGGGATATAAATAAGCTAATTGGCCAGAACAATATCCCACCCCTTTCTGACCAATACTGGTTTAATGTCCACCATCCCCGGCGTTTTATTTCCCCTTTCTCCCATCCCCCAAGGACCCCCAGAACTGAACCTGAACCCCCTGAACTTGACTGACGAGAAGCCTTTTGACTGGGCCCCTCAAGCCACTGTTCCCGCCACCCCAAGCATCCTGTGGGGGAACGTGATCATATAAATGAAATTAGCCAGGGCTATACCTTGTTGGGCTTGTTTTAGTTTTATTTTGATGTTGAGGCAACGTACTCCAAGTAAATCTACCACCTAAAGTGTTTCCCTGGGCGCCGACGGGGATTTGGTCTTCTTATTAAGTGTTTTCCCGTTTTAGTTTTTTATTTAGAGATGATACAGCCCTGAGGAAAAACAAAGGCCCTTCAGCCCCACCCGAGGTTCCCCCAGCGCCGACCGAGCCCGATCCTTTTGGGGGCAACACTGACATTAGTATTCCTACACACACTAGGGATATCAATTAAAACCAATTTTATAACCAAGGTTTCCCAAATATAACCCTATAAAACTTTTTTACGTCTAAGGAGTGGGGGTTGGGGGAAGGAAAAAAACCTGATATCCCTGAGGAAAACCCACGCCAGGTCCGCTAAGAAAGTAATGTACACAAACCCTAGTTTTTCCTAGACAGGCTAGCCACCAGTTTGATTAATTGAAGCAAGGGTGTCCCCCCCACCCACCCCCCGCTGGCCGCAGTAAAGGCCACAGCAACTCTACTGCGCCTGCCCGCCACCCGAGCCGCCCCCGTAAACAGGCTTTTCTTGCTCATCCCAACATTGGACTTGAAAGCAAAGAAAAGTAAATTGTTCAGCTGGTGTTTGGACTGGATTGCAACAAACGGCCCAGGGAAATTTATCCTTCCAAAATGCCGCAAAAACAAAGAGGCCAAGCAAAACGGTAAAAAAATGTTAACTCAGGTGAAATACCATCAAGGAATAACCATCCCCTTTGGATACCCCCTGGTTTTTTGACTGTTTAGTAGTCCCCCCCCCCCCCTTTTTTTTTTTCATTTGATTTTCCCCTGTAACACCAACATGGTGTGGTAAAAAGCGTCTGCAAGATTGGTGCAACCCAGCAAAATCATGAGTTTCTGAAAGCCACCACCCCCCAGCAGTTTTTTACAATAGGGGCCCCCTCTGCCACCAATTGTGGGTATGTTTGTTCCCTTTGGGTGGGAAAAAAAACAGCTTTGGGGGAGAAGAGCGTTTTTTAGAAGAAAAATAATACGAGTTCCTTGTAACTACACAGAAACAAGGTGGGGAAAATTGAGGGTCCTTACCACAGCACCCAACCATTTTTCAAGTTGGCCTTGAAATTTTTTAAACCCTCTAAGGCTAAACCTCCTTATGCGTCCCCACCAAAATTCGAGGAAGTTGGTCCTCAATGAGTGTACCTCCAAAGCAAACCGTGGCCGGTCCCATGGTTGGGTAATGCCTTTTTGCCCAGTGGGTAACTAACTCCTCTTTGAGCTTTTTCAAGTTTTATACAAATACAAATTTTCACATGGGTTGGAAAGTTTTTTTAAAACATAAAATGTTTTATTGCTAGTTCTGGAAAAAAGTAAATGAATTTTTTTGAGTGGTCCCCAAAAAAAGGTCCCCCCCCCCAATGCATAGGAAGCAGAATATTAGGGCCCCCATTCGCCCATCAAGGTCACCTACTTTTTTTTTTGCCCCATTTCAATCATTTTGCCCCCTGGATCCTATCCCCATCCTTTAACCCCCAATTCTCCCTGCCCTTTCCCTCCCTATAACCTCGGAACACTAAGTAACTAATTAAAGAAAAATCCTTATCTAATCTCCTGCCTTATTAAATTAGATCCACTGCTTCTGTGACACGTAATTCCACAGATTCACCCACCCCCTGACTTAAGAAATTCCCCCTCCCTCATCTCCTTCCCTAAAAAAAAAACATCCTTTAAGTCTGTGGAAGGCTATACACCTTCCTCTAGTCCCGAGACTCTCCCACTAGTGGGAAAAAAAAACCCCCATCCTCTCCCACATCCACTCCTATCCAGTCCCCCCCTTTTTCACTATTCTGTTGTAAAACGTTTTTCAATGGAGGTCCAGCCCCGTCCCCCCCCCCACCCCCCATCATTTTTTTCCCTAAACTCCCCAGCAAGTACAGGCCCCCAGTGCCCCGTCCCACATACGTTTTTTTTCCCATCAATAAATGTTAACCCTAACTCATTCCCCTTGGGGTCGTTCCTTGTAAATAAATCTCCTTCTGGACTCTCCTTCCCAGAACCAGCACAAAAATCCCCTTCCTCAGAAATGGTGCCCTAAATTGCTCCCATGTTGTATGTTTTTTGGCAACTTGAAGTAGCAAGGTTGTAGTAAATTTGGCACATGGATGAAGGGGCCTAGTAAAATTTAGTGGGGAAAAAGGGTTATGTCATTCATAAGAAATTAATGTACATCCTTTAAGTCAAATGTCCAGATCTCAAACTTTTTTGCTCTGAGGGGGGGGGGGGGGGGGGGGGGGTGGGGGGGGGTCGATCCCCCCATTGAAAACTTCATTTTTGCTATTTGTTCCCATTGGCTCCTGTTTCCCCACCTTTGCCTTGTTATTTAAATCTATTCCCCACAAAGCCCCAGTCAACCTGACCCGTCAGGAAAGCTACTTCTCACCCCTTTCCCCCCCCCAACCTGTGGGTTCCCCAAACTGTCCCCCGTGCAAAAGAAAAAGGATTTATTTTTGGTGGAGTGGGTTCCCCCCACCCCCTTACCACTTCTGCAACCATGGAATGAAAAAGCAATGGTTAAAAAAATTGATGTGGCCTGAGCAAACAAACCTGCATTTTTTGGGTCTTTGAAGGAACTTTGAAGGTCCCCCAACTGGTACACCCAGTCATTGAAACGTAGGCATGCAGGTGCAGCAGGCTCTGAAGAAAGCGAAAATGTTAATGTTGGGCCAAAAAAAATTCCATAGCAAAAAAGGATTTGAATACAAGAGCAGGGGAGGTTCTACTGCAAGTTTTTGTACAGGGTCTCCCCCCCCCCTTTGGTGGGAGGCCCCCAGGCACCCCCAGTGTAAAATTACGTACGTTTTGGTTTTTCCTAATCTGAGGAAAGACATTCTTGGGCCATAGAGGGAGTACAAGAGAAGGTTCACCCAGGACTGATTTTATCCTGGGAATGGCTAGGACTTGTCTTATGAAGAAAGACGACTGGATAGACCCCCTTTTGGCTTGTAACCTACTCGCTGGGAATTTTAGGGAGATTGAGGGGGCATCTTAGGGAGGAAAACTTACAAAATTCCATTAAGGGGTATTTTGGACAAAATAGATGCAGGAAAAAGAAATTTTGTTCCCCCCCAATGTTTTTTTGGGAACTCCAGAGACAAGGGGTTTCACAGTTTTTAAGGGGGGGGAAAAGTCCCCCCCTTTTAGGACCGAGATGAGAGAAGATCATTTTTCTCACACAGAGAGTGGTTGGGGGTGGGAGTCTGCGAATTCTCTGCCCCAACAGAGGTAGTTTTTGAAGCCAAAGTTCATTGGCTATATTTTAAGGAGGTGAAAGTTAGATGTGGCCCCCTTGTGGCCCTAAAGGGATCAGGGGGGGGTATGGAGAGAAGGGCAGGTAAAAACAGGATACTGAGTTTATGGATGATCAGCATGAAGCATATTGAATGGCGGTGCAGCCCACTCGAAGGGCCGAAATAGGCCCCTACTCCCAAAGTGCACCTTAATTTCTATGGGTTTCCCTCTTATGACTTTTCAAGCTGCCCCTGAATGGTGGGCAAAATGTAGCTTTTGCCCAGGCAGGTGGAGAGTGGGGGTTTCATCAAAACCATCCTGACCTTTAAACCCTGCAGGATGTACAAAAAGTCTCGGAGAATTTGTTGGCCAGGCCCCCCCTTGCTTCATAATGTGGAAGAGTAGGGACAGGAGCTGCAAAATCGCTGCGATGCAGGTAGTTAGTCAGCCCTGTCTCACACATCTTCCAAAAAAGTCCCCCCCAGGTTCAAATCTGATCTTGGTGTCCCCCTTTGTGGAGTTGCTGATATGCCCCCGTGTTGTAGTCCCTTGTGTTCAGGGTACACAAAAAGCTGGAGAAAACGCAGCGGGTGCCCCATTAGCAGCAAATCTAAGGAGCGAAGGAGATAGCCCCGACGTTTTTCGGGTTCCGAGACCCCCTTCTTCAGAAACTGGTCAGGGATCCAGAGGAAAAAACCCGAGAGATATATAGACCCGGATTGATGGTGGAGAGATTGTAAGGAACAATGAGTGGGGAAAAATAAGATATGCCCCCCAAAAAAAAGTATCGGTGATAAAGGGAACAAGCCATTGTAAGCTGTTTGGTGGGGGGTGTGAAAAAATGAGAAGCTGGTGCGAGGACTGGGGTGGGGGGAGGGAGATAAACAAGAGATAGAGGGAATGCCAGGGCCCGAGGGTCTGAGGAAGAGAGGTGGGAAGGGGGAGGAAAGACAGCAAGGATTAACAAGAATTGAGAAAAATTCCCCCAATATTCAAGCCCAAAAGGATCAGACTCCCCCCAAGCGGAAAATATGAGGTTTTTTTGGCTGTTTCCTCAGCTTGCGGTGGGTTTGCTCAACTCTGGCCGTGGAAAGGAAAGGCCCCAAGGACCGAGAGGTCGGATGTGGGGGGGAAAATGGGGGAGGGGGAGTTTTTGAAGTGCTGAGCCACCCGGGAAAGGGTATTCCCGGGTTGGGTTTTTATATTGGGCGGGACCGAGCGGAGGGTGGGGAAAATTTACGGACTGTTCCCCAGGGACACATTCAGAGACGGGGACATCGAGTGCTTTGCTGGGAGGGGTCCCCATCAACTCGGTAAAAAGGAACGCCCTTTGGTCCCCCTGCCCGGAGCATTGTTCTCCACCATCCCAGGCAGAGCGAGATGTCCCCCCGTCAGGGAATTTGTTTTAGCCCGCCCTGCAGACTGCAGGAGGTACCCGTTTGCTGAGGGGACGCACTGAAGCTCGACCCCCCGTAGCCAAAACGCCAAGGCCCCTCGGTGGGGAAGGGCCCCCACTAAGTCTAACGACGCCCTTCCGCTGCTGGACAATGGGGGGGGTAAACGGTTATGGTTTTGGAGGCGCCCCTCAATATAAGGGAAGGTATCCCCACGCCACTCTGGCATACGAGTGGGGGACTGAATTTTTGTGGGGAAAAATTTGGGGGGGAAAGAAAAAAAATGTCACCCTAAACCCTGGTATTGATCTATTGTACAGCCTCCGAAAAAATGTCGGAATGGATTTTTTCTTTGCATGGTTAAAATGTATTGTATAAAATTTAATCATTCGAATAAGTATATTTTTTTTTTTTGAAAAAATTTTTAAAAAAAAAAAAAAAAAAAAAAGAGGACTGAGGCGGAGGTGTTCGGCGAAGCGATTGCCCCAAGCCTCCCCCGCTTGGTGCTCACCAGATATAGAATTTCAATCAGGCATCCCTGGAGGGCAGCGGATGCAAGTTTAGAAGATGAGGTTGGAGGAGGTGCAAAGGTGAACTCTGTCCCCCGGACCTGTGAAAGGGACACTGCTTTTTGGGTCCTGAAAAAGGAAAGGTGGAGGGGGAAGAGGTTGAAGGGACAGGTGTTGCATTTACCCCTTGGTCCTTGGGGTTGCAAGGGGAAAAGTGCCCCCGGGGAAGGTGTGTAGAATACGTGGGGAGGGGAGGGAAAGAATGGAAGCAAAGGGAGTTGCGGAATGGGGAGCGGTCCACTTTGCGGAAGGCCCAGACAGGGGGGGAGATGGGGGAAGATGTGGCGGGTGGAAAGGGGTCACGTTTGGAGGTGGCGAAACTGGCCCCGGAGGGACAATATGGTTTGTATTTTGCCCGGCTTAGGTGGGGTGAAAGGTGGGGTGAAAGGTGAGGGACCAGGGGGACATCTGCCCTGCTTTTTTTAGCGAGTGGGGGGAATGGGGGACCCGCGAGGGCAGTGTTGCGGGTGTAAAATGGAATAAAAGGAGACCCCCCTGGTGTGCAAAGCCTCTATCACTAATAGTGGGGGAGGGGAATCCCCGTTCTCCGAAAGAATGAGGCCACATTTTGGGTGATGACCTGGTTTGTTAGGAACCCACCTCCCCATCCCCTGGGAGCAGAAAAATGCGGCATAAGACGGAGGAATTGGGAAATAGGGGATGGGGAAAGTCCCCTTAAACAGGAAGCAGGGTGGGGAGGAAGAGTAGTCCAGGTAGCCCCCTTGTGGGGTAGTCCCCCCCCAGTAAAGGGTTTGTAAAAGTGACAAATGTCCCGGTCAAGGAGCGTAAATCACCTGCAAAATAGAGATGGTGGGAGGTCCCCCAAGGAATGGTAGGAAGTGTCGGAAATGGTCCCAGTGTATTTGAGTCCGGATGGAAAAGTTGGGTGGTGAAATGAATGAAGTCAGTCCCAGTTTGTGTGTGGGTGCAAAGGAGGTGACACCAAAGCAGCAGTCCCGTCCCCGATGTAAACGGGAGGTAAAGAGGTCGACTGGGATGGGGCCCTGGTACGCCGAATGAACAAGGATTGTTTTCGACGTACCCAACAAAGAGGCAAGAAAAGTAGCGTGGGGGCCCATGCGTGTCCCCATAGCTTATACGCCTTGTGTTTGGAGGAGGGAATGGGAGGAAAAATCAAAAGGGAGGAAGTTATTGAGGGTGAGAAACCAACTCTGCTAGGTGGAGGGAAAGGGTGTCCCAGTGGAAACGGGTAAATGGGTTTTTGCTTTCCTCTGGTCGAGGAAGAAAACCGGAGGGCTTTTTTTGAGACCGTCCCCCCTGGTGGGGGGATGGAGGTTGGTGTAGAGTGATGGAGGCCGAGCATTCAATAGCTACATAAAGGGTCTCACAAGAGCATGGAAAACAGCCCTTGTCCCTTGTGTTTCCTGTGGGGGGTTTGTCGCCCGTGCGGGGGACCATCTAATTTCTTCCACAACATTAAAAGATTAGTTGGGATTGGCAAGATTTCCAACTGGCACTGCAAGTTGCCCCCTGGTGTGGGTAAAAGTGAAGCGATGGAGTCCCCTGGGGGAGAAGTTTTTGATTGGAATGTGGGGGTTTTTTTATTTTAAAAAAAGGATTTGTCTTAGCTGGGTGCTTTTAATGTTGATCTGATATAGACTTGTTTCAATGCTGAAGGACTCTGAGTCCCCTATTAATGGAAATAATTAAGATTCCTGATGCCCAAAAAAAGAAGGCCTGAAGGATTGAAAAATTTTCAAGCCACCCTGTGGGATTGGAATTGGGTTTCCAGAAATTAATTGCCTCTCAAATGAACCCTGGGAAAATGTCATTGTGGGTTTTCACTTTTAATATGGCCCCTTGTTTTTAAATGGGAACCAATATGGTTTTAAGTTTGCTAAAATCAAAATGTTTTAAAAAAAACAAATTTTGGTTCTATCACAAGGTCTTAAAAAAGATTTGGACGGGTTGCCAATAATGGTTTAGGATAGGGTTATTTTTTTATAAGGGAAAATAAAAAATGGAGGCCCCCAAACGCAGGGCAGGTTAGGACGTGTTAGGTCGATCAGAAAAATAGTTCATTTTTTTGAAATTAGTGTAGCATGGTTGGTCGGCAAATGGAACCAAAGTTTTGGGCCAAAGGGCATTGGGTTTCCCCATGCTCTGTTGACCCTTTATGTAGCAATTTTGAAATGCTCCCCCGCTCCAATTCCCCCTTATCCCTTCCCCGAATTCCTGTGGGAAATGCCAGTGTGTTGTTGGTCGGGTCAATGTGACGGGGGGTGGCGTGCGTGCCCTTGAGTGTGGTGAGGCAGGAGGGGGTGGGGTGGTGAGACAGGACGTAGGGGGTGGGTAGGGTTGAATAGGAGTATGGGTATGTAAGGGGGGACAGATAGACGAGGAATAAATAGTGGTAGTAGAGTGGAAAGTGGCGCGTGTATCTCTTGAACACTTAATGATGGTCCCTAACGATCAACTACCTATCCGCTGCGTCTTTACATCGGTAGAAGTACTCAAAGGATACTTCGAAATCTTACCTATTTAAAACAGAGGGAAAAAGTTGTCCAAGTAATGTCCACCAACAGAGTTAATTAGACCCAATAGACCAATAGGTGCAAGGAGGTAGGCACCCATTTTGGCCCCCTTCGACCAGCCCACCCGCCTATTCAAGGTGATCCATGGCTTGAATCCCCCAATCCAACAATTAAACCCCGTTCCTGCCTTTCCCTCCCCCCAATATCCCCTGACTCCCGCTATTTTTAAAATGAGCCCCTAACTAGCTCCTCCCCTTCTTTAAAGCATCCAGAAGAAAACCTGCCTCCACCGACCTCTTGAAAGGCAATAGAGAAAGTTTCCCACAGAAATGTTCGGCATTTAGTTAGGAAGCAGCAGAGCTAGTTTTTTGGGGTAACTAGCCGAGGTCTGGTTTGTCCCAAAAGCCATTTAGGAACAGTCCCCCCCACCCCCCTCCCCCCCCCCCCCCGTTAGCCATTTTGTGCCATCCTGTGGGGTACTTGAAACTGTTTGTTTTTTTTTTTTGGTTGGGAGCTTGACTTCTATGGTTGGGGGTTAGGTGGCAACAAAGAAAATGTTGACCACCCCTAATGATGATCCACTCTCACTGGCTACCTTCTGAATGAGGGAATTTTTTGCAATTGAGGTATAAGGTTAAGTCCTCCTTCCGCACACCATGGGTGGAACTTCCTCTGGCAAATCATTGAAAAAGAATGGGAAAATTGGAATTCAAATCCTCCATGTTTTCCATTTGGCCACCATTTTTTGAATTTAATGCCAGCATTTTTCAAGCTGTGGATTTTGATCCATTAAGAAGAATATAAAAAAAAATGGGAACGTGGGGAATAGTCCCTCTTCAAGCACCATCAAGCCCCTGCACTGAAGATGTGTTTTTTAGTTTTAGTTTTTTGCAGTAAAGGAAACATGGCCCTTCGATCCCACTGAGTCCCCGCACTGGCCCAGTGATCCCCGCAACACTATGGTAAGGCCCCTGAATTAATGTGGCCTATACAATGGCTTGTTTAAAACCTAAGCAATATAGGCCCCTGGAGAAAACCCCTAAAGAGATTTCGGAGCAGTCCCCCCCCATTTTACGAAAATGGGCAAGGTAACATTGTGAAATTTTGGGACCTTAAAATCCTATCAATTGGGAAAAGTTGGAGGCAGAATAATACTAAATGAGGTTGAAAATACCCATGGTTGCGATGTTGGGTCAGGTATTGTTAAGGCCCTACATTTGTGTCCCTCCATTACAGGGACTCCCCCTGAAAGTTGGCCAGCCCTGGATGCAAGGCCACCTTTGTGCCTCCAAAGTGTTCCCCGAATCCTGATTTTTGAATTCGTCAGGTTCCATAGTTTTGGTTCCACCCACACACAAAAAGATTTAAAATAAAACCACCCACACACGCCCTAAATTTGAAATCTCAACAACTGGCCCCCAATGATAGGGGCACAGATGGTTGGCTAACCCACAATCCGGTAAGTTGGGGAACTGACGTCGAGGGGAAAATCCCCGCAGGAATCCCTGGGAAACCAAATCTTAAACCTGTGAGAAATAAGGCTTTTGGGGAAAAGTGGATCTTCAAGGGGAAGGCAAAAGGAACAGCTCCAACTTGTGAAACTGTGGCTGGAGCAATGGCTCCCCCCATGTATCAAATTACTGCCCGGGGGGGGGGGGGGGGGTTTCCATTTTTCTGGTGGTTATCACAATCATGCTGATGGTCCAATATGTTTAAAATACCAGTTTTTAAAGTTTTTAAGATTATAGTTTTACTGTCCCCCACGTGTGGGTACAGAGAAGTGCCAGTGAAAAGCTTTTTTTTTTGCTTGTTTATGCAGTCCTTCAGCGGAAAGACTGCACATTACAATCAAGCTGTCCCCCCCGCAGTGTAAAAAAAAACAGAATAGTAACGAAAATCTGCTGCTTGTTTGGAAATAGCCCGGTTTTAAAAGGAGTTGAACGATTTTGTAAGGAATTATTGCAGACCCCACTGGGCAAGAGACCATTCACGCAGAAAAGAGTGACCTGGCTTTCAGTTGCCACACATTTAAAGTAAAAAACTTTATCTAAATAAATTCCCACTTTAAACAGCTCGAATTGTGCCACAGGGGAGTTTTAATTCACAATGATGATAAAAGTAATGTCCCCCCCCCATTTTCAATTAAAGGTCAGCAATCCCCAATTGACCCATGAATGAAAAAGCCCCCTGTACCAAGCTTTTTGGTTAGGATATGGGTGAGGGACCGGGTGTGAAGTGCATTGAGACCCTCATCTCGGGTATGCATGGACCCTGATCTTACTGCTGAAAATATTCAGTAGTGGATGTGGAGATCAAGGTGTCCCTATGCAAAGGCCATCAACTTGTACCAGAATGTGTGTGGGATCCTGTGGAAAGAAGACGTGGGGGCCCACCCACTTCCCTACGGTATGTTTGCAAGCCCCCACCCGATCTTTTTTTTTTTCTTCATCAGAATAACATGATGCTTTTCCAATCCAGTGTTTATTTTATTCCAGAATTCCAGCACATGCAGTGTTTTGCTGTTGTACTGTGGGAGCCCACAGACAGCATGCACTGCGCATTAAATCCCTAGATTTTCATGAGAGCTCTTGTGAGAGGACAAGAAAGTGATGATGGGGGAAATGTTTAGAGTAAACAGTTTTGTTATCTACTGTCCACGCCCCCCCCTGAAACTTTCTCCTTCTCTGCCCAAGTTTTGAAGGCAGTAGTGGCATAATGAAAACTGGGTGCCACATATTTAGAGAGAAATAAGCCCTCAAGTCATTTAAAAAAAAATAATGTTGTCCCCCCCCCCCACCAATATGGTAAATTCCCTCAAGGCAAAGCATGTTTTACAAAATATGCAAAAAATTAAAATTTTCAGAAACAAGGGAGGACACAATTACTACCAGATGTACTTTGTGTCCCCCCCCCAGAGGAATCTTCAGGGGTGACAAAGGGAAATGAAGGAAATCCAACATTAGGCAGAAATGGTGTTGGGTAGAAACCGATGGGAAAAACCTGAAAATCTGAAAAATCCCCCCCAGGGCCCTGATGGTCCCCCTGCATCCCAGGGTACTTAAGGAAGTGGCTCTAGAAAACGTGATGCCCATTGGTGTTAATTTTCCCCAATGTTTCCACAGATTCCGGATTCCGTTCCTAATGGATTGGAGGGTAGCTAATGTTATCCCACTTTTTTTTAAGAAAGGTGGGAGAGAAAAAACAGATAGACCCATTTGCCCCCTGACATTGGTTGGTGGGGAAAAGACGGCTGGAAGTCCCCCCCCAATTATAAAAGATTGAAATAAACAGCACATTTGGATAGCAGTAATAGAATCGGAGTTCCTGAAGAAGGGGGTTTTTCGGCCCGAAACGTTACCTATCCCTCCTTCACTCCATAGGTGCTGCTGCACCCGCTGAGTTTCTCCAGCAAATTTTGTGTACCCTTTGGTTCCGAGTCCCCCAACCAGCATGGATTTTACGAAGGGGAAATCGTGCCCCTTGACTAATCTTTTTTTGGGAGTTTTTTTTGTTTCACGTTGTAACTAGGAAAATGGACAGGGAGAGCCAGTGGATGTAGTGTACATGGAATTTGTTTCAGATAGCATTGCATAAGTGGGGCAAAATTAGGGCACATGAAATATTGGGGGTAGAGTGCTGACAATGGATGGGAAAAAAATTTAGTTTTGGCAGACAGGAAACAGAGTAAAAGGGATTAACGGGGCCCCCCCCCCACTTTCAGAATGGCAAAGGCAAAGTGATTAGTGGGGTAGAAAACCGCAAGGCCCAATCGGTGCCGGGACCCCCACAAAGCTATTTACAATACCTTATCAATAATTTAAAGATGAAGGGAATTCAAAGTAACATTAGCAAATTTGCAGATGACAAACAAGTTGGGTGTGCAGTGTGAAACTGTGAGAAGGATGCTATGGAGATTGCAGTGCGACTTGGACAGGTTGGGTGAGTGGGGACCAAAATGCATGACAGATGCAGTTTTAAAGTGGATAAATGTGAGGTTATCCACTTTGGTAGCAAACAACTGGAAGGCAGATTATTATCTAAATGGTGTAAGTAAGTTGGGAAAAGTGATCTGGGGGGTTTCCCCCCTTGTTTTACATCAGTCACCACCAAATGAAAGTAAGCCCCAAAGCAGAAATACAGCGAAGGCAGAGTGAAGAAAGAGCGAAATGGCATGTTGGCCCCTTCCCATAACAAAAGAGGAGTTATGAGTATAGGAGCAAAAATGTCCCTTCTGCAGCTGTACAGGGCAAAAACTAGTGAGACCCTCACACAAAAGCACTGGAGGTGGTTTTGTGTGCAGTTTTGGGTCCCCCCCCCCCCCCTCATTTGAGGGAGGACATTGTTGCTATTGATGGGAGTGCAGCGTAGGTTCACAAGGTTAATTCCCCCGGGATGGTGGGAAACCCCTGTTCCCCCAAATATGCTGAGGAGAAAAATGGAGCGGGCCTATGGGCTTGTATACTCTGGAAAATTTAGGATGAGAAAGGGGATCTTGTATTGGAAAACATATACGATTTTTATAGGGTTTTATTTGGTACATGCTAGAGGCACCTGGAAACCCATTTTCCACGATGTTGGGGAGTCGAGAAAAACTGGAAGCCCACAGTTTTAGAATAAGGGGTAGAATTGAGATGAGGAAACACTTTTTTCCACACAGAGAGTTGTGAGAAGTCCCCCTGTGGAATTTCTCTGCCTCAGAGGGTTTTCTCTGGATACTTTTTTCAAAGAGAGAGCTTGTGGGGGCTCTTAAAGATAAATCGGAGTCCCCCCAGGGGTGAATATGGCGATAAATGCAGGAACGGGGAATACTGATATTGGGATGGGTGATACAGCCCCCATGATCACATTGAAAAAATGGGCGTTGCTTTCGGCTCAAAGGGCTGAATGGGCCTACACCTGCAAAAAAAAAACCCTAATGTCCCTTTTGTCTATATCCTCCATTGGTATCTTTGGGAAAAGCAATGTATATTGATCTTGAATTGTTTAGTTTTTACTAAATTTTTGCTTTCCCTTCCTAAATCGGGATCTAAGCCAGAAACTGAAGTATGTAAACATAGCCCCCCACCCGCAGAGCCCCCCCCCCCCAGCCTCCGCCCCCGCCCCCCCCCCCTCCCCGCCCCCCCCCGCCTGGCCCCCCCCCCCCGCCGCCCCCCCCCCTTTCCAATACATCAAATTCTTTTTTTTTTTTTACATCAAAAACTTAAAGAAAAAATCAGTTTTTTCCTTGTTAACCCATGTCTTTGTGCTTTTTTAGTGTACAGTGAGGGTTATGTTTTTACAGGTAATTAAACAAATTAGCCCCCCCCCCCTCAGGATAATAATGTCACACCCCCCATAGAAACCATAGAAAACAGAGAAAATATAGCTGCAAGGAAGTAATGCCCCCCCATTCGGCCCCCCCTTCGAGCCTGCACAGCTCATTCAATATGATCATGGCAGATCAAATCCAAAACTCAGTAAATCCTGTACCTGCCTTCTCTCCCCCATACCCCCCTGAAACCCCCATTAAGCCCACAAGGGCACATCTAACTCACTCTTAAATATGGGCCCAATGGGAACTGGCCCCCTCAACTACTTTTCTTTGTGGCAGAGAATTCCAGAGACTCACCCACTCACTTGTGAAAAAAAATGTTTTTTTTTTTTCCTCACATCTCGGTCCTAAAGGAATTCCCCCCTTTTTATCCTTAGACAGTGACCCCTTGTTTTCTGGACCTCCCCCCAAAATCGGGAACATCTTCCCCCCCTGCATCTAGCCTATCCACCCCTTAAGAATTTTGGGTACACAAAAAAAGCTGGAGAAAAACTCAGCGGGTTTTGCAGCAGCCCAAATCTAAAGGAGCGAAGGAGATAGGCCCGACGTTTCCGGGTCGAGACCCCCCCCCGTTCTTAAGAATTTTGTTTGTTTTCTTCTATTAAGATCCCCCCCTCCAGTCCCCCCCCCCCCATCTAAATTCTAGCGAGTACAAGCCAAGTCCCTAATCCAAGTCCCCCCCACATTCCTCATATGAAAAAGGGTCCTGACATCCCCAGGTGAACCCTTCTTGTCTGTACCCCCCTCCCTATGGCAAGAATGTCCCCTTTTTTCTCAGATTTTGGAGACCAAAACTTGTACGGTGCAATACTCCAGGTGTTTGGTCCCCCCTCTCCCCAAAACCCCTGTTACAACTGCAGTAGAAAAACCTCCCCCCTGCTCCTATACCCCTCCCCAAATCCCCTTTTGCTTTATGAAAAAATGGGCTAACATACCATTTTTGCTTTCTTCACTGCCTGCCCCCTGCACCTGCAATGCCCCTACTTTCAATGATTGGTTATTACCATGACAACCCCAGGTACCCCCCCCCCGTTGCAATCACCCCTCCCCTTTTTTCCCTAATCGGTCCCACCATTCAATTTGCATATAGATTTAGTACCCACTACTTTCCTGTTTTTTGAACAACCAAAGTGGGGGATAACCTCACATTTATCCAAATTATACTGCATCTGCCCCATACATTTGCCATCAAACCCAGCCTATATCAAGTCCCCACCTTGCAGCCTCCTAGATCCTCCTCACACGAACACTACCCCCTCCCCAGCTTAGTGTATCCCCCATCTGGAAAGCTTTGGGAGATGTTGGACATTCAATTCCCCCCCTCGTCCAAAATCATTAATATCTATTGTTTAAATAGCTTGGGGTCCCAGCAAACCGAGCCCCCCCGTGCGGTAAAACCCCACTAGTCCACCCCCCCCCACCTGCAATGCCCCCATTCCCTGAAAAAAGGACCCGTTTACTCCTACCCTCTTTGCTTCCCCATGATGCCAGCCAGTTTTCCATCTATCCACATCAATAACTGAACCCCCAATACTGTGTGGGCTTTAAGTTTGTTATACTAATCTCTTATGTAGGGACCCCTTGTCGAAAGCCTTCTGAAAGTCTAGATAAATAACACATCCCACTGGTTTTTCTCCTCCTTATCCCCACTACTGCTAGTTTTGACATCCCTCGAAAAAATTCCGCCATAAGATTTCCGTCCAGACATGGAATTTTTACCTTTCCCCGGTAAATCCATGCTGACTTTTGTCTAATTGATTTCCCACCACTTTCCAAATGCTTCCTGCTTATCCCATCTTTTAATAACTGACTCTAGCAGTTTTTTCCCCACTACCGATGTTTTTTAGAAAACTAACCCTGTCCCCCTGTAATTCCCCCCAGTTTTTCCCCTCTCTCCCCTCCCCCCTCCCTTTTTTTATTAAAAGTGGGGGGTTACATTAGCTTTTACTCTCCACCATCCTCCAGGAACGACTCCAGAATCCCTAAAGAAGTTTTTGAAAAAAAATTTATCACTAATGCATCCAAACTATTTCTGTGGCTCGGAACTTCCTTGAGTACTTCCCTGGGATGCAGACTAATCTGGCCCTGGGGGATTTTTATCGGCCTTTAATCCATTAATTTACCCAAAACACCACTTCTTGGCTAACCTGGATTTTTCACTCAAGTTTTCCTCCACCTTATTTGACCCTTTTTCCCCGGTCCCCCCCCCTGCTATTTCCGGCAAGAATTTATTATTTATGTCTTCCTTTAGTGAAGACAGAACCAAAGTAGTTTTTATTATCAATTAGTCCCCCCTGCCCCCATGTATCCCCTTTTTTTTTTCCCCATGATTCAATTCCCACCTGTTTTTCTGACTGCAAAAGGGACCCTACATTTGGTTTTAAACTAGTTTCTCTTTCCCCATCTTTCACATATCCCCCTATAAAAACTTTTGCAGTCAGTTTTTAAAAATGTTTATCCCTGCCAGTTTTTTTCCTTTCATAATCTATTTTTCCCTTTCCTAATTAAGCCCCCTTTGTTCCCCCCTCCTCTGCTGGACCCCCTCTTGAACTTCTCCCCCCAGTCCACCCCCCTCTAGTAGGCTGCTTTTTTTCAGGCTAATTTTTTTTATGCTTCCCCCCATCTTTTGATTTCAATTTGATGTTTTTTGTTTAGATGCCAATGCACTATTAAATAAAACAAATAAAGAAAGATGGAGGGAAATAAAAATCATAAAACCTATCATCTTTGCACTTATAGATGGATTAGATAGATAAATACTTTATTAACCCCTTTTCAGGGGAAATTTTCAGATGTCTCCTTTGGCAGCACACTAATAAAGGGATACAACATAGCAAATTTTTAAAAGAAGAAGTTTTTTAAACATTAAAAAAAAAAACATTTCCCCCGACAATGGTTCCCCCCCACTGTGGGGAAAAAGAATGGGCCCCAAACAAAGTTTCCCATCACCCCATCCCCGATGTACCCCACCCATAGTCACACCGGGCCTGATGAAAAGGGGCCCCCCCTCCGCCCAATCGCCTTCACAGACAGGCCCCCGATGTTTTTTCCCCAGGACCCCCTCTCGCCGCCCCGGTTAATGGTGCTCTCTGGCGTCCCCTGTAGACCCTCCCCATCAGCTGCTTGGGAATGGCCCCTGGAACAGCCGCTTTCCCCTTACCGGAGACCGCGGCTTTTTCCCCCCCTCAAAAAAAGCCAACATGGCCGCGCTGGATGGAGCTCCACCACTGGCGATCTCTGCGAGAGATCCCCAGGACTCTGATGTAAAAAAAAGTTCAGCGCCGCCACCGGAGGCTGGCCCCGCTCCACATCCCCACCCCGCAGCTCCGCGATGGTTCAATCGGCCCGGACTCAGCCCCCATTCCGGAAAGCTCCAGTTGCGGCGACCCAGGCAAAGCATCGCCCGCTCGGCTTACCGCCGATAGCGCTCCCAGCGCTGTGCTGCCCGCAGAAGCCGAAGTTTTCCCTGGCCAGGTCCCCCTCTGGCAAAACCGCTCAGCATCTCCGCGATAGCGCTCCAGACCCTGCCTGTGGTAGGCCCCCCCGCGAGGACGGGTCCCCCCCCCCGAAAGTTGCAGCCTTGGAGGAAAGGCAGCCTCTCCGACCCAGGTAGGGGAACTTGAAAAAGCGGTTTCACAACACGATAAGAAGGTTTGACCCCCAACTCCCACACGTTTTTAACGTACCCTAAAAATAGTAAAAAAAGAAAGTGAAAAAAAACGGACAGCTGCAGGACTGGCAGCCCCCCATACAGTAAAACCCAGCCCGCCCCCCCCTCACTGTAGAAAAACAGTGCTGATTTATGCCTGATACTGTAATATTAAATGATTGGGTATCCATCCACATCTTTGACCCAACATTCTCCCAGGGTAACAAAAAATTACTGAAAAAAGGTCCTGGCAAAAGTCCCCTGGTAATTTTTGTTTAAATTTGGGGCTTTAACTCTCTCAGTCCCCCTTACTATTGGATGGCGTCAGAAAAAATAATTCTGGAAAAAACTTTCCCCTTTTACAAAAAAATAAGTAATATATGTTTACGCAATGAAAAATTTTTCAAATTTTGTCCCTTCTGAGAATGAAATTTCAGTCATGTCCCCCCCCCTGCGTTTGGGGGCACAGCACATTTTAGAATAAATGACTCAAGGATGGGGAAAAAATGCTTCCCCTTGCAGCAGTGCGAGGACAATTTAAATTTTGTCCCCCTTCAAAGGCTGGGTAACTGTTGATTCAAAAAATTGCAGAGGACCTGAAAAAATCTGGGTAGCCCAGGATGTCCCCCGGGGAAAAGAAAAGGAGAGCTAAAGGGGGAGGATGGAATAAATGTGATGTAAAAAATGGAGAGAAGAAAATGATGCTGAAACATTAGACACATGAGAACTAAAATGCAGCAAAGGGTTTCTTTTATTTAATAATTCCGTAGCAGTGGGTGATTAGAATTTGATTTTTTATGTACTCCCCCATGGTGTAACAAAAAAATCATCCCAGACTGAATACAGATCTCTAAGGAGTGAAATTTATTTTTGACGCTGGGTACATTTGTCATCCTGAGCATTAATACAAGCTATTAACTTTAAACTTGGGTGCTATCACAATGGTTGGAACATGAAGCCCACCACTGCAAAATATCAAAGCAAAAAGTAATACTATGGAATAAATTAGGTACTGTTTGTTATTTCGAAAAGCAATTAACTGAAAAAACGATACCAAATCCATGTTTCTAACAATTGGGGCAATGACAGAACTTCTCACAGTAGGAATGTATTCCCAATATAATAGCATAATCAAACAAATATTGGCCTTGCATGAAATCCAGGAATGTTTTTTTTTATCAAATACGGCTAATTCATAGCAGAGTGTATTTATCTTTTTGTGCAAGCCCTATTCTGTCTGGGTTAAAATGCAACCCAGGCCACCTCTTGCAGCCCATCTGTGATTTCATTGGGAAAAGAGTTCATCTGCTTTCCTAATCTCTCGAGTCCCCTTCCCCACTAAGTCTTCTGTTTTTTTAGTTTTGAAAAAAGCAATAGTGTAGTATAATGCTAGTTTCCTAAACATGTGAAACTGGGTTTTTTTCAAGTAGCTCTTTCTTAATATGTGTTTTTTTGGAAGATTAATCTTCATGAGTTTTTTTACTTTTAATTACGCAGATGTTTTTTGCAAAGTAGGTTTAAAGAAAAAAAGAAAGTCATCCCACCAAGAACATGTTAGGAATGGAACTGCCAAGAAGCTGATCTAGATAAAAGATAGACAAAAAAAAGTGCGGGAAAAGAAACTCAGCGGGTCAGGCCCCCCCCTTGCATTACTGGAGAAAAAGGGTGGATGACGTTTTTTCAGGTCAGGACCCTTCAGCCCAAAATTTTATGTAAAAATTAATTTGTCCCCTGGAGATTGTGCCCCCCTGTGTTCCCCCCCCATTAGAATAATTTCATTGTGTTTGCAAAGGTGGGTTGGGTCACGAGGTGTTTTTGGCACCCATTTGAGTACACTTTGAATGCCTCCCCCAAAATCGAAACAGGAAAACCTGTGGGCATAGAAGTAAAGCTATTCAGTTCAAATCCATCTTCCAGCATTAAGCCCTTTAACCACACACATCTTCATCACATATTCCCCAAGCACTTTATTAAAGTTGCTTAAATGTGATTTGCCCCCTCCATCACATTTCCCTTTTTGGGTTTTGAAAAATAATTTTCCCTCCTTTTCTTTCTTCTAATCCCTTTCCACAATTACAAGTATTTTTGCAAAATAGTTGCATTTCCTAAACAAAAAGTATTATGGAAAAAAATTATATTTATAAAAAAAAAACATTGTGAAAAAAAAATGAGGAAAGGTGGGTTTTAGGGGATGAAAGAGAGTTTTGAGACACCTGGATTTTTGAGACTTTTTCTAATTGGATTTTTACAAAAATAAATATTTTTTTTCACTCCCGACCATAAAGTGTTTGTTTTACAGCAAGTTAACAACACTAAAAAAGGCTACATGCTGCATTAGTATCAAATTCTCACCCAGTAAATTAATAGAAGCAAATTGCCTATTTATCATTTTGAATGACCCCGTGGTTAAAGCAGTTGGGGTTAAAAAGCAGCAGCTGGTGTTTTCTTAAGAGACAATAAAGTGTGCTTTTTTTATTACTGCAGGGAGGTTACATGCTAAACATGATTTTGTTTTTTTTTTCATCTATACTTTTTGAATCAAAGGCGGCTTTTTTCGTACTTGTCAATTTCCCAAAGTAACACTTTCAAGTGTTCCCCTTTTCCCAATCGAAATTGAGTTATAAACCACGGTGCCACTTGCCCTTGGTGGGGAGGGGGTGATTTACCCTAAATTGGGCTAATAAAAACGCATCTTTTTGTTTTTTTTGACCATTGTCCCCTGGCTCTCAAACTGATTTTAAGGAGGTGTTGTCCCCATTTTCCTTAAAATAATAATTTTAAAGTTTTTTATTGAGAAAAAAATAAATTTGTTTTCAAACTTCCCCATGTTTTTAATTTTTGAAATTGTGGTGTTGTTCTGTAAAAAATCTTTTTAATGTTGAAATGCAAATTGGTATACCTTTTGTTGGAATGTTTTTAATCAAATTGGCTTGGTTAGTTCTTGGAGGTCCACAGGTCCTCTATCGCAGGCCCCAAAAACCCACGCTGGCCAAAGTATGAACTTTAGAAAAGTGGCATGAGACCCATCCAGTAAGTCCCAGTGCAAGTGTGGGGGTTAACCTTCTGCTTTTGTGGTCAAAAAGATGTGACCCCGGTTACCCCCCATAGGTGTGCAGCTCCCGTCCAAACAAAGACAACCACACCAGAAAAGTACAGAGCATTTGTAAAAATCCTTAACTCGTGCTCCCATTCTGATATCCAAAACATTCCCTTTTGTGTGGTAGTGCTAATGAGGTTTAATAAAAAAAAAATGTTACTTTTGTTTGAAATCAATAAATTTTTGTCAGAAATATGATGATTTATATGTCCCCCCTACAGGGGAGTTTGCTATAACTTTGAAATGTTTATTTTTACTTTTAAGTTCTCTGGGAAACAAATTTGATTATCTGGTTTGCTAAATCATTTTGAAATTCAATTGGTTTCTCCTCCTTACTTGGGAAAATTTCCCTGCCAAGTAGTAATAAATAAGTATTAAAATTTTTTTCCATCTCTCACAGTTCAGTAGTAGTCAGTGAGGACTATATCGCATGCAAAATGAATTTTAATTTCTGCATTGTTGGTCTGTATTGTTGTTTTTTCAGGCAAAGCCATTGCAATAAATAAGTATTTAGCAAAACAAAGTGGGAAATTTTTACAATGTGTGGGGGGTGGATGAATATTACTATTTTATATCCCAGTTTTTTATGGTAATCTGATCATTGTCCCTCTCCAGAAATTCCCTTGAAAACTAATTGCTTAAATGAATGCTTAAGCAAAATAATATCATAGTCCCCCTGAGAAATGATATTTTATTTCACTTGCCATTGAATCTCAGAATAACTTTGTTGCTGACTTTTTTATGATACTTTTTTTTTATATTACTCTTGTTTTCTTTTCACCTAAGTGCAGGATAAAAATTCCCGCCTTGTGATCACCAAAAACATGGTCTCATTTGCTTAACGATTGCCCCACTTAGGTTTGGAGCCCCCCATCCTCGTCGCATAACAGTGTCCCCCCATTTGTATCACCTGGGGAAGTGTGTCCCCCCCTTAATTGTTTTTTCCCAAGCCCATTTCCTTAGGCAAATCAGCTACACATTTTTACTGGCTAAAACCGCATTGAGCATGCCAACTATTGTGGTCATTGAAGTGAGCGTGGGTTTGCAATGTCCCGTTTTTTTTTTTCCTGTTTGCTTATTGTTCAGAAATCTCAGATTGGTTTGATGAAGTTGTAGAAGAAGAATTCAAACAGAGAGTCTAAAAATGTTGCCCGCAAGTTTATGCGATGCAGTCCCCTGGGAAGAAGTTGGCCCTTGCAGATGAAGCGTGCATTTTGGAAAAACAATGCCAAAGCAAGCCATTTTAGTGGAGCGCGAGACCCCTGAGACTGCTCAACTGAAACATTGTTGGGGGAGTGGGAAACATTTTGGGAAACCAAAAAATGAATGGTTGTGTCCCTTGTTTTCCATAACTCTCCCATTCTTGCATCCAAGTGTACTAAAAATAAAGTTTGTGGAAATTCCCTTTGGTTTTTAGGCATTTCGTTTCAATACTCCCCCTCAAAACAACTACTCTGAAAATTCGTATAAAAGGGGAGTTTCAATAAATGGTGGGAGAGTCAGTAACAACTATAATCTGAAAATTAATTTAAAAAAAACAAACAAACATGGAAAAGCAACATTAGTTTAATCTTTTGATGGGATTTCTCACCACAGAAATGGAGAGGGAAGTTTTTAGGTGGAGGTTTGATTGTCAGAATGGATAAAATTAAAGGTTCCTTTCGAGTTAATAATCAGAGGAGATGTAGCATCAAGCTTTACACAGTAGATGGTAAAATCTGATGCTGATAGTTTATAAGATAATGGATGCATTTTCTACAGCTATGACACCTTTAAGAAATCGACGGTCTGCGAACTTGGATTTCTTTGAAGATAGCTGATGTGAACAGGTTGGCACGTTCAATCCCTGGGAAGTTATCGCTGGGATGTAAAGCTACATGTACTGTACTATAAGTAGTCATATGCTAACCAATTTGAAGCAATAATGAGTGTAGCTAATTGACTGACACATTACTCTCTTGAGTCTTTCAAAATGCATAAGAATTGTCTTCCCAGTGCAGGATCTCAGCAACATTTCCGGATATATTTTTAATTAAGCAAATCAAAATTGCAGTACAATATTAGCCGATGTCCTATTGCTTAATGTGGCCATGGCTGTGCAAGTATGCGTTGATTGGTCTATTTGACCAATTAGCCATTGTACCCCCACAGCAAAGGCTTCAAGTTTTTTGCACACAAGCTTAAACTTCGCATGACATGATACAAAAACATTGTACCAATTGTCATGATTATGTACTTTATAGTTTATGTTGTGGGCAGCTTACCATTTATTCTGTGCTGGGGCAGTAGCTCTTGAGGACTATACTGGCTTCCTGTACATTTAAGAGATACAAATAAATGGAATATTCCTCCCCTGATCATGACATAATAACTTCTGGATGCACATCTGACAGTCTTACGATAAGATTGGCTGTGATTTTTATCCAGCCCTTTTCTGATGATGAGCATTAACCTGGGTTCAAACCTGACGAATTTGAGTTCAGTTTATTGTCATGTGTACAGAGAAAAACTTTTGTTGTGTGCTGACAAGTCAGCAAAAAGACTATTTCATGGTTGCAATTGGGCCATCCACAGTGTACCGATACATGATAAAGGAAATAACGTTGAGTGCAAGGTAAAGACTGATCAAAGATAGTCTGAGGGTTTCTGATGAGGTAGATAGTAGCTCAGGACTGCTCTTTAGTTGTTGCTAGGATGATTCAGTTGCATGATAACAGCTCGGATGAAACTGTGCCTAAATCTTGAGGTGTGATTTTACACTTGTATACCTCTTGTCTGATGGGACAGGGGAGAAGAGGGAGTGGCTGAGACTCATCCTTGATTATGCTGGTGTCCTTGCCGAGGCAGTGTGAGGTGTAAATTGAGTCGATGGAAGGGAGGTTGGTTTATGTGATGGCCTGGGCTGCGTCCACAATTCACTGCATCACATCTTGCAGTCTTGGATGGAGCTGTTTCCAAACCTTGCTGTGATGCATCTCGATAAAATGGCTGCTGACACAAATGGTTTGCAACTGGCTGGAAGAGGTTTTTTGCTCTGTTGTCAAAAATTAAACTTGAACATCAAAAGGCATTGTGGTTCGGAGAATAACATTTTATAGTAAGAGAAGCCTGGCTGGAATGGAACCTGCAGTTAGAGCCTGGTTATTATAGGCTCTGAATCACAGAGATGTAGCATCTGACCTGTGACGCTTGGTGGGATATTGCAACCTTCACGTGGTCTGCCCTGTTTTGACGAATGCAATCAACCCGGTGTGCACAATCAAATAAAATCAAATAGAACAAGTCGTCCTATAACTTTAAGCTGTGCACGCCATACGCAAGAAGAAGACTCTGTTACTCATCAAAATGGCACAAATATTGGTCTTAGAAATTGGGATTGAACACCATCAGTCACATTGATCACCCAACCAAAGTTGAACAAATCTTATTTGGGGCATTAAACTCTTAAAGGTACTATAATGCAAAGCTGTTTTTTTTTGTAGTTTTTGTGCACGGTGGTAAGTATTTGAGAAATAGTGCTTTCACAGGGGAATTACGCACATTGAAGGAAATGTTGTTTGAAAATCCATTTGATTTACAGAACTTTGCTGCATTTTGAAACCTGCACATTCATTGACTATATAATTCAAGCAGGCTTGCTGTATGTTGTCATTTTTATCCGATCATGCTGATTACTGGACTAAAAACACTTTCCTTCAACATCTGTTTCTTCACAGTGTTATTATGACTGGTGCCTACAATAATTTCTTCAGGATGTTTGACCGCAACACTAAACGAGATGTCACCCTGGAAGCTTCCAGGGAGAACAGTAAACCACGGGCAGTGCTTAAGCCACGCAAAGTCTGCACGGGAGGCAAGCGGAGAAAAGATGAAATTAGTGTTGACAGTTTAGACTTTAACAAGAAGATCCTGCACATGGCCTGGCATCCAACTGAGAACATAATAGCAGTGGCAGCGACAAACAATCTCTACATATTTCAGGACAAAGTGAACTCGGAGATGCACTAGGTTTATAAATACCTTGGTGTAATTATAAACCAGCCTTCTTTTTCCAGACCACCCTGCCAATGATCTTCGCAAGGTTGAATTCATCTTAGTGGAATTGTGAAGTGTGGTTTCTCATTAGTGTGTATCACTTGTCAGTAAGAATTGATTTTTGTCTGTCACTGGGGTGAACTGAGCATCTAGAGTCAAATACAGAAGGGCAAGCTTGGTCACCATCTACACAATCAATCGGATGTCTATGGTTCAGGCATCTTAGAAAATTTACTGGTTGTTGAAATATTTTCATCCAAGATCTGAATTTATAGACGAGGGGACAAACAGGATCTGACTACATTTTAATTTCTGATACAGTCTACAGTCTTTATGATGGATTAACTTGGTCATGCATAAGTAAATAACTTCAGCGGGCACTTGAAACGTGAAAAAGCTGCCAGATTGTCCATATATAAGGATTGCTAACCAAATTGATGCAATTTCTTTTGAATGCACCATTTTAGTTGTTAGACAATTTGAGACAAAGAATGCAGGGCGGGTCAGGCAGCATCTATAGAGAGAGAAATGTAATTAACTTTTCAGGTTAATTGCCTGATTGAGCAGTTCCCTATTTCAATCTCCACACATGCTGCCTGATCTGTGGAATATTTCCCGCAATTTGTTATTATTTAAACTTCTAGCATCTGCATTCTTTTGGTTTTCTGTGGATAAGTGGATTATGATATTATTCTCTTGCCAATTGGCTTGAATAGCTAGGTAACAATCTATCTTTCCTTTCAAATTGTTGGAAGCAAAGTGAATTGAAATATTTGCACTCCTAGTTAAAAAGTATGTACCAAAAAATTTTCAACTGCTGTCAAATTTGGCATAAATGAAATTCTGATTCAAAGGCATTTAGTTAAAAGTAGACAGTACAAAGAACATTATTTTGAAGTTAGCGTCAGTGGATATTCTGTGAATTTTTCATTGAACAGTTTTACACCTGATCTGAATCCTTCTGTTAGGGTCACAGGTCACAAAATGGTGAAATCATCCACAATGCAGCACTGCCAATTAAAATAAACAAAATCCAAGGTAATGCAATTTTATTTCAAAGAATATCTTGAATTTATCAAACAGCTGAAAATATAGTTTAAAATCTCTTCACTAAACAGATCTGTAGGGGAAAAAATAATTTCCACAAATAGAGGCAAAGCTGCATTAAAAAAAAAACTGTTTAATGAGTTGAATTATTTGTGGCCTGTCATAACGTTTAAGATGACCTTCAAAAATGTTAGGCATTTGTGGAGGTTTCAGAAATCTACCGCACCATTAATTTGGAATATCCCGAATATGACCATTGCTCTCTGTAATGAAGCTGTGGGGAACAGGAAAGGTAACTTTACTCCTACATTTTTAGCAGCTGCTTGAAATAAAATACCAGACGACGGTGCCTCTCGGGTGCTGACAATACCTGCATTTACGTTAAGGTTGGCATAGCAATGGGATAAAATAATGGAAGTCATTACATTTTGAACACTACTTAATTCTCATACCCATTGTTCTGCACTGAAAACCACAAGACCTACTATGTTTTTATATTTTTCTGAATTTCCAATTACCTAAAATCATGTGCTAAAGAGTGGACAGTGTTATGTTGAAGGGGACTGATGAAGGGGAATGGGAGTTAATGGGCATTGCAAAGCGGAAGGCATAAGTACTTTGTCTTTATTCTTTATTAAAGTTACTGAAATATCATTGAGTTTGGAGATATTCATTGAGAAAATTGGCTGTGAATCATAAAGCACAATACAGTTTTAATAAATTGATTAATGTGAGAACGCCATGGATGTCTGAAAATTCAGAGTGCTTTGGTTCTTCTCTTTACTCCCGAGTTCACTGGGCAGTCACATTGCAGGTAACACACTAACACTGACTTCTGCGAGAGAACTGAACAAAAGCTATTGAACATTTTGACAAAATTGTACTGTGTTAAATAGAAATATACAGGAGGTTCCTCTGTAGGTGCTTCAACTTTAGCTATTTTGGGTACTAACTTTGAAATTTGCTTGGAAAAATAATGTCTCTCTAACCTGTTGCTGATCTATACCTGGGCAATGCTTTTTACTTCTAATATGAAATTGGTAAAAATGTTTGTCAATTAGAGAGATGTTAACAGGTTTTCAAATAAAATCTAATGTCAGCCACTGCATCCTTTAATTTTGCCTAAGTGTACACTTTGCAGTTTTTGGGCATTCTTCGAGTGACGGGTTTCTAACATAAGAGAATATTTCTTGATGTTGGCCTAGGCACTGCTGTAATTGTTCTTCAACTTCTCATTAGAAATACAGAGAATAAGATTTTACGACTGCTGTAATTCAATGACAATTTGCACAAGGTATTACAGCATGAAATTGTAATGTCTTGTATCCCTATTATCATCAGACTGTCACCAGTGCTATTGCATAGTCTCAATTGTAAACAATGTCTCACCATTGTCACATGCCTTGCTTCAGCTGTGTTGATGTATTTGCTGAATGTTGTCTGCTCCATGACAGTACTCTACATTACTTTCTGAATGTCAGCCCCAAATTTAAGACATTTTATATTTACAATTAAAAATGAGTTCAAAATAAGGAAATATTCACAAAGCAGAATTAGTCATAATTTTTCAAAAATAAATTTATGCAATGAGAGTAAAATGTCAGTTTAGTCTGGAACGGTTCCTGAGGAGCGGTAGGTAATAAAGTTCCTCGTGTGGAAACCAGGATGTTTGAAGCACTGTCCATGCTTTAAATGTAACATGCACATTTAAATTGACTTTCCTTGTCAACCTGCAATCTGTGCTGATAAAAGCAAACATTTTGATGACTAAGGTTACATGAAAAATATTAATGGTTGTGGATAATTTGAGAAGGATTGAGTGTTTGCATGTACCAAGCTTAGAAAGATATTGCAAACATCTTAAAATGCCTTGCCTGACAAAAGGTGTTAAAATTCTAATATTTTCTCAGTTTAGCCATTTAATGTTTAACAGCCTCCTCTCAGTGATGCATCCAGGAATCTCAAGTTGATGGTGCAGTGAGTAATAGAGAAGGTGAAGGTAGGTACTATCACTGTGTTTAAGTAACTAGGATGAGCACATATTTTGGCAAATACACTGAAGGCTCCACAATGAGCTGTAAATGGGATTAGTATAGATGGATACTTAATGGTCAGCATGGGCATTGTGGACTGAAGGGCCTGTTTCTCTACTGATGACCCTTTGGTCATGTATGAGGTGCAGAAGCAGTATAGGGAACTCCAGAATTATGATATTGAACAGCAGAAGGCAAAGCTGAGTCGAGCTGAAGGGAAGGGTCTGAAGAGGGATCCCGACCCATAATATTGTCTATGCATGTACACCAGAGATGCTGCCTGACCTGCTCAGTTACTCTGGCGTTCTACGCAAGATTCCAGTATCTGCAGTTCCTTGTATCTTGAGTTGAAGAGAGACTAAAGGCCCAAGGATTTAAACATGCAAATGAAAACTTTTAATTATAATAATTGATCGACTGGGTGCCCATGCAGATCACTAAGCACAGGATTAATGGACTGACGAGATTGGTATGCTGCCATGTGCAAGCAAGAGTTCTGAACAAGCTGGTTTTGATTTGGCCAGGTTTGGTGACTATTGGTACACATTTGAAGTTTTAAGAGCAAATGTGCTGAAGCAAGTTGGAAATGTGAACGACAACTATGATTACATTCATTGTCCATCCCCATTTGCTCTCATAGATGACAGTTCTCTTTTTGTGGTAAAACAGACTTCAAAAACTGGAATCGTGTTCCAGTTCTTGAGGTCTGATGAAGTATCCTGACCCAAAAGACCATGTGTCCATTCCTGTCCACAGATGCTGTCTGACCTGCTGAGTTCCTCCAGCGGTTTGTTTTTTTGCTTTCCTTTAGTGGTATTGGGCAGGGGGAGTTCTTGGACATAGGCCAAGCGAAAGATGAAAGGAGTATAATGTAATTCCAAGTCGGGATCGTTTGTGATTGATGGAACCTGAGGAGGCCGGGCAGTTATAACATAACATTGCTGAACTGAAGTAAAATTTGAAATTTCAATTTTTTGAATCAATTCTGAATCTATTATATTTACAGCATTCTTGGGCCATTCTGTATTTGAATTGTAAAATCAGACGATAAGATGCCATTTTGGTGAAAAGAACAGTGTTTTAAGTTGAGTTTATTGTTGTTATACACAAGTGCAATGAGGTACAGGGATAATTAAAAACCTTGCTTTCAGCAGCATCACGAGCACATAGACTCAGACAAACATAAAACCACATTATAGATAAATTAAACTTGCACAAAATGTCCAAGAGACTGCAAGCAACAAGACATTAGGGCAAATCGCTTTTGTTAACCCATGTAGTGTTCTGTTGACGAGATGGGATGCAGATGGTGCGGGTTGATTCAGGAACCTGATATTTTCTGGAACCTAATCTGAGGAAAGACATTCTTGCCATAGAGGGAGTACAGAGAAGGTTCAACAGACTGATTCCTGGGATGGCAGGACTTCCATATGAAGAAAGACTGGATAGACTCGGCTTGTACTCGCTGGAATTTAGAAGATTGCGGGGTGATCTCATAGAGACTTACAAAATTCTTAAGGGGTTGGACAGGCTAGATGCAGGAAGATTGTTCCCGATGTTGGGAAAGTCCAGGACAAGGGGTCGCAGTTTAACGATAAGGGGGAAGTCTTTTAGGACCGAGATGAGAAAATCATTTTTCACACAGAGAGTGGTGAATCTGTGGAATTCTCTGCCACAGAAGGAGTTGAGGCCAGTTCATTGGCTATATTTAAGAGGGAGTTAGATGTGGCTAAAGGGATCAGGGGGTATGGAGAGAAGGCAGGTACAGGATACTGAGTTGGATGATCAGCCATGATCATATTGAATGGCAGTGCAGGCTCGAAGGACCGAATTGCCTATTCCTGCACCTATTTTCTATTTTTCTATGTACCTGTTCTTGATCCTGGTGGTGTAGGATGTCAGGCATCTGTACCTCATGCTCAATGGTAACAGTAAGAAGAAGGCTGGGCCCAGGTGGTGGAGATCCCTGATGATGGATACCACCACCTTGTGGCAACACCTTGTGTAGATGTTTTCAACATTTTTCTGCACTGAGTGTGGTGAGTGTCTGGAATGTGCTGCTGGGGTTGCTGTTTGGGGGCAGTACGATATTTCTATTGCACAGGCAATGGAGGGATATGGATTAAGTGCAGGTAGATAAGAGATGGTCTTGACATCATGGTCAGAACAGACATTGTGGGCCAAAAGGCCTGTTCTTGTGTTTTTCTGTTCCATGTTCTAATAGAGGGAAGGGTTGTGCCTGCAATGGGCCAGGATGAGTCCAGCATTCCCTCAGCCTCTTGCATTTCTGTGCATTGGAGTTGCCTTACCAGGCCATTGTACAACCAGTCAGGATACTTTCCACAAAGCAGAGACCGGGCCGACCAAGAGTCAGCCTATGGTGATCGTGCTACAGCAGCTCAAGGAGCTGATCGTGGTGGTGGCCGACACTGGTGAGGGGGGGGGGGGGGGAGGAGGAAGGAAGAAAGAAGGAAGTAAGAAAGGTGGGGGAAGGAAGAAGGGTGGTTGAGAAGAAAAGGGGAAGGTGAGGGGATGAGAGGGGGGGAGAGAGGGGGGGGAGGAGTGGGGAGGGAGGGGGAGGGGAGAGAGAGGAGGTGGAGGGGAGAGAGAGGGAGGGGGATGAGAGAGGAGGGGGGGAGGAAGAGAAGGGAGGGGGGTGGGGGGGGTGGTGGTGGGGGGGGAGAAGGGGGGGGTTGGGGAAGGAAGAGACAGGAAGGGAGAGGGACAGGAGGGTGAGTGGAGAGACAGGAGGGGAGGAGGGGGAGAGGACAGGAGGGGGTGGGGAGAGGGAACCAGGAACCTACATGAGGGAGGGTGGAGGGAGAGGAGAGGGAACTGTGAAGGGATGTAAGAATGGGGTAGGGAGAGAGAGGAGGGAAGGGGTGAAAGGAAGACTAAGGAAGGCACAAACAATCTACCAGAAATACTAGGGGACTGAGGATCCAGTGGGAGGGAGGAACTGAGGGAATCCACATTAGTCAGGAGATCGTGTTAGTTAAACAGTTGGGACTGAGGGCAGATAAATCCTCAGGGAATGATGATCTACATCCGAGAGTACTCAAGGAGGTGGTCCTGGAAATCGTGAATGCATTGGTGATCATTTTCCAATGTTCTCTCAACTCGATCAGTTTCTGCGGACTGGAGAGTAGCCATGTAACTCAATTTTTTAAGAAAGGAGGGAGAGAGGAAATGAGGAATTATAGACCAGTTAGCCTTACATCGGTAATGGGGAAGATGCTGGGATTGATTATTAAAGATGTTACAGCAGCGCATTTGGAAAGCAGTGACAGGATTGGTCAAAGTCAGCATGGATTTATGAATGGGAAATCATGCTTGACTAATCTTCTGGAATCTTTTGAGGATGTAACAGTAGAATGGATAAGGGCGAGCCAGTTGATGTGTATCTGGACTTTCAAAATGCCTTTGACAAGGTCCCACACAAGAGATTAGTGTGCAAACCTAGAGCACATGGTATTGGGGGTAGGGTATTGACATGGATAGAGAACTGGTTGGCAGACAGGAAGCAAAGAGTAGGAATTAACGTCCTTTTCAGAATGGCAAGCAGAGACAAGTGGGGTGCCGCAAGGCAATAACGATTTAGGCAAGGGAATTAAATGTAACATCTCCAAGTTTGCGGGTGACGCAAAGCTGGGTGGCAGTGTGAGCTGCGAAGAGGATGCTATGAAGCTGCAGGGTGAATTGGATAGGTTGGGTGAATGGGCAGATGCAATATAATGTGGATAAATGTGAGGTTATTATCTAAATGGTGTCAGATTAGGAAAATGGGAGGTGCAATGAGACCTTGGTGTGCTTGTACATCAGTCACTGAAAGTAAGCATGCAGGTACAGCAGGCAGTGAAGAAAGCTAATGGCATGTTGACCTTCATTGCGAGAGGATTTGAGTTTAGGAGCAAGGAGGTCCTACTGCAGTTGTATAGGGCCCTGGTGAGACCACACCTGGAGTATTGTGTGCAATTTTGGTCTAATATGAGGAAGGACATTATTGCTATTGAAGGAGTGCAGCGTAGGTTCACCAGGTGAATTCCCGGGATGGCGGGACTGACATATGATAAAAGAATGGGTCGACTGGGGTTGTATTCACTGGAATTTAGAAGGATGAGAGGGTATCTTATAGAAACACATAAAATTCTTAAAGGATTGGACAGGCTAGATGCAGGAAAAATGATCCCGATGTTGGGGAGTCCAGAACCAGGGGTCACAGTTTAAGAATAAGGGTTAGATCATTTAGGTGCAAGATGAAGAAAGTAGTTTTTTCCCCAGAGAGTTGTGAATCTGTGAAATTCTTTGGCACAGAAGGCAGTGGAGGCCAATTCACTGGATATTTTCAAGAGATTTAAATTTAGCTCTTGGGGCTAAAGGAATCAAGGGATGTGGGGGATAAAGCAGTAATGGGGTACTGATTTTAGATGATCAGGCATGATCATATTGAATGGCGGTGCTGCCTCGAAGGGCCGAATGGCCTATACCTGCACCTATTATTCTATGTTTTATGTTCTAATACATCTGTGGAGATTTGGAGACATACTGAATCTTTTTAAGATTCCAAGAGAACAGAGATGCTGGGTCACGTCCTTGATGATTGCATCTGTGTGCTGGGCACAGAACAGGTCTCGTAAATGTAATAACCAGGGATTTGAAGCTTTTAATGCTCTCCATCACCCACCCACTGATGAAAACCTCCTTTCTCAAGTTGCCGATTAATTCCTTGGTCTTGTTGACATTGAGCGAGAGAATGTTGCAGCACCACGTGCCAGGTGTTCTATGCTGACTCAGTCCTACCCGTGATACAGCCAACTGCAGTGGTGTCGGTGAATGTATAGATGACATTGCAGCTGGGAGTAGCCACACGGTCATTGGGTCAATATTTGGAAGTCCTGGCTGTACCTACAGTGACATTTACACATCGTTCTAATTGGCTTTGCTGTTATTTCACAACTCTGTCATATTCTGCAATTAATTTAAATCATCATCACTAATTATTGATTTCCTGTAATCTGCTATCAATTGGAATTTGTATCAAATCAATTGTAAAATGATTCCTAGTTTGGATAATTTCCCTGCAAGATGTTAGAGGTGGGTATACTCAATCATGTAGATGGCAGCTGATTGTCACACTGGCCATCCTGATGTTCTTTGAACAATCAGTGCGATATATGAATGATAACATAGTCTACATTTTTTTTTAGAAATTCTATTTGTTTGCAAAGCAAACCAAGGTATTAATAACCACGTGATATTAAGAAGTAATTGCTGAATAACCTACCCATCAACTACTTTTGTCTTCACTATTTTGAAAAAATTGGTTCTAACACGTGAACATTCCAATTAAGACATTCTCTCAGTGTGTTAGATAAAATGACATAACAGGACTTCCTTCAGATCATTGTTTTCGATCATTGATCAGTTTTGTCCCTCATATCTTCCAAAGAAACTTAAACATTAATTCTAATTTTGGCATTTAATTGGTCAATTTACTGAAGAAAATGTCATTGAGCAATGCAGCATGGAATCAGGCCCTTTGGCCTAACTCGTCCACGCTGCCAAGATGCTCCATCGAAGCTTGTCTCATTTGCCTGCCTTTGGCTGGTATCCATTTAAACCATTTCTAGCCATGTACCTGTCCAAGTGTCTTTTAAATGCTGATATTGTACCTTGCTCAACCACCTCCTGGAAGATCATTCCATATACCCACCACCCTCTGAGTGGAAAAGGTTGCCCTTCAGGTTCCTCTTAAATCTTTCCCCTCTCACCTTAAACCTCTGTTCCTTGTTTGTGATTTTTCTCTACCCTTTATGCATTCACCCTGTCAATTCCTGTCATGATTTTATATCCCTCTGTAAAATCATATCCTCAGCCTTCTGCATTGCAAGGAATAAAGTCCTAGTTTGCCCAATCTCATGAAAGCTCGGCCGTTGAGTCCTGGTAACATCCTCGAAAATCTTCTCTGAACTCTTTCAAACTTAATAACCTTTCCTATTGCAGGGTGACCAAAACGGAACACAAAACTCCAAATGCGGCTTCACCTATGTCTCGTACACCTGTACCATAACATCCGAACTTCTATACTCATTACCCTGATTTGATCAGCCGCCTTTTAACCATTCTATATATTCCCAGGATGCCACTTTCAGGGAATTCTGCCTGTACTCCTGAATCTCTCTGCTTTACAACACTCCCCATGGCCTGACCATTCACTGTGAAGGTCCTGCCCTGGTTTGACTTCCCAAAAAGCAACACCTTGCATTCATAATCATAATCATACTTTATTAGCCAAGTATGTTTTGCAACATATGAGGAATTTGATTTGCCATACAGTCATACAAATAAAAAGCAACAAAACACAAAAATACATTTTAACATAAACATCCCCCATGCAACTCCTCCACATTCCTCACTGCAATGAAATGCAAAAAAAAAGTTAAATCTCTTCCCTTCTTTGTCCTCCCACAGTTGGGGGCCTCGAGCCTTGTCGGGCCGATCTCGGCTCCCGTAGCCGGTAGTGCAGCCCTCTGCGTCGGGGTAGTCTCAGCTCCCCCGCGCTGGGCAATCGGACCCCAGGTCGGGGCTAGTCGAGCCTCCTGCGGCTTGGTGCTCCCACTCATCAGTCTCTACAGAATACTGCGATTGGAGCGTTGATCCCAGGCAAGGGATCGAAGGCTCCGATGGTAGGTCCACGGCCCTGCGGTGGGGCTCAAAGTCAGTCTCGAGCAAGGCCGCCAGCTCCATGATGTTAGGCCGCAGAGTGACCAGAGATACAATCCGGAAAACAATCGCATCTCTGGCAAAGTAAGAGATTGAAAAAAGTTTCCCCCTTCCTCCTCCCCCCCCACATAAAACAAACCAGGGAACATTAACACATACTTTTTAAAACACACTAAAAATAACCAAAAAGACAGACAGACCGTTGGCGAGGCTGCCATGGCTGATGGCGCCACCTGGTGGCTAAACTCCATTAGCCATTCCTCTGCCCAGCTGATCAAGATCCTGTTGTAATTTTTGACAACCAGCTTAACAATCTACCTACCACATACTTTAGTGTCATCTGCAAACTTAGTCATGCCTTGTGCATTCTCTCCTAAATCATTGATATAAACCACAAACACCATTGAGTTCAGCACTAATCCCTGAGGCACAGCATTCATTAGTCACAATGATCACTAGTTCACAATGATTCAATAGCAGAGAGGATTTGTTTTTATTTTACCTTTCACAATCCAAGATCTTGACAAAACACTTCATAGCCAATGAAGAAGTGATAATTTCCCTAAAACATCTGTTACAATTATTCCTCCAGGTATAATTTTGATCATTATTTGGCAGGTGGGAGATTTATGGGAACACATTATCTGCATGTTTCACACTTCTAGAATGTAAAATGAAATATTAGATAGGCAGCCAATCCAGTTAATGTCCCTTGTTATCCCTCCTGGATTGTATTTCACCGTATCAATTTTTTAATTAAGTCATTTTAATATTTCTACCAGTTGAATTGAAAATGTATTATTTGAAAAACACCTCTTTCGCGTCTGTCTCAAATAGACCATACCCAAGTATCAGTATTACTGATTGAGGGATTATTAGTGACCACAATTCTAAATACATTGTGAACTGAATTATTTACATAATTTAAAAAGATAGAATGTTCACATGGATTAAAATAGACAAAAAAGACGAGTGCAAGAAATTTGAAGTGATTATCATGACCAGAACAGATGTACATCACAAACTGTCTAGTTATAAAGATGCAAAGTTGTGGAGTAATTCAGCGGGTACACAAATGTGTGTCAATCAATGGCAACTAGTTTTTTTTTAAGTTAGGTTAGCAAAGACATTTTATTTTTGATGATGTCTTTTCCCATTTTCAAGACTGATCAGATTTTATTTCTATCCTTAGCAAGGAAAACCTTTTTTTCCAACAAACATCCCCATATCACATGAATCTTCTGGAAGATAAGCTGGGGGAGGTTTACTCAGGGTTGGGATTGACAGCCAATTATATTCAACTGCAGTCTGACCGCCTTGGCTTAAAGAACTCATCCCTTCTGGGGTACAGTACACCCAAGAGTTGCCACAATAAAAACCAATAAGGATTCCTTCTGCAGAAGGTGTTCTCGGGTGTCAAGAGAATGTCAGCTGAACACTATTTTCTGCTGCATCACAAGAGTTAATCAACCACTGCTATAGTTTTGTTGTTATGTGATGCCTTGGGTTTAGGAGTTCTTTGTCCTTAATATTCCTTACGAGCAAGGAAATGTTCTCTAAGAAAAATAAATAAATTATGGAAACAGTCATTTGACATGGGGTGATGCTTGGTAAGTATGTTGTACACAAATGTGTCTGTGTGTGTATTTTATATATAAATTGATTGAATATGTTGTTAATTGGATCCCTTCCATTGTGCAGATGTGCACTTTTATTAAAAATTAAATGGTACTTTATTTGTCACATGTATCATTGTACAGTAAAATTCATTTTTGTATATAGTTCAGTACAAATTTCAACTTCAAGTATCAAATGACATGACAGCACTTCCTTATGATCTTTTTCATTTGATCTCTATTTTACAGCTCTTTAGTTTCAGAATTATTTTTTATTCTCGGGGCAAGAGAATGGGAACAACTTTGATGTCCAGGTGTTTCACCCAAATTGCCATTGCTTCAGTGGATATTCAAACATAGTTAAAGTGACACAGTTGACGCTAGCATTCACATCACTACCTGCGGATGAGGTCAGCTAATTCTGCCCACACCACTTAGCAGGACTGCTCCCCCCACAATAAATCTGTCTAGCTCTTTTACTTGCCATGACTCAATTTGTTTAAAGGTAATTTATCCTGGTTTATCATGCCCACCTGTCAACTACAACTATTATTTTCTGGTTAAGCCTCAGGTTTAAGTAAGCCTCGGTTAAACATAGGTTCAAGGTGAAGGGGAAAAGATTTAATAGGAATCTGAGGGGTAACCTTTTCACACAAAGGGTGGTGGGTGTATGGAACAAGCTGCCAGAGGAGGTAGTTGAGGCTGGGATTATTCCAATGTTTAAGAAACAGTTAGACAAGTACATGGATAGGACCGGTTTGGAGGGATATTGACCAAGCACAGGTAGGTGCGACTTGTATAGCTGAAACAGGTGTGGGCAAGTGGGGCTGAAGGGCCTGTTTCCACACTGTTTCACTTTATGACTAGGTTTGTCCTTCAACGAATGCACTGCTGCCTTCCGATATTGCGCCAATGGACTGGGTTCTCCATCAGTCCATGTCTCTGCCGGCTCTTGAGCTTCAGAGGTTCCAACACTTCTGCTGCTTCCTCCTCCATGAGGGACTATTTAATTGCATCCATCTTTGTACTTGTTTACTGACTGCTCTCCCATTGTCCATTCTTTCATTGGGAATTTTTCACCTGTTTTATTCCTAATGATAAATATACATTATCTATATTTGGAATAAAGATAATGTTCTTTATTCCAAAGCCTTTTATTGAACTAGGTTTGTGAATCAACATGTGCGTGCCTTTACCTGTTTTTCTAGTCTGATCCCAGGAATTTACCAGTCACTACTCTTAGCCTTTTGCTTTACTCTCACAGCCCTTCAAATAGTATATTTGATGCATGAGTGTGAATTATTCACGCTAGCCATTATTCATCTTTCACTTTCTCCGCTCCTTATCTGACACCTTTTACCTTTTTCACCTCTAGCTTTTATCATTTATTCCACCCATCTACCAATCAAACCCCTCTCCAAATGAGGATCCTGATGTAAACATTGCTTGTCTAATCCCTCCACAGATGCTGCCTGACTTGCTGAGTTTCTTTGACAGTTTGAGTTGCTCAAGATTCTAGCATCTGCAGTTTCCAGTCTCCACAATTTATCTTTATTGGCAAACAGTTGACTTTATGAAAAAACATTGTTCCAAAACATTCTCCATCATTATCTCTTGAACAGTCACAAACTCACTCACCCACTGCACCTTGACTATATTTCAATGACACTTCAGAATGGACTTCATCTGCATCTGCAGATTACAGATTTTAATTTCAGACTTTCTCTGCTATCCTTTATTTGCAATTGGGATTTGATTCTCATTTTCTTTGCTAAGGCAATGAAATCGAGGTTGTGCATTCACTTCTGATTTTCCCTCCTTGCCATAGCTTACCTTTAATTTAAACCCTTATCCACCCTTTTGATGCCATCAGATACAACTATTTCACTGTTATCCTAATTGAGCTTTCATATTTTATGAACTTCAAATTATTCTGTTTCTTGTCGCCTCCCCCATTCACATTACTTGTGCTTGATCATCTCATCAATAAGACCGTGTACATCTTGTTCTTCCCACCATGGTAAGTTTCTCCAGCTCTGCGTCCTTCTGAGAATTCTGTCTTTCTGCTACCTTCAGTATCAATGGTCCCATCAGTTGTATGATGGCATTCCTTCATTCTCAGCTTCACACCTGTTTTTCCCACCCATATTTAAGTGGTCGAAAGGAGAGTTGCTACCAGCTTTTGAAATTTGCCCCTTTGCCAGTATCTTTCTCCAAAGTATAATTTAATATATCCATGTTTTTACAGAGATGATTCTGCCTGGGAAGGGACTTCTTTGACTTGAGGTAGATATGGTGTCAGGAGTGTTGTCCTGCTAAAAATATTAACCATTCCAGCTTATATTTGTAAGGAAAACAATCAGGATCATGCATAATGGAAGAAAGCCTCTGCTGAATGAAGCTGCCATTCCCAGAAAGCCATGTTATTTATTTGGTTTCCCATACGCCACTTTGTATCTGCAAATATTTTTTTCTATTTTTAGGTTTTCGAAAACAAGACCTTTACGTGGTTTTTGCTGTACCTATGGGGCCACCCTTTGCTTCTATTCCAAGAAACCACCTTCATGCATTCAAAATTTTAGAGCTATTGATCCCCAATGATCTCAGTCTGGGAGTGAAGGGCCGTTGTGAAAACCAACAAAAACACAAACTGTCTCACAGCCTGACATTTGTAACATGGCTCTGTTATTGAAGCTAAAGATTGCCGGCCTGTGTGACCTATGATCTGATTTGTGTGACGGAGGACTGGGGGAAGGCATTAGGTGATGGTGCTTAATGGTAGGTAAAAATGCTGGAGAAACTCGGCGTCTATGGAGCGAAGGAAATAGGCAACGTTTCGGGCCGAAACCCTTCTTCAGTTAATGATGGCTTCAATCTTTCAATGCACTTAATGGGAGAAATGATTAAAATCACTGTTACATCAGCTCCGATAACACACTGTGTGCATTGTAAGTTAACTTAAAAGCTACACAGACAATTGCCAGGTCAAATTACAAACAGAAGATCTGTAAGATGTTCTTTGGTAAGCCTGTGTGAACATAGCACTTGGGAGTTCAATTACAAGGTCTCAGTTGGAGTTCAGACTAAGTATTACACTGCCATCTTGTGGTATGTAATTCATAGCACTGCAGAGGAAATCCTATCCCTTGACAAGCAGATGAATATTATTTTTTAAAAAAAACATTGTTTAATTTGTTTTCTTCAAGTTCCTCGCAACTGGTAGAGATGCTGTCTTAAAGCATCAGTGACGTGGGTTCATTCCTGACCATGGGTGCTGCCTGTGTGGAGATTGCTTGTTATCCCTGTGCCGTCATGGGTTTAATCCAGGGGTCCAGTTTCCTCTTGCGTCCAAAAGACCAGCTGATTTGTGGGTTAATTGGCTATAAGTTGCCTCTAGTGTGTAGGGATTGGATGTGAAAGTGGGATAATGTAGACCCAGAGTGAACAGGTGATCAATGGTCTGCATGGACTGAGTGGACCGAAGGGCCTGTTTCTATGCTGTATCCTTTGAGCAAAATCTGCCCAAATCTATTGTATAACTTTGGATGTCCAATTTGAGCTAATTAATTTAGCAATTTATAAGCTAGGAAAATCTAATGTTGCTTAAAACATGTGCTGGTGCAACTCGACAGGTCAGGCAGCATCTCAGGAAAATTTGGATATTTGATGTTTTGGGGGTGGGGGGGGGAGACCCATCTTCAGACTGCTTGTGGTGGTGGGGGAGAGAAAGCTGGAAGAAAGGAGGGAGATTGTAAAACAATTTCAAAAGTATCTTTAATTCAAGTGAAACATGATTATTTATTGAAGATGTTACTCCTTTACTGCAAGTCTCTAGAAGTATCCGACCTAAAATGTTTGCTGTCCATTCCCTCCACACATACTGCCTGACCCCTTGATTTCCTCCAGCATGTAGTGTCAAGATTGCAGTATCTGCAGTTTATTGTGTCTGCAATCCTAGGAATGAATCTGCTGAATGTTTGCTGAACTCAAAGATGTCCAATTTTTCAAGGGAAGACAACCAAAATTCTAGTTTTCTTGTTGCATTCTCACCAAACCAGTAAATAAGTGCTGTAATGTTTTACCCAAACCTTTATGTAAAAGGCAAATATTTAATTTGTTGTGTTTGCATATGGACTTATAGAAAACTTTGTACAAACACACAGGTCCTCGTGAATAGAAACATCACCCAATGTCTGTTTTTAACAAAATGATGGCACAAGCAATTGCTGGACTCGGAATTCCTAATTCCACAAAGCTGAATTCCTCCAGCTGTTTGTGTTTGCTTTAAAATAAAATGCATTGCTTCTGTTTGTACACCAGAGAGGATAACTTTGTCACACAATATTGCATTTTCATTTTCTTGCCCACTGCTGCAGCTTGTTTGCCCTCTGAATCACTTTACATGCTCCCCAGTATTTGCAATCCTAGGAATGACTAGATGGATTTTCTTTTTGTTTGAGAAGGAACTGCAGATGCTGAAAAATCAAAGGTAGATAAAAATGCTGGAGAAACTCAGCGGGTGAGGCAGCATCTATGGAGTGAAGGAAATAGGCAATGTTTTGTGTCGAGACCCTACTTAAGACAGATGGATTTTTGTATAATTGAGACCAATACCATTGGGAAAAAGACTTGATTATCCACAGGGGAGATAAATGCAGCTTCATGGGACCCTATGTCCCTCTGAGGCATAAGCATGTCTGGGGTATGCCTGCACAGATAAATTCTATTTGCAGGCCTGCCAATAACCCAAAAAATCGTTTTGCCCCATGGAGACGCAAAAACCTGGAGTAATTTCTTGCGTAGGGCGTGCACATCCTAAAGCTTTCGGACAACTTGTTCTATTTGATCTTATTTGATTGTGCACGCCGGGTTGATTGCATTCTTTGAAACAGGGCTGACCACGTGAAGGTTGCAATCTTCCACCCCGCTGGAGTAACTCAGCGGGTGAGGCAGTGTCTCTGTAGAAAAGGAATAGGTGATGTTTCAGATGGAGACCCACCTTCAGCGTTTGGAAAGGGAAACGGGAGATATTTTCTTCAGAGATGCTGCCTGACCTGCTGCATTACTCTAGCTTTTTGTGTATATCTTTCGTTTAAGTCAGCATCTGCAGTTCCTTCCTAAAAATCATATATATTTTTGCTTTTGACAATCTATTCTCTGCCATTAGAGTTGCAGTAGGTTCTGACATTATGTGATGGGAAACTCCAATAAAGGGGACCTTTATCTTAATAAGGGAGTTTGTTATTCCAACTGCACATGCCCAGGTCATAGGTCACTTGCCATAAACATTCTCGGCAGCTCTGCTGCTGCATGGACACAGACCTGCATTTTTATCCGTAGTCGGGATCAAACCCGGGTCTCCGGCGCTGTTGAATTGCAACTGGGCCATCCCCATCTGGGGTCAGCCGGCGATGGGACTCCTGCCTGGAATGGCGACAGCCCAGGCTTACAGCCAACGTGGAGAAGAAGTGCTAACTCCACTGCTCCAGGCCGGTGTCCCGTCAGTCCAGAGCTGTCGGTTAGCCCAGCGGGACAGGCAGAGTTGAGCTGGAGTTAGTACTTCTTCTCCATGGCGGTCCAGTGCCCCACCAGTCCAGGGCCACCACGGACATTCCCGGCCAGGGACGGCCCAGCAGCGCTGGAGACCCGACCACACCCACAGATGTCTGTACAGTCTCTCCCCGTCTCCCACTCGCATCTGGCCCCTCTCTCACTGTTACACCCTGCTACCCGACACCCCCATTCCTCAGATTAAATATATTTTTACCATAAATTATGAATAAAGATAAGAATTTATACACAGTTTATGCAGCCAGCACTTTACACGCTTTTTCTTTATTGAGAAAGACCCTTTACAAATCCCATGATTCCTTGCATTTTTCAGAGTACCAAACTCGCTTATTACAGACAGAAACACATTATTACACTGTTGGGAGTCCACATCCATAATTTAAGCTCATGGTTAGGAAACAAATATTGTGATACAATACTCGACCCACAATGTGCCTAAAAGCCTATTCAAATTGCTGGGGAGAGTATGTAATTTTAACCTAGAATTTGTTGTACCATGTTTGCAATGTTGCCAGAATAAAACACTGATATCAAACATTGCGTAAACAGTTTTATTGAAGACATAAGAACTGAGTAAAGGTAGGTGAAGGTTTTTGGTAACAGCTTTAATACTGCATTTTAATACAGAGCCTATGTACTTTTGGTACAGATGTTTCACAAGTTGAGATAAATATCGAAAATGAAATTTGATTAAAAATAACCAACAAACAACTCCTATTGATCATGTAAGGCTTATGCAAATTTGCAATATTTCAATTTAATACCAACTTCATAGGCACCAAGGTTTATTTCTCAGGACCCCAGCACACTTCTTCACTTATCAAAATGCACAATTGAACATTTTACTAAAAATCCACAATCAGTTTACCCACTCCAGATTAAACCCATGTATACTACATTATGCTAGGAGTTATACAGCCACTGTGAAGGGTCATCGTCAGGCACTTCAAAGTAGAAACTGATTATTCAATGAATAAAGATCCATGACGGAAAATAAATCAATTTTAGGTGTTGTATTTGACCAATTTGGGGAAGTAACATGTATTTTGAGTTATTGTGAATGGTCATGATCTATTGCACTTGCTGAGAAACATTGTAAGCTTTGGCTTTTAAGTATGAATAATTTAAAATGATGGGTCGGTCTCCTTAAAACAAATGGCAACAATATTCACACCAAAAGTACACTTTCATTTGTGAAATGCATTAAAGAACACTTTCAAGTTCAGTTTTAGGATTTTAAGAATTTGTCTTATCCAATATATCCCTCAAATTGCACTGACTGCAGTGTAGAAGTCCTCATTCTTTTGCTGTAAAATGTATTATTTACAAACTCCATTATTTACAAACCCCATTACTTACAGAATTAAAAGGTATGGTAACAAAAGTGGATTGTTTTATTGGGCTACTCAGCAACTTCAATGATCTAAAACCATTAACCAGCATCTGCAGTTGCTTGTTTCTCATAAAACAACTTCCCATTCTAGTTTAACTTTAAATGGCCTGTCCCACTTTCACGACCTAATTCACAACCTTTTTTACTCATGCACATTTTTCATCAGGCTAGAAAAACGCCCCGACCTACTTGATGCCACGAGTACCTACAACTAGCATCACGACCTACCTACGACCTTGTGACGGCCATGCTGCGAGTATGAGTCAAGGGCAAACTCGGCAGAGGTCGTGAAAGTGGGACAGGCCTTTAACTCTTTCCCTCTTAATTGTACAACATGATTTTCACAAATTGACTATCAATTGCTGGCTAAGGAACCATGTGTAGTGAAAAGCTAAAGTTCCCCTTTGACTTCTGGTTTTATATTTAAAAAACTGTACTAGATGAAGGGTGGGACTAGTGCTGCTGGGAAATTGTTGGGCCAAAGGGCCTGTTTCCACACTATCAGTCCATGACTGTCTTAACAACCTATTGTCTTTAAAAAAAAAAAAATTTAATCTCTTAACCATTTTATAATTGTTAACAGAAGTTCTAAAAATTGTGATATTTGGAACCCAATGCACCAATCCGCACACCAAGTGACACTATTGCAATGCTCAATTAGATTAGTTTAGTGATAGGCTGGAAACAGGCCCTTCGGCCCACCGTGTCCATGCCAACCAGCAATCCCTGCATACTAACACTATCCTAGACACACGAGGAACAATTTAAAATTATACCAAGCCAATTTACCTACAAACTGTACGTATTTGGAGTGTGGGAGGAAGCCAGAGAACACCTACGCAGGTCATGGGGAGAATGTACAAACTCCATACAGACAAGGACCTGTAGTGAGGATCGAACCAGGGTCTCTGGCGTTGTAAGGCATCAAGTCTACTGCTGCGCTACCATCTGGTAAGAGGTAGCATCTTTTTCCACTCTACTATACCATTTAGTCACATTAAATAAAGCAAGGTAGCATGAACTTGGAAGTCTGATAGGAAGTTTTTCCTCTCAAGAGTGATTAAAATACTCATACAAATAAGATCCAATTAATAATTCCACAAAACTATGCTGGCAGTAAAATAAGTTTTTCAGACCAAATTATAAACTGTCCATTACAAAAGGAACAATCATGGTAAAGTTTCAGTCATCAGAGAATTAAAGTGCTATAGCATCAACAAACCACTTTCTTGTCAATAACCTCTTCCTAAGTTAACAATCATCTCTCCCACTTACGCCATTTTACATTGGCCTCTGAATCTGAAATTGACTAAACACCAAAACGTAAGGTATGCGATGACTCAACATTGCTCATGCTGAGAATTATGCAGTGAAATTCAAAGGATTTATTTTACTACATTTCGTGTGCTGGCTACGGGCCTGTACAAGATCATTATCCTGCCCCATGTATAACACCATCACAGGAATGTGTGGGGTGAACCAGAACATCACAGCCCATTTAAACTTCCTTACTTGATATATTTTTAAAACTCAATCTACATATCCCAACAGTGATGAAATTAAAATTTATGGGATTCAAGGTTTATAATGTTCTCTCAAATTAATCTTATAAAATACATTTATAAGTAACCATCAAGTGTGTCCAGTAATGCATCACAGTTTAACTGTACTTTTCAAAGCGTTCAACTAAAAATGTAGGAGAGATTAATAAAATTTGCAGATTTAAATATTCTTTGAATCTAGTGATCTCAAAATCATTGAAATATTTCGTTTCAGATTTAAAGTATGCTACGTATTGCAAAATGTAATCCTATAATGATAGTTAATTAAAAAAGAAAGAAAATGTGATTCAAGCTTTCCTCTGCATTTTACAATCAGGTGGCAGTTCTGTGATAATGTTTAATCTTAACTCAAAGTTTATTCATACAAAGGCAAAACCTGAGCAAGGCTAAAATGTCATTAGCAAGGCTACTTTTTACAATTATTTTTTCAAAGTACATGTCACCAATTTACATGGTGCTGCAGCATTTACATCAAGTACATGATTCATCATTAGCATTAGCTTTTGTTTACCAACTCAATACATAATGATCAGGTTAATAGAGGCCTACTTAAATGTCTGCTTTATTGGTTAACACAGTTTTGAGTACCTTGTGAAAAATCATCAGCATTTAAGTAACCGTTTAATAATCTACCATTTATTTAGCAAATGCAGCCCAGGCTGAAAGCGTAGCAGACACCCACATGTCCGTTTAAGATCCAATGAAACCCAGAAAACCACTGGTAACTCTTCCTTTCGAACACACCAGAATGGCTTGGTCCAGGATACATTTGAATTGAAATGGGTGACACGCACTTCCACGTCCTTGGGTGTACTCCATTCTACTCACTGGGCAGAGGCTCTGGTTTTGTTACGAAAACCATGCTGTTGTGTTCCTCTTAGGAGCGAGAAGCAGTACATCCAGCAATAGATTGAAAAGCAGAACCCATGGTTATACAGCACACAAGGCTGGATGAAAGAAAAAATTGAATGCAAATTTGAAAGCCTGTTTCACTGTGCCTCTCCAGTCATGTTCAATTTTAACCTGCCTTTGTGTTGCTGGTATTAACGTTGACATGCAGTTGAGACATCTGATGGCTTTCAGTTCAAAGACTGGCCATTTACTACCCAACTTGCCCTCCAAAATAGTACTGAACTCTACCACATATCCTTGCACCAAGTTCAGCAGAACGTTCTTGAACTCATTACTAGCTCTCAGTACAATGTCTTTGGTTGCATCATCCTCTGGTGACTCATTTCCATGTGAATTATATGGCATGCCAACAGTTATTTCAAATTTATAACGACAAAATCTTTTAAGGTGGCAGGTGTGCTTGCTGAGGACTTTGAGACGACAAAGATCATCCTCTACCAGTGACACATTTTTAGGATCACATGTTGGATATGACTCACCATACAAGCACCTCATCCAATCACCCAAGACGTACGGAAGCATATTTATCGCAGACTCTGCACTGTTTTCAATCTCTACAATGCGGACGTACTTGAACCGTCCAGTCCATGTGACCCGATGCCCCTCAAGATGGCCACAGAGCATCTGCAACCTTGGCCATGTTGGTCTCTTTCCATGCACGAGGCCCACAGGCAAGGCTGTACTGCTGCCAAGTCAGGGTGGAATTATACACTTTCATTCCTTCCGATCTGTACACATATACCCAGCAGAACATCATTATTGCGGTGAGCCAAACCAGGATGAGTTTGACAATCGAGCTCCTTGTCAGGGTCTTGACTAGTCCTAATATGGTGCCCGTTGATTTTGTCCACATGTGGAGGACAATGGGAATAATGCACAAAACGAGGGTGACTATTATCTTGATCAGCTCCATGGAAATAAACCATTTTATTATCTGGATCACAAACATTAATGCAATTCCTAACAGCAGGATGGGCAGGGCAAAGAGAAACAGGAAGTAGCCAACTGATGCCCGAATAAGACCTATTCCTGTGGATGTCTTAAGAAAGTCTGCTGCTAATTCACACCACATAAAGCAGACAAGGTAAGGAACCAAGTAGCAGTAAGTACCTTTAAAGTTCCTCAATTGTGCCATTCTGAAAAACACGTAGAACAAGAAACAGTACAAGAGACTGGGGAGGCCTATGTTCAACACAAAGTTATTACCTATCGAGATGGATGTAAAATCTTTCCCAAGAACTTTCAGATAGTACCAGCTATCAGGAAGAGTTCTAAAGAACCCCAATACTGACCATACAGCTTCTGTAATGAGTGCCCATCGTGTATATGGCTCTGCACATGAACTCATGCTCATGTAAGATGTTATCATGAAGAATATTGCAATGACCGACAGCTCTGAGCAAGGAATCCAATCTTTGTCTGCTACGGGAAAGGAGAGAATCACAAAGAACACAGAGAGCATGAAATGTATGTGTGGCTCCAAGTGAGTCCAACTAAAGTTCACCTCAGCCTGCTCTACATCTAGATCTGGCTCAAAGCGGAGCAACAGGTCAGTCATTGTCCTGAAACTGTCCCATGCCTTACTATCCTGAAAGACTTTCAAAGTGCAGATCACCATGGAAATGAAGGAAAGGTAAAAGATGATTAGAGGGATGACAAAAGCAAAAAAATCAACTGTCAAGTTGCTGATTATGAAAAAAAAGATGACGGCATTCACATGGTGGAGTGGAATGATTGTCTGCAGCCAATGCATTCCAGCTTTGGAGGCTATTTCAATTAGATGTTCCTTTACTTCCATCAGGGCATGAAGTGGGTATTTCACGATCTGCAGGAGATGACACAAAAATATTATATTCATATAAACTTGAATGCAATTACCAACAAAAATTGCCAATCAAGCTGTAACGCAGATGAAAGCAGATATTAATTACAAGAAGCCAAATTAATGGCACCATTGACAGGTAATACAGTCAGCCAACAAAATGAACTGGAACCCATCGATGCAAATTTAAAATGTGGTCAATACAATGCTCCTGTGAAATGCATGTAATCTCCATGCAGTAAATAAATAAATCCATGCAGTATGTAAATAAATCTCCAGCCGATTTAGCTAGTCTTTTTACTAACATTTTAAAAAATTGTATATTTAAACAATTCATTGCTACTAATATTCAACCGACCATGATTAATTTTCTCCCTCCTATAATATCATAATTTTGATAGTTTACCAACTAATTTAATATGATTGCTTTTTGTAACAAAATCTAGAATATTGTAAAATGTCCAATTATGAATTTTACTTCCATTCTGAAATGCTGTTTGATTAAAAGAAATCTATAGAATAAACTAGCCACATTCATAATTTTACCTTCTGCCGCAAAGGCATGTCTTCAGGTGGTTTCCCTTCAATACTGTCATCTTCACCCTGGGATAACATGTTCGATGGGATAATGCCCATGGCATATTTCTTTGTCAAGTCAATAAAATCTTCTACCTGCATGTCCTTGTTGCCTGAAATAGCAGGATCAATTTTGGTTGATGAATATAGATGCATCAGAAATGCGTCTAAAATTCCACAGCAATGCAGAAGTGGTAGGCTTGGAACAAGGCCATGAATAGTGACTAATGGAACATGCTGAGCTACTTGGTTTGCACTGATCACTGTGGCCAAGTACAAAGTGAACCTTACTCATGGCTTAAGCTTGTGGTTAGATCTAATCAAATTTTAATGAATGCAGTAGACAGGTCTAATGCCCATTTAAATGCCCCAACACCTGTCATTTATTTTCCAAGTTATATGTTATATTTGTATAATTACAACTTTGCCACATGAAAATCAGCCAGTGAAGCTTAGCAACTGTCCACCCTGGCAGTCTCTCACATTAACATTAACATAATTAATACTGGCGTGCATGTGTAGTTCATAGGGTTCAATAGTGCTATATTTGTCATATATGCAATGACACAGTGAAATTATTTTTGCCATTATTCAAATGACGCCAAAAAAGGTCCATTATTTTACCTTTATTATACTCTTTACATGAAGCTCTGGGTGGGTGGGTGCAGGAGGGTAATTACATAAATTGGGGTTGTATCTATTGCAATCTTATAAACCCAGGCATAAAAAAAAGTAAAGTTTGTACCTTTGAGTTAATGGTGCCCCGATATATTAACAAACTAAAAAAAGAAACAAATCGCTGGAGTAACTGAGCGGGTCAGGCATCATCTTTGGAGAACATGGATAGGTGATGTTTCGAGAGGGGACCCTTCTTTTCATCCCCCTACTACAATCAGTCTGAAGAAGGGTCCTGATCCGAAACGTCATCTATGCATGTTCTCCAGACGTTCTGCCTTACCCGCCGAGTTACTCCAGCACATTTTGTAAACCAGCATCTGTAGTTCCTTGCGTCTGTTTTAACAAACTCTAGTACCCTAAATAGGCGCAGGCAAATCTAATCAGGCACCTCCGATGTGTTTCAAACATTGCAAAGCACGTGTACCAACACAATTATCATTCTACGTTGTAACACTAATATTGGGATGTTTGCAAGGTAGTATAATTTCTTTCTGATGCTTGAAACAATTCAGTTTGAGAATTGTTGAGCATCTATCTAGCTTTACTACATGGTAAGTTAGCACATGCTACATTTTCCATTGGTTTCTCAATGTTACCTCTTTTGTGGGTTTCCATTGAAGCTTCAAGTTATTAGTTTCAATGTTTTTTCATATAACAAAGTAAACATCCAGAAGTTATGTTGGGTGCAATGAATAATCTAAAACTATTTACTGTCATGAATCCTGATCACATACAACCTTTTTCATAAGTTATAGAAACATAGAAAATAGGTGCAGGAGTAGGCCATACGGCCTTTCAAGCCAGCACCACAATTCAATATTATCATGGCTGATCATCCAAAATCAGTACCCTTTCCTGCTTTCTCCCTATACCATACCTGCCAACTTGTGAGAATGAAAAATCGGAATCCTATTAGTCTGACGTCAGTGAGGGCGGGGCACGTGACGTCAGTAAGGGGCGGGGTACGTGACGTCAGTGAGAGCGGGAAAGTGACGTCAGTGCGGGGGGGGGGCAAGTGACGCCGAACGCCACCGTGGCGGGGCGGGGTCATGCGGCTGCGTGCTGACGTACACCCGTGCGTGCCCCCATAAGCGGCGCAGGCACGATGCGCTCTCTCGCTGTCTCCTCGCCGCCGCCGCCATGGGTCGCATGCACGCTTCCATCCCAATTCCGAATTCCAATTTTTTTCGGAATATTGAGGAAAAAAAAAAATCGGAATTCGGAATTGGGATGGAAAAATCGGAAGAATTCCGCCCAAATCGGAATGGTTGGCAGGTATGCTATACCCCCTGATTCCATTATCCCTAAGAGCTGTATCAAACATTTTCTTGAAAACATCCATTGAATTGGCCTCCCTCGACTGCCTTCTGTGGCAGAGAATTCCACAGATTCACAACTTTTCCTCATCTCAGTCCTAAATGGCCTACCCTTTTTCTTAAACTGTGACCCCCTATTTCTGGACTCCCCCAACATCGGGATTTTTTTTCCTGCATCTAGCCTGTCCAATTCCTTAAGAATTTTATATGTTTCTATAAGATCCCATCTCATCCTTCTAAATTTCAGGGAATACAAGTCCAGTCTATCCATTCTTTCATCCTATGTCAGTCAAATTATTTTATAAACTGGAAAATATTGTATAAACCATGGAAAATTCTGGTGAAGATTTGGTTTTACCATTCCAGGGTATTTGATAGGATGATATGGTACTGCTGAGGTCATGTCACTTCAACCAATGTGGAAAATGAGTTTAATAATGAAATTGTTTTAAAAAAAATATTGCATTACACAGAATGTTAAGGTTGTATTACAAAACAGAAATAACTGGTAGATGTTGCCCTTACTTTGAACGCTGACCAGTCGTTCAAGCACTCGTCTCTCTTTTTGCAGCACTTTTGGCACAGGTCCCGGTTCAACATTGCTCTCTGCATTATTACAAAGACAACAAAATTAATTTATTATAGAACATGGTCTTCGTAAATATTATAGTTTGTCGTCTCTTCTAGAGTGGACTACAGAGGTGCATCTGACATGATCCAGCCACCATTATTTGCTTTTATCCTACCTTCAGCATTGATCTGGCTGACATTTTCCAGGAGTTCAGAAACAGCCACCCGTTTCTTTCTGTCAGGATTAAGCTTCCAGTACATAACTAAGGTAGCTCTTCGTACAATCCGCTCAAACTCACTTTCATTCACAAGCTGTCTGACGCCTTTCTCATTTTCAGAAGTGATGCCTTCAGAGGGAGAAAAAACATTTAATCAATGGAAACCAACCATCTCATCTTGTACCAACCACATTTTCTTCATAAAGCTCATAAGACAGGAATTCCCATGTACAAAACCATGCTGACTATCCCCAATCAGACCCCGTCTGTCCAAATGCATACATATCGTTCAGAATCCTCTGCAGCAGCTTGCACAGAGTTAAAGTGACTATTGGCTATATAGAAGAGCATTTGGAGAATTAATTATATGAAATAAGGTGACAGTAGATGTATGCAATGGAGTTCAATATAGAAATGGGGTTGGGAGAAAGTGTGAGGGGGAGAGGAGGAAGATGGGAGGTTAGAATAACCAGGGAAATGGTATGAGCAAGCTCCCAGGTCCTGTTCAAACTGGATCTTAACAGAAGTGATTAATGAAACAGTTGATGCCTCAGTTTTAATTTTCCAATTTCCCCTAGATTTATGAAAGGTGCCATGAGACTGGAAAATAGAATGCAAATCCTCTATTAAAAAATAAAAAGTATTTCACAGCTCTCCATGCTTGATATCCACTCATGTGCCACATGTACATCCGTGTATGAAGTTGTGCCATCCCGACTCTTTCAAACAAGCCGATGAACCAAATATATTGCCATTTAAGAACGGTCAGCAGTTTTCAGACCATCTGTATCCTGTAGCTTCCTGATGTGCACGGTTCCTATTGTACCTAGAGGCGTAATTCTGTGGTTTCCGCGTTGTTATCCACTTTGTTATGTGAAGGATAAATTTAATACGCTTTACCTATATGCTTGATTAAAAGCTATGCTTGACCTATGCTCTAGATTAAAATTTGAGCATAGAGACATTATACAATTAGAATTGAGGAATTAGATACACTTGGCAAGGCTTACTTCATAATGCGAGCTACAAGCAAAGGCTAAGTTTGAACCAACTGAGTGGTACCGTTATGCTACGGGAGGATACATCTATATAGTTACACCATTAATATGGGAAGTAACTGGAGAAAGGAGAAGTGCAGAAGGTGAACGTGCCTAGAAATCGGGTCGTTAGTGCAACATGTCTAAAAATTGGGGTCGTCAGTGCTGAGCATGTGGAAAGTTGTGGTTAAGCCAGTAACTGACCTAATGGTCATCTGTGCATCTGTTATTGTAAAATACGATTAGCCTTACTCTTGACCGTTTGGGGAGAAGGCAGGCACGGGTTATTGATGGCGGACGATCAGCCGTGATCACAATGAATGCGGTGCTGGCTCGAAGGGTGGAATGGTCTCCTCCTGCACCTATTTTCTATGTTTCTATGTTTGCATATGTAATCAAACTCGTCGTCACCCTTAAGTACTTCTCGTTTTTGTATGTATAAAAATGCAGCTCGCCCTCTCCATCATCGAGTGGGTCTTAGAGCGAATAGCAGTATGTAACCATACTGACTGTATCTCCCCTACTCCTGGTACCGTAATAAAGAATGATTTGTTTGACTGAAATGGTTTGATGTACTCTGTTGTCTCCTAACGAACTTTTACAGTTGTGCCCTTATTGTTTGTAGATAACTTGTCAGTACATTAAGACCTTGTTATCTTAACATTTTCAATGAGAAAAGGAGGATATTTACTAGTTTTATCCTGGTAACTGGTCTCCAGCATAGAACCATTTGTAATCTGATTAGCAAGAAGCAATTTACTACTTTCAATTAAGAAAACTTACCTTTCCTGTCGGTGTGACAACTTTTCAGGAGTTTTACAGCTTCTCGTTTGCCCTGTTTGGCAGCTTGGAGCAACCATTCTACTGCTGTGCAGTTATTCAATTCTTCATCCTTTTCATCAGCTAGCTTCAGATAATATTTGCCCATCTACTTGTAACAGATAAATCAGTCTGAAAACCTGACATTTGTGATTTAAGAAATACACAAGCACATGCAGATCAGATCGGCTGTATATGTATATATATATATATATATATATATATATATATATATATATATATACATATACATATACATATACATATATATATATATAAAATGATCAAGTTTTGACTTTGTAAATGGAGGCAGCAGCCAAATTAAGGGTGCAAGATTTGTTGGATCAAAATTTGTTTAATATTAATCTGATGTTGGTAATTTTATTACTTGCCTCAAGATACACTGCAACTACAAGGTGCAAAGAGTTTTTTCACCAAAGAAAATGGCAGCATATACTTGTGCTAGATTGAGAGGTTGATAACATGTTCAATTCTGACATTTGTGCAGATTTATGGGGCAAGTGGGCAGGATAAAAATTGGGAAAACTGCAGATGCAAAAAGCAGAACTTTGAGCCTTTTCAAAACTAGGAATGAGGAACATCTGGAAGGTCCCTACATACGGCGTCAGAGGCTCCAAGCAAGATATTTTCAGCGAAGACAGAGTGAGGCACTAGAATGCAGAATGGAAGATATCAGATGCAGCATTTACATTTAAAAGAGGATGATGGACTCCACCCAACAGAAAACACGAAGAGTGTGATTTCTCTTGTGAACTGGAGAACTGTCAAAGCCAAGTGTTACTGAATTCACATAGTCCTGGTCTATTTCTGTACTATTCAAACTGCCTTCATTTAAGAACAAATCTGTACCTTGTCAATGATTTGTGGAGGAGGAGTTTGGCTTTTTTTTAGAAAAAAGAAATAAAGATCAAGCAAGTCTGAACTTTATTCACTTGACATGTAGAAAGAAGGAAGAGAGGTGATTATTTTGAAACGAAATATTGAGGGGTATTGACAGAGTTCATGCTGAGAACATGGGAATCTAAAACTAAAGGCATAGTTTTAGAATAAGGGGTTTCCATTTTAGACTAGGACAAGAAGTGATTCCTTCTCTCAGCATGCCTGAATGTTTGGAATCTCTATCATAGCCATGGAGGAAGAGTCATTGAACATAATTATGTCAGAGATTTAGACTTTAGATTATTTAATCTGGGAGTATTGTAAGAGAGGAAAAGTGTTGTTGAAATGAAGATTGGATCAGCCACGATTGAGACTGAACAGCTAACCGTTCCTCTCGTTTCATATGTTCCTACACAAGATGGGTCGTGAATTCCAAAAGATGACTATTCCTCTGCATTATGATGGTTATTTTGTCGATGTCTCCAAAGATGTACAGGTTAATTGGCTTGGAATAAATGTAAATTGTTCCAAGTGTGTGTAGGATTATGTTAACGTGCGGGGATCACTGGTCGACGTGGGCTCGGTGGGCCAAAGGGCCTGTTTCGACGCTGTATCTTTAAACTAAACTAAACTAATACTAGACAACAGGGCAATTAGCTTTTGGTCAAATTAAAAAATGGTGTGAGTGGGCCCATTTTACTTCATTTTTTAAAATGATTTGAAGATGATTGCCATGGTAACCTCGACGACCCTGCTCAAAGACATCCTTTTGTGGAATGTGATATATAATGTCCCAAAAGACAGAGGTAAGATATCACTAAGGTGTTCCATCAGCTGAGAAACAAATATATAAATAAACTTGCAGCAGCACAACAGAATATGTAAACAGAGACAGAGACAGAGAGAGAGAGAGAGAGAGAGAGAGACAGAGACAGAGAGAGAGAGTAATATACACTCTTTTGTTTTCTCGTTGATAACATTGTTTACAGAGTACTATGTTCACATATTCTGTTGTGCTGCTGCAAGTAAGGATTTCATTGTACTAACTGGGACGTGAGAGAATAAATCACTCTTGACTCACGTCGCTGATGTGTGGGATAGAACTAGTGTACGGGTGATCGGTGGTTGGCGTGGACTCGGTGGGCCGAAGGGCCTGTTTCCACGCTGTTTCTTTAAATTAAACTAAAAACACAGGGAGTTTAAACAAGGGTCTCTACCCGAAACGTCACCCAATTTCTTCTATCCAGAGATACTGGCTGCTCCATCGAGTTCCCCCGTACAATTAAAGCATGGAATAATCTTCACCCTACCATAGTTACCCAACCAGACGCAACTAAATTTAAGGATGCTCTTTTTTCCCCCCCAAGAACCCTTTTTTTGCTCAAGTCCAAGTCAAGAGTCAAGAGAGTTTTATTGTCATCTGTCCCAGATAGGACAATGAAATTCTTTCTTGCTGCAGTACAACAGAATATGTAAACATAATACAGAACAGGAGATAAATGTTTCCATTTGGAATATTTTTGGAGGACCAGGAAACCAAGAAGCAAGAGTTATTCTAGGGAGTTACCATGTATAAACACAGCTGTAATTTCTACATGGTGAAGCCAAAATGTATAAAAATGGCCTTTAATAAAATCTGACAATGTGCACTTTAACCACATGTGATTTTTTCTATTACCAATCTCAAATTGTGGAGTACAGAGGCAAATAAATAAATGATGGGTTTTTGTCCCAAACATTATGGAGGGCACCGTACAAGCTCATGATGGATACCCAGAAATTACTTAGTCATCGGATTGCCAACAATTAGCCTGATCAAGAACCTAAAGATCGATAAAAGCTTATTTTAAGATGATACTCCGGAGTAATAATTTTTTGGTTGTTAAGTAGCATAATTTTCTTTCCTGTTGATAGTACACTATTATGTTTTAAGATTAACCCATGTGAATTGCAAATTATTGTTCTATTTTATATTTTATTTTACCATGCACACTGCCTCCTTTTACATAACAGGAGCAGCTGTAAGACTCCTTAGGAGTGTGTTGGCATTCAGGAAGCAGATCACTGCAGTGTTACATTACACAGATTTGCTTACCGAGATATTTCTAGATTGCTGTGCTGCTTTGGGCATTTGCTTTAGTGAAGATCTATCCCTTTACTGGAATAAAGGTACATTGAAGTTTGCTGATTACACTAAATTAAAAAAACTCAGATCTAGTGAGTCCACAAAATGGTTACTCGAAAGTAAATAATTTCAGTAAGACTATTCAGTTTGGACCAAAGAAAAAACTAAAATATTCGGAAGGTAAGAGAACATTTGTACAAAGACTAGAGTATCGCTTGGGTAGTTTACCAACAATATCATTCAACAATACCACCATTCAACAGTATGAAAATTAATCTCTCCAATTTTAGATAAAACTCCCTTCTTTACCCCCCTTCCCTGTGCCCCACACGGGTGCACACTCATCTCTCTCACTATCCAGTTTCTGCCCCCCCCCCCCCCCCCCCCCCCCATTCCGTCTATCTATATCCCTTCCTCAAGCTTCACATTTCACTCCTTGCACCCTTTTGATCTCAAGCCTTTGCCCACCTGTCAAATCCTTCTCACCTGTATCCACCCATCACTTGCCTCACACCTAGGTTCCTCATACCTAGCTTTCAATAAGGACTCAATACCGATCTCCGAGATTTAATGTCACAAAGCTTAATAATTCTGTTTTCAGAAGAAAGCGGTGGAAGAATAACAGAATCACATGAGAATGCAGAGTCATAACTCAATTGTATATTGGTCCACTTGAAAGATAGATAGCTCTTGGATATGGCAGGGCTCGAAATTAACGGTTACCCGGGAGCCAATAGCCACCTGAATTCCCGCCGGGCAACCTAAATGTCGAGTCACTTTGCACGGCTTGGCAGTGCAGATACTGGTTTATACCGAAGATAGATACAAAAAACTGGAGTAACTCAGCGGGTCAGGCAGCATCTCAGGAGAAAAGGAACGTGACATTTCGTGACAGCGGCGACTGTAGTGCACGGCAAAGATACTAGGGCCCCGCACAGCAGCAGCGGCAGTGGCTCCACCTCCTCCTCCTCCCGCCGCCTGCCCTGGTAACGGCCGCTGCTTGCCACTTCACCAACGGCGATAACCGCTTTCAAAACAAACCCTCCCGCAAGCCGAGGCCGGGAGGAGGGAGGGAGGGAGGAAGGAAGGGGGAGGCCCCGTTTCGCCGTCTGAAGCACCTGCACCGCTCGGCCCCGCACCTTCCTGTTGGCTGGCGGAGATGGGGAGGCGGTGGCGAGGAGATCCCCACTACCTCCCCCTTTGGCAGCGGCGGTGATGATGCCGGTATTGTCCAAGGAGCGCTGACCTGCCTTCCTCCCCACCTCCCCCCCCTTTCTCCCTCTCTCTCGTACGCTCCCCTCCACCCCCTTATCCACACTGAACCCCCATTCCTGCCTCTATTTAGTCCTCACTGACATTCCCTGTGCTCCCCGCCCCATCTAACCCCCCCCCCCCCCATCTATTCATCCTGCACTGATCTCCCTATCCACCTCACATTGATTCTCCTGAACCCCCCATCCATCCTACACTGGTCCTCCAATTCATCCTGTACTTACCCCCCTTCCCATCCATCCTGCACTGCCCACCTATTCATCCTGTACTGATCCCCCCATCCATCCTGTATTGATCCTCCCATTCATCCCGTACTGACACCCCCTCCATTTATCCTGCAGTGATCCTCCCATCCATTCTGCAGTGATCTCCCCATTCATCTTTTCCTGAACCTCCCAGTCAGCCTGTACTGATCCTCTCATTCATCCTGTACTGATCCTCCCATCCATCCTGCAATGAGACCCCATCTATCCTGTAGTGATCCCCCCATTCATCCTGCAGAGACCCTCCGATCCACACTGTACTGAGCCCCCCATCCATCCTGCACAGATCCCCCCCATCCACCCCCCTCCCCCCATTCAACCCCACTGACATCCCCCGCGCTCTCCTCTCACAATTTTACCCACTTCAACAAACACACACTAATTTCCCTGCCTCAATCCATCCATTCCGCCCCGATTGCCTTCTCAACACCCCCCCCCCCCCCCCCCCCCCCCCCCCGCCCGCCAGCCAGCCATTTATCCATCACGCACTGATTCACACCCCCTCACCCCCCCCCCCCCCCCCCCCCCCCCGAACCCACTGTGCTGGAAATGTCTTCAGAGCGAACATTGACTATGTTTGATAACGGAATGCAATCAAATGTGTTTTAATTCCCAATGTTATTATTTGTTTTAATCCATAAAGACGGATTAATTAAATAGTGAACACGTGAAACATTAAAACCTCAGTGTTCAATTGTTACAGAATTCATTTTAACAGCAAATCAATGCTCTTAATATGGAGTATCAGTACTGCAGTTATGTAATACGGAACATTCACAACTATATGTTGGATTTATCCAGGTTTTACTTCTTCAGTCGGTCATATACATCACAAATTAGGTCAGGAGATATTTCAGTTGAATTTTTAACGTTAATTCTGAAGTGGGAATGATGGAAACAGCGTTTATCAATAATTGTTTTAATCTGGTGCGTCCAAACTGGGTTCATTGCTGTTCACAACACATACATCTAATATGAACGTCTGGTAATGTGGCGCTTTGACACCTTTAAACATATTACCAAAAGAACATTTGCTGCAGTTAAGTCCTTTGGTCATCTCTTGTCAGTTAGTGTAATGTTTAACCTGTCAGATGGGTATAGTCGGTTTTAACAGCTATCATCATAAAATGCCTTTAGAAATTTCCTTGCAACCTGTATATTTTGTTGTGGATTAATTATGTGGGAAGCGACAGTGTTTCTGTACCGATAGCAATAACGACCCAGGCTATGGCCATGTCATGATAATTTTCGGACCTTCACAGAAAACATGCTTGCATCAATCTGTAGTGTGCATGGTTAAGCATATATGTTACCATGGTCCAGGATTTATTGACACAGGTTGATCACACGCTGAATAATCCAAACACATTTTTGTTTGGAAGTGGAAAGAAATACTATAAATTGCATTAATTGCAATGTGTAAAAAGAGTCGAGATATTGTATTATAACTTTGCTGCATGTCATTGTGGTATATATCATGTCTTGATTGGTGAATATGTTTAGTTTGCGACTTTATTTGAAGCAGAAATAATATGTGAATGCCTCATTGAGCATAATTCCGACTGGTAACTATGCACTTCGTCCGAGCACATTATCGCACGTGTCATGCAAGCCATCTTAAATGACCACCTAAACTGTCATTTGGCAACCTAAAAAGCTGCCCAGGTTGCCCGGCTGGCAACAGGGGAAAAATAAAAGTGAGAGCCCTGTATGGGCTGTAACTGTTTACAGTGATAGCAATTAACATTGCAAAAGTTAAAAGTGCCAACCAAAACAAGTCAGAAGAATTAATTATAAGAGTAAAAATGTGTAAAATTGTGCCATTTCATCTTCTCGGGACTTCCTTAACTAGACACAGATGATTCATAGAGATCAAGTGATTCCAAAAAATAAATTAACTGAATAACCAGTTAATCTATTACCAAGAATAGCTTGGTAGCTATTGGTACAGTCACAAACTGGTATAGTCACAAACTGCCCTAACTTAGAAAAATATCACCATTCCTTTTCCATTGTTGATTCCACATCCTGTAACACCACTCGACAGCATTGTGGAAGCAACGTCAACTGAAGAACTTCAGTGCTTTTCCGAGTGCCATTAGGAATGGACAATAAGCCCTTGCCTTACCAGAGATGGTAATGTGCTGAAAGGTGCTTGATAAATTATTTACATGGGCAAAATAAAATCAAAATGCGGGAGATACTCAAATTCTGGCAACATCATTGCAGAGAGAAACCAAGTTAAGATTTCAGATCAATGGACATTTCAGCCATGGAAAAATGAGAGGACAAAATTATATTTAAGTTGCAGAGGAGGAACAGTGGCAGCTAAAACAAAGGGAATAGCGAGGGGTAGTTAGATAAAGGCAGGGCAGTAGACAGACTTTAGTAAGACATTTGACAAGGACTTGCATGACACTGGCACAGAAGGCTAAAGGGCCTGTCCCACTACGGCGACCTAATTCGCGACTTTAGAAGACTTTGCCCTCAACGCGTACTCGCAACATGGTCGACATGAGGTCCTAGGAAGTCTTTGTAACTCTCCTTCATGCTCGAGAGTAGTCCTCGCGTACTCGAGGCCTCAGCTAGGTTGCGGCATATTTTTCAACATGCTGAAAAATGTCCGCGAGTAAAAAAAAGGTCGCCATGGAAAAAAAAATAAAAATCAATGTTTTTTTACTTGTAGGTTCAGTCGAGGTAGGTCGTAATGCTAGTCGTAGGTATTCGATGGTAGTCGAAGGTAAAGCTCGTTGAGAAAAAAGGTAAATAAACTGACCGGTAATGTTAAATGCCCGCTAAACTTTATTTAAAGTTGTCTGGCTTCTTAAAAGTTTCTCCACTCCTAATCCCCCCCCCCGCGTTCTCTAAAGGGCTTGCCGTAACTGTGCCAGCCATCTTTTACCTGCCTGTTCATCGCGGTTGTGAATTTCAGACAGCGCTCCCCCGCTTTCCCTGGACCCTGCCTGTTTTTTTGGGGGGGGGGGGTGGGGGGGGAAGTGTGCGAGTGTGAGCGTGTGCAAACTGTCGATCCAGCTCGAGGTTTTTTAGCTGAGGGCCCTCGAGCTTGTAGGTCGAAGACAGTCGCTGAAAAGTCGCATCAGTGAGACAGGCCCTTTAGACACACGGGATCCAAAGTGAGCTGTCTAATTGGATCCTGCTGTAGTCTTCAACTATTTTCCTTGTTATATGAAATATCTGACCAACCTTTGAGTCACTTGAAAACATATATATCATGTCTCATGCATTCACATCCAGATCATTAATATCCCAAGCAACAAGTGCCTCAGCAGCAATCCACGCAGTACACCACTGGTCAGAGACAGAGGTTTTGGGAAGGGTTTGTTTTCCCTGAGACGTCATCTGGTTGACGACCTGATAGAGGGTTATAAAATTATAGAACAGAGATGGGATAGTTGGTCAGAATCCTTTTTCCCCCATGGAAGGGATGTCAACAACACGAGGTCACAGAATTTAAGATGGGGGAAAGAATTTTAAAGAGTGAGGGGAATGCTAATATCCAGAACTCACTGCCAGAGGAGATAGTGAAATCATATATAATCACTACATTTGTGACACATTCAGACAGGCACTTGAATTGGGCAAGGCGTAGAATAGAACTAATGCAGGCAAATTGGATTGGTGGAAATGGGCAAAAAGGTCAACATGCATGTGGTTGGCCGAAGGGCCCATTTCTGTACTGTACAAATCTATGGCTCACTATGGGCATAGGTGGTCACTCATCACATCAAACCTCTTCTTAACCTTCTCTCTCTTCATCTATCACAGACACTTCCAATAATTTTGCATAGTTAAGGTAAACTTGCTATTGCTCAATTACACTAGAATCAAGATTGAACACCCAAGTAATCAAATCAAAAATAGCAAATTGAATGACTATTTAAAATGCGACTGAACCATGAAGCTCATAGAAACATAGAAATTAGGTGCAGGAGTAGGCCATTCAGCCCTTCGAGCCTGCACCGCCATTCAATATGATCATGGCTGATCATCCAACTCAGTATCCCGTACCTGCCTTCTCTCCATACCCTCTGATCCCCCTAGCCACAAGGGCCACATCCAACTCACTCTTAAATATAGCCAATGAACTGGCCTCAACTACCCTCTGTGGCAGAGAGTTCCAGAGACTCACCACTCTCTGTGTGAAAAAAGTCTTTCTCATCTCGGTCTTAAAGGATTTACCCCTTATCCTTAAGCTGTGACCCCTTGTCCTGGACTTCCCCAACATCGGGAACAATCTTCCTGCATCTAGCCTGTCCAACCCCTTAAGAATTTTGTAAGTTTCTATAAGATCCCCTCTCAATCTCCTAAATTCCAGAGAGTATAAACCGAGTCTATCCAGTCTTTCTTCATAAGACAGTCCTGACATCCCAGGAATCAGTCTGGTGAACCTTCTCTGCACTCCCTCTATGGCAATAATGTCCTTCCTCAGATTTGGAGACCAAAACTGTACGCAATACTCCAGGTGTGGTCTCACCAAGACCCTGTACAACTGAAGTAGAACCTCCCTGCTCCTGTACTCAAATCCTTTTGCTATGAAAGCTAACATACCATTCGCTTTTTTCACTGCCTGCTGCACCTGCATGCCTACTTTCAATGACTGGTGTACCATGACACCCAGGTCTCGCTGCATCTCCCCTTTTCCTAATCGGCCACCATTGAGATAATAGTCTGCTTTCCTGTTTTTGCCACCAAAGTGGATAACCTCACATTTATCCACATTATACTGCATCTGCCAAACATTTGCCCACTCACCCAGTCTATCCAAGTCACCTTGCAGTCTCCTAGCATCCTCCTCACAGCGAACACTGCCCCCCAGCTTAGTGTCATCCGCAAACTTGGAGATATTGCCTTCAATTCCCTCATCCAGATCATTAATATATATTGTAAATAGCTGGTTCACCTTGGAAAGAGCAGGGCAGTGCAGATATCTCACAGCTGGGAATAAAATTCCTCATTGGAATTAACTGTTCATAAAACAGTAATTTCAACCTCCTATGGTCTAAAGACACACTTGTACCACTGTCATCTCAATATCAATTGCTCGTTGTCTTACCAATTAAGTATGTTTATTGGCCAAGTATTCACATACAAGGAATTTGCCTTGGTGCTCCACCCACAAGTAACAACATGACATAAAGTGACAGTTATGAATCATAGAAAATAGGTGCAGGAGTAGGCCATTCGGCCCTTCGAGCCTGCACTGCCATTCAATATGATCATGGCTGATCATCCAACTCAGTATCCTGTACCTGCCTTCTCTCCATACCCCATATCTTTAGCCACAAGGGCCACATCTAACTCCCTCTTAAATATAGCCAATGAACTGGCCTTAACTACCTTCTGTGGCAGAGAATTCCACAGACTCACCACTCTCTGTGTGAAAAAAGATCTTCTCATCTCGGTCCTAAGAGACTTCCCCCTTATCCTTAAACTGTGACCCCTTGTTCTGGAGTTCCCCAAAATTGGTTGGACAGGCATCTAGCCTGTCCAACCCCTTAAGAATTTTGTAAGTCTCTATAAGATCCCCCCTCAATCTCCTAAATTCCAACGAGTACAAGCTGAGTCTATCAAGTCTTTCTTCATATGGAAGTCCTGCCATCCCAGGAATCAGTCTGGTGAACCTTCTCTGTACTCCCTCTATGGCAAGAATGTCTTTCCTCAGATTAGGAGACCAAAACTGTATGTAATACTCCAGGTGTGGCCTCACCAAGACCCTGTACAACTGCAGTAGAACCTCCCTACTCTTGTACTCAAATCCTTTTGCTATGAATGCCAACATACCATTCGCTATCTTCACAGCCTGCTGCACCTGCAAGCCTACTTTCAATGACTGGTGTACCATGACACCCAGGTCTCGTTGCATCTCCCCTTTTCCTAATCGGCCACCATTCAGATAATAGTCTACCCTCCTGTTTTTGCCGCCAAAGTGGATAACCTCACATTTATCCACATTATACTGCATCTGCCATGCATTTGCCCACTCACCCAACCTATCCAAGTCACCTTGCAGCCTCCTAGCATCCTCCTCACACCTAACACTGCACCCCAGGTTCGTGTCACCCGCAAACTTGGAGATGTTGCATTCAATTCCCTCATCCAGATCATTAATATATATTGTAAATAGCTGGGGTCCCAGCACTGAGCCCTGCGGTATCCCACTAGTCACTGCCTGCCATTCTGAAAATGACCCGTTTACTCCTACTCTTTGCTTCCTGTCTGCCAGCCAGTTCTCTATCCACATCAATACTACTAAACCCCCAATACCGTGTGCTTTAAGTTTGTATGCTAATCTCTTATGTGGGACCTTGTCGAAAGCCTTCTGAAAGTCCAGATATAACACATCCACAGGTTCTCCCTTATCCACTCTAGTAGTTACATCCTCGTAAAATTCTATAAAATTCGTCAGACATGACTTTCCTTTCATAAATCCATGCTAACTTTGTCCAATGATTTCACCGCTTTCCAAATGTGCTGCTATCCCATCTTTAATAACTGACTCTAGCATTTTCGCCACTACCGATGTTAGACTAACTGGTCTGTAATTCCCCGTTTTCTCTCTCCCTCTCTTTTGAATGACTCAGAAAAGACTAAACATTAATAATAATAAAACATTAATGTTAAAACACCATTGATTAAGCATGTGAACCAACAAAATACCAGATCAAAGGGAGGCTACAGATTTTTGGCTGTTGAGTAGAGCAACTACTCGCGGATAAAAACTGTTTTTATGTCTTGCTGTGGCAGCTTTGACAGTCTGGAGTCGCCTTCCAGAGGGAAATGATTCAAAGAGTTTGTGGCCAGGGTGCGAGGGGTCAGAGATGATCTTGCCCGCTCGCTTCCTGGCCCTTGCAGTGTACAGTTCATAAATGGAGGGAAGGTTGCAGCCAATAACCTTCTCTGCTGATCGGATGATTCGCTGCAGCCTCCAGGTGTCGTGCTTGATGGCTGAGCCAAACCAGACCATGATGGAGAAGGTGAGAACAGACTCTACGATGGCCGTGTAGAATTGGACCATCATTGCCTGTGGCAGATTGTGCTTCCTCAGCTGCCGTAGGAAGTACATCCTCTGTTGTGCCTTTTTGACTGTGGAGTCGATGGTAGCCCCCCCACTTAAGGTCCTTGGAGATGATGGTTCCCAGAAACTTAAAAGACTCCACAGATGTGACTGAGGTGTCGTTGATGGTGAGTGGGGTGAGGGGAGGGGGAGCTCACCTAAAGTCTATAATCAATTCCACTGTCTTAAGAGCATTGAGCTCTAGGTTGTTGCGATGGCACCAGGACGCCAGGCGTGACACTTGCTGTCTGTAGGCAGATTCTTCCCCATCCTAGATCTGTCCAATCAGGGTTGTGTCATCCGCAAACTTGAGATGCTTGACAGAGGTGTCTGTGGAGGTGCAGTCGTTGGAGTAGAGAAAGTAGAGGAGAGGAGACAGTACACTATCGCTATGATTTGTGGCCATCTTACGCAGTCCTCCTCCGCTGAGCAGGCCCTAAGGATTTTTCTCACCGATGAAAAATAAAAAAAGTTATGAGTGTTTAAAAAACCATGAGATCCTCTTGCCTGTCAATCACTGCGATGTATGTAACTTCCTTTCCGGGGGGTGGGGGTGGGGCAGGACTATAAAACCTCGGATGCCTGGACGTGACTCAGTCACTCTGCAAGATCGCGAGGGAGAGGCCACGACTCTCATTCTAAGCAGTGAATCAACTGAACTGAGTCTGCAATGTACTTGCAATAAATGATTTGTTAGCCCTTAAAGACAATGCCATGAGTTGTTTGGCCTGCTGCCCTGCCCCTGTGTTTGAAACTGCAATGCTTTATTAGGTCCGACTGTGTTTAGAAGAATAAATGCTTTATTAGGTCCGACTGTGTTTGGTTCAAAAGTCCTGCTCAATTCGTGACCTGCTTAGTGGACAGGTTGCGCTGATTGCGTAATTTCCGGTGAGTACAGAGGTCGCGCGGATTGTGTAATTTTCATTAAGTGCAGAGGTCACACTGATTGCGGAATTGCTGCTGACTGCGGAAGCCCCAAAGTGGAGAGGCCGTGCTCAGCCGTGTGAGTATTCAAGAAAGTTTATATATGGTGTGCGGGTCAGCGAGGGCGCGGGTCAGAGAGGGAGCGACGCGTGCTAGTGAGAGCGCGCGAGCGAGTCCGTGAGAGAGCGCGCGCGCGAGCAAGCAAGTGTATGTGTGTGCCCACAATGTCCATACTAGCCCCCTGGTTACCAGTCCCTTCGCTCAACAACACCCATGCTAGCCCTCCAGAAAGCCCCCCCCCCCCCCCCCCAGCAATATTGGAATTGGTGGAGAGGTGGAATATTGCGTTGGGGGACAAGCCCTCCCGTGTGAAGCTGGGACCCAACGGGTCCCACTTAGTCTAGTTGTATTATACGAGCCAAATTTTAAGAAACTAAACCAAGTTCAAAATTGTTCTATAAAGCAGACACAATGCACCTGATAATGTGTGTGCGTGTGTATGGAGTGGAGTTGGACGATGAAAATGATGAAAAGTGAACCATACACATCAAGAGTGTAGATGGGCAAGTCTCACGGATATGCCACAACAGAATTCTTAAACATTTGATTCCTTGCTCCCAATTTCTTGTGTTAGATATGTAAAGATTATTTAAATATTAGATCAATATTTACTGAGTACAGATAGTTCTATATTTCCAAAACGTAATTTAGCTCTACAGCGAATGATAAATTAGGAGCACCATTTGTATTTAGTTTTAGAGATACCGTGCGGAAACAGGCCCTTCGGCCCACCGGGTCCGCGCTGACCAGCGATCACCGCATATTAACACTATCCTACATACACTAGGGACAATTTTTTACATTTACCAAGCCAATTAACTTACAAACCTGTACGTCTTTGGAGTGTGGTAGGAAACTAAAGATCTTGGAGAAAACCCCCCGCCGCCACAGGGAGATCGTACAAACATGCACACAGCACCTGTAGTCGGGATCGAACCCGGATCTCCAGCGCTGCAAGCACTGTGCGGCAGCAAATCTACCACTTCAAATATATCTCCAAATTGGTTATTTGGAGATTTTGATTGTGAACAAGAGAACCACTTTTTTATTTAGTCCCCTATGTTGTTTAATCCACGACAGCTTTGTTTCTGCTTGTCAATTTCCTACGTGACTTTTAAGTGGTTCTCTTGCTGCAACTTTAATCATTGGTGGCCCTTGAAGTTGACAAGCAATCGCTTCATTGACACTAGTGCAATAATACTCTATTAAATAATGTAACAAACAGCTTTCAGTATTTTTAGTTTATAGTACTAAAACAAACTTATGGGTATTGAAAAGACTGTTTATCCATTGGGAAAAATAGGAATTAAAACGATGGGAGATATGTATGAAATGGGAAAAGTTTTATCATTCCAACAATTACAATTAAAATATAATTTGAAAAATAATCAATATTTTAAATATCTTCAAATTCAAGATTATTTGAAAAAATATATAGAAGGATATCAAACTCTAAGCCCAGATTTATTAGAGGAAGGAATGAATAGAAAGGCAGAATCAGGCAATTTAATATCATACTCATATAACATAATTCTAAATATAGAAACACCAACGACAGAGGCAATTAGAAGGGACTGGGAACAAGAGTTATTGATAAAAAATACAAAACGACAGATGGAAAAAAATCTATTATATGTACATTAATGTTCAATTAATGTAAGACATAACCTAATTCAATTTAAAATTTTACATAGATTACATTACTCGAAAACTTGACTGAATAAAATATTTTCAAATGTTTCCCCCATCTGTGACAAATGTCCAACTCAAAATGCCACTATAGCACATTCCTTTGTCTCTTGTACAAAACTGCATAAATTTTGGAATGAAATTTTTGGAACTTTTACAAAACTATTTAACACAAAATTGAACCCCAATACAGAACTTATTATCTTTGGATCAATGGAAGAGGGAAGTAAACTAACTATATTCCAAGAAGCTCTTCTTACTTAAGGTTTAATAACAGCAAAAAAACTTATACTCAAATTATGGAAAACGCAACCACACCAACGTTCAAAATGTGGATTTCAAATATGTCGGAAACGCTACATCTTGAAGAAATGAGATTCCTCCTACTAGGCAAAGTAGACCAATTCTTAAAGACTTGGTCTCCTTTTATCAACTTTTTACAAGCATATGGTGCAACATAACACAACCTTAGAAAAATGGTTCAGAACCGGGTGACGGATGGGCAAAAATACGAAATAGGTATATCTCTCCTAATTTCTCTTTTCTCTACTTTCTCTTTCAATCTTTTTAGCTTTTCATCTATGTTCTTTATTTCTTTCGCTATCTGTTTCTACTTGCTTGCCTATCTATTCCAACACTCTTTATTTTTTCTTTCACTGTTCTTTTATTATTAAATTAAAAATATGAAGTTGTACAAGAATGGTAATATGTATGTATTAGGTACTCAAGTACCACACTATTGTACTTACTTCTAACAAAAATAAAACTACAAAATAAATTTAAAAAAGACCAGTTTTTGAAAATTCTATTTAATAAATAAATTCTTATTTAATAAATAATTTTTAGCCTGAAATTCTCTAGCCCCTAACCCTCAATCCCCGTTGACACAATTGTGCTTTTAACACGATTTTCAATAACACAAAGTTTCTTCGAAACACAAGCTTTGCCATGATAACAGAACAACCTCCGCAATTGAATCACTGAGTTTCTTTGCGAAATGTTCCAATTCTACCTCAGTCTGTGCCGTTGCATCACCATCTCTGGCTTTCTGTTTTTGTTCCTCTATTGATATCTCTTCTTCCTCATTTAGTGGTTCCGCTGAAAAATTGGAGCAGACCAAAAGAAACCCATTAGTTTCATAAATTATATTTGCCTTTCTTTGGTGCAAAGTCTAACATGATCTATCTTACTTATTGCTAAAGTTATGTGCATAAATAAACGTTAAACAAATATTCCGTATTACAGAGCTCATGATTTTGTAGCATTTGACAATAAATTGTGATATATTCTGCCACTACACAAGACATCTGTTGAATTAGATGATACCAGTAGATTCCCGTAGGGTCAGTAGTGAATGAGAACCCACTAAATATTTTCCCTTTAAACATTAGTTAGCCTGATGAACTTTATTGACCAGGCCTATTGAATCATTTTATAATTGTACTGATAAATAGAGTATTTCAATAAAACCTATATTATTTTATTGTAAAAAAAATTGAGGTAAAGCAGCAAAAAGCAAAGCAGACAAAGAATCTATAATCTGGGGCAGGCAGAGGAAATAACAAGCTGGCTGCAAAAGGCAGGGTAAATGGTTACAAATAGTCACCCAAACTGGAAACAAAAGTTTGACATTATTTCCCCCGAAGATCACAACATGATCCACTTATGACATACAGAAAACATCTAACCCCAGGGATTGGAAGCGCAATTTAATATTTTGCAAATCTGTGGTTACTACAGAGAACCAAGCCAACATATATTAATTGAATGTCCATTAGTAAATGAACTTCAAGATAGACAAGCTCAAGGTAGTACCTTTTGGGTAAAGAATAAAACCAGAGTTTTCCCTTGGAAAGTAAGTGTTTAAGTGGGGAAATTATATTTCATGATATGGGTGAACGGATAAACAAATCTGGGAAGGTACTGACATAATCTGAGGCAATCCCTCAACATAGAGGACGAGTTGCTTCATCTCTGGCTTTGCGGCCTATGAGATGACTGATGAGACCAATGTGGGAACCACAGACTCTGCCACTGGAAAGAATATTGAGCTTAAGGTGCAGGAGATAACACATTGACTGGCTAGCTGGCAAACACAAAATGGCAACGTCCCATAAGTTTTACTGATCTTGTACAGGCTGCACATTTGCTAAAATATTTTTAAAAAACGATAAACGTGTATTATGAATCAGCCTCGTGCAATTGCGCAAGATACACAGCTGCAGTGGTAAGTGCTTGCAAAAGTCAAATGCAACTCTCTCTTACCACATTGGTCCATAAGAACCAACAATTGCTGCACAGAATCAAAAGTCAAGAGTGCAGAAACAAGGAAGAGCAGATGCTGGATTACAAATCTAGACAAAATGCTGGGGTAACTCAGCAGGTCAGGCAGCATGTCTGGAGATTATGGATAGGTGACGTTTCGGGTCAGGACCCTTCTTCGGTGCCAACCCGAAATGTTCCCCAGAGAATCTGAGTTATTTCAGCACTGTCTTTCCATTGTACATTAGTAGATGTTCGATAGAGTCTTCAGTGATATGCTGAATCTTCTTAAACTTAAGGAAATAGAGACGTTGGTGAGTTTTCTTTATAATTGCATCAATATGTTGGGCCCAAGACAGATCTTCAGAGATGTACACACCCACGAACTCAAAGCAGTTGACTCTCTCAATGAAGGAAGACAGGTCCATGGTTCCTCAATCAACAATCAACTCCCTGATCTTGCTGATGTTCAGAGAAGGATTAAATTTAATAACAATGAACTGCAGATGCTGGTTTATACCAAAGATAGACACAAAATGCTGGAATAACTCAGCAGGTCAGACAGCATCTCCAGAGAAAATGGATAGGTGGTGTTTTGGGTCGGGACCCTTCTTCAGATTGTGGGGGATGGGGGGGGGGGGGGGGAGGAAACGAATCGAGAAGGGGCCAGAAAAATCACAGTCAGCAACGGATTACCTCAACCTGCCTGTCTAGGAACCCCTTCAACCGGCATCATCCGTTCCTGGCCTTGATTTCTTCTCACTTTCAGTTTTTTCCCCGCTCCCCTTTGCAATCTTTTCTGGGGTAGGGGTGACCTGTACAAAAGGGACGGATTACACCTTAACTGGAGGGGGACTGACATTCCGGCAGGCAGGTTTGCTAGGGCGACATGTGCGGGTTTAAACTAAATAGTGGGGGGGGGGGGGAAGGGAGAGATTGACAAATTGGGAGTATAAAGATGAAGTTGAAGAGGAAGTGACTTCAGGAAAAATTACAAAAGATTGTCAAATTAATGGGAAGGAAAGCTCGAGAAGGGACAACAGAGTAAAGTCAGGGCCAATTGCGAGCGGTGCGAGGGGGGAAGTGAATACGGAGGTATATGAATGCACGAAGTATAAGGAATAAAGTGGACGAGCTTGAGGCTCAGTTAGAAACTGGCAAGTATGATGTTGTGGGAATTACGGAGACATGGCTGCAAGAGGGCCAGGGCTGGGAACTGAATATTCAAGGGTATACCTCCTATCAAAAAGACAGACAGGTGGGCAGAGGGGGTGGGGTTGCCCTGTTGGATGGGAATGAAATTCAGTCCCTTGCAAGGGGTGACATTGAAACAGGAGATGTGGAGTCAGTATGGATAGAACTAAGGAACTGTAAGGGTAAAACGACCCATATGAGACTCATCTACAGGCCCCCAAACAGTAGCCTGGACACGGGGCGCGTTGAATCAGGAGTTAAAATTGGCATGTAGCAAAAGCAATGCTGTGGTTGTTATGGGGGATTTCAACATGCAGGTAGACTGGGAAAATCAGGTTGGTACTGGACCCCAAGAAGGGACTTTGTAGAGTGCCTTTGTGATGGATTCTTAGAACAGCTTGTATTGGAGCCTACCAGGGAGAAGGCAATTCTGGATGTAGTGTTATGTAATGAACTGGATTTGATAAAGGACCTCGAGGTTAATGAGCCATTAGGAGACAGTGGCCATAACATGGTCAGGTTTAATCTACAATTGGAGAGGGAGAAGGGTAGATTGGGGGTGTCAGTGTTGCAGTTGAATAAAGGGGACTATGGGGGCATGAGGGAGGAGCTGGCCAAAGTTGACTGGAAAGATACACTAGCAGGGATGACAGTGGAACAAAAATGGCAGGTGTTTCTAGGAATAATACAGAAGGTGCAGGATCAGTTCATTCCTAGGAGGAAGAAAGATTCCAAGGGGAGTAAAGGTCGACCATGGCTGACAAGGGACGTCAGGGCCAGTATAAAAATTAAAGCGAAGAAGTACAACGTAGCAAAGATGAGCGGGAAGCAAGAGGATTGGGTAATGTTTAAAGAACAACAGAAGATAACCAAAAAGACAATACAGGGAGAAAAGATGAGGTACGAAGGTAAGCTAGCCAAGAATATAAAGCAAGATAGTAAAAGCTTCTTTAAGTATGTGAAGAGGAAAAAATTAGTTAAGACCAAAGTTGGACCCTTGAAGGCTGAAAAAGGTGAATTTATTATGGGTAACAAGGAAATGGCAGATGAGTTGAACAGGTACTTTGGATCTGTCTTCATTGAGGACACAAACAATCTTCCTGATATAGTAGTGGCCAGAGGATCTGGGGTGACGGAGGAACTGAAGGAAATCCACATTAGGCAGGAAATGGTGTCGGATAGACTGATGGGACCGAAGGCTGATAAATCCCCAGGGCCTGATGGTCTGCATCCCAGGGTACTTAAGGAAGTGGCTCTAGATGCAATGGTGATAATTTTCCAATGTTCTATAGAATCAGGATCAGTTTCTGTGGATTGGAGGGTAGCTAATGTAATCTCACTTTTTAAGAAAGGTGGGAGAGAGAAACATAGAAATTAGGTGCAGGAATAGGCCATTCGGCCCTTCGAGCCTGCACCGCCATTCAATATGATCATGGCTGATCATCCAACTCAGTATCCCGTACCTGCCTTCTCTCCCTGATCCCCTTAGCCACAAGGGCCACATCTAACTCCCTCTTAAATATAGCCAATGAACTGGCCTCAACTACCCCCTGCGGCAGAGAGTTCCAGAGACTCACCACTCTCTGTGTGAAAAAAGTCTTTCTCATCTCGGTCTTAAAGGATTTCCCCTTATCCTTAAGCTGTGACCCCTTGTCCTGGACTTCCCCAACATCGGGAACAATCTTCCTGCATCTAGCCTGTCCAACCCCTTAAGAATTTTGTAAGTTTCTATAAGATCCCCTCTCAATCTCCTAAATTCTAGAGAGTATAAACCGAGTCTATCCGGTCTTTCTTCATAAGACAGTCCTGACATCCCAGGAATCAGTCTGGTGAACCTTCTCTGCACTCCCTCTATGGCAATAATGTCCTTCCTCAGATTTGGAGACCAAAACTGTACGCAATACTCCAGGTGTGGTCTCACCAAGACCTTATACAACTGAAGTAGAACCTCCCTGCTCCTATACTCAAATCCTTTTGCTATGAAAGCTAATATACCATTCGCTTTCTTCACTGCCTGCTGCACCTGCATGCCTACTTTCAATGACTGGTGTAGCATGACACCCAGGTCTCGCTGCATCTCCCCTTTTCCTAATCGGCCACCATTGAGATAATAGTCTGCTTTCCTGTTTTTGCCACCAAAGTGGATAACCTCACATTTATCCACATTATACTGCACCTGCCAAACATTTGCCCACTCACCCAGCCTATCCAAGTCACCTTGCAGTCTCCTAGCATCCTCCTCACAGCTAACACTGCCCCCCAGCTTAGTGTCATCCGCAAACGTGGAGATATTGCCTTCAATTCCCTCATCCAGATCATTAATATATTGTAAATAGCTGGGGTCCCAGCATTGAGCTTTGTGGTACCCCACTAGTCACTGCCTGCCATTGTGAAAAGGACCCGTTTTTTCCTACTCTTTGCTTCCTGTTTGCCAGCCAGTTCTCTATCCACATCAATACTGAACCCCCAATGCCCTATGCTTTAAGTTTGTATACTAATCTCTTATGTGGGACCTTGTCAAAAGCCTTCTGGAAATCCAGATACAGCGCATCCACTGGTTCTCCCCTATTCACGCTACTAGTTACATCCTCGAAAAATTCCACAAGATTCGTCAGACATGATTTACCTTTCGTAAATCCATGCTGACTTTGTCCAATGCTTTCACCACTTTCCAAATGTGCTGCTATCCCATCTTTAATAACTGACTCTAGCATTTTCCCCACTACCGATGTTAGACTAACTGGTCTGTAATTCCCCGTTTTCTCTCTCCCTCCCTTCTTAAAAAGAGGGGTTACGTTTGCTACCCGCCAATCCTCAGGAACTACTCCAGAATCTAAAGAGTTTTGAAAGATTATCACTAATGCATCCACTATTTCCGGAGCTACTTCCTTAAGTACTCTGGGATGCAGCCTATCTGGCCCTGGGGATTTATCGGCCTTTAATCCATTCAATTTACCCAACACCACTTCCCGACTAACCTGGATTTCACTCAATTCCTCCTTTGACCCGCGGTCCCCTGCTATTTCCGGCAGAATATTTATGTCTTCCTTAGTGAAGACGGAACCAAAGTAGTTATTCAATTGGTCCGCCATATCCTTGTTCCCCATGATCAACTCACCTGTTTCTGACTGCAAGGGAGCTACATTTGTTTTAACTAATCTCTTTCTCTTCACATATCTATAAAAACTTTTACAGTCAGTTTTTATGTTCCCTGCCAGTTTTCTTTCATAATCTATTTTTCCTTTCCTAATTAAGCCCTTTGTCCTCCTCTGCTGGTCTCTGAATTTCTCTCAGTCCTCTGGTATGCTGCTTTTTCTGGCTCCTTTGTATGCATCATCCTTTGCTTTGATACTATCCCTGATTTCCCTTGTTATCCACGGATGCACTACTTTCCCTGATTTATTCTTTTGCCAAGCTGGGATGAACAATTTTTGTAGTTCATCCATGCAGTCTTTAAATGTCTTCCATTGTGTATCCACCGTCAACCCTTTTTGGATTGATTGCCAGTCAATCTTGGCCAATTCATGTCTCATATCCTCAAAGTTACCTTTTTTTAAGTTCAGAACCATTGTTTCTGAATTAACAATGTCACTCTCCATCCTAATGAAGAACTCGACCATATTATGGTCACTCTTGCCCAAGGGGGCACGTACAACAAGATTGCTAACTAACCCTTCCTCATTACTCAATACACAGTCTAAAATAGCCTGCTCTCTCGTTGGTTCCTCTACATGTTGATTTAGATAACTATCCCGCATACATTCCAAAAAATCCTCTTCCTCAGCACCCCTGCCAATTTGATTCACCCAATCTATATGTAGATTGAAGTCACCCATTATAATTGTTTTGCCTTTGTCGCACGCATTTCTAATTTCCTGTTTGATACCATCCCCAACTTCACTACTACTGTTAGGTGGCCTGTACACAACACCCACCAGAGTTTTCTGCCCCTTAGTGTTTCACAGCTCTACCCATACCGATTCCACATCCTCCAAGCTAATGTCCTTCCTTTCCATTGCGTTAATCTCCTCTATAACCAGCAAAGCTACCCCACCTTATTTTCCTTTCTCTCTATCCCTCCTGAATATTGAATATCCTTGGATGTTCAGCTCCCAGCCTTGGTCACCCTGGAGCCATGTCTCCGTGATCCCAACTATATCATGATCATTAATAGCTATCTGCACGTTCAACTCATCCAACTAATTACGAATATTCCTTGCATTGAGACACGAAGCCTTCAGGCTTATTTTTGCAACGCACTTAACCCTTATACAATTATGTTGAAAAGTGGCCCCTTAATAATCCAGAATTATGGAGAAAACAGGGAATTATAGACCAGTTAGCCTGACATCAGTGGGGAAGATGCTGGAGTCAATTATAAAACATGAGATAACCGAACATTTGGATAGCAGTAGCAGGATCGGTCCGAGTCAGCATGGATTTCGAAGGGGAAATCATAGTTGACTAAATCTTCTGGAATTTTTTGAAGATGTAACTAGGAAAATGGACAAGAGAGACAGTGGATGTAGTGTACCTGGACTTTCAGAAAGCATCTGATATGGTCCCACATAGGAGATTAGTGGGCAAAGTTAGGGCACATGGTATTGGGAGTAGAGTGCTGACATGGATAGAGAAGTGGTTGGCAGACAGGAAACAAAGTGTAGGGATTAACGGGTCCCTTTCAGAATGGCAGGCAGTGACTAGTTGGGTACCGCAAGGCTCGGTGCTGGGACCACAGTTATTTACAATATACATCAATGATTTGGATGAAGGGATTCAAAGTAACATTAGCAAATTTGGGGATGGCACAACGCTGGGTGGCAGTGTGAACTGTGAGGAGGATGCTATGAGAATGCTGGGTGACTTGGACAGGTTGGGGGAGTGGGCAGATGATGTTTAGTGCGGATAAATGTGAGGTTATCCACTTTGGTAGCAAAAACAGGAAGGCAGATTACTATTTAAATGGCATCAAGTTGGGAAAAGGGGAAGTACAACGGGATCTGGGGGTCCTTGTACATCACTCTATGAAAGTAAGCATGCAGGTACCGCAGGCGGTGAAGAAAGCCAATGGCATATTGGCCTTTATAACAAGAGGAATCAAATATAGGAGCCAAGAGGTCCTTCTGCAGTTGTACAGAGCCCTAGTGAAACCACACCTGGAGTATTGTTTACAGCTTTTGTCCCCTAATTTGAAGAAGGACATTATAGCTATTGAGGGAGTGCTGCGTTGGTAAACCTGTGTTAATTCCCAGGATGACAGGACTGTCATATGCTGAGAGAATGGAGCAGCTGGGCTTGTACACTCTGGAGTTTAGAAGGATGAGAGGGGATCTCATTGAAACATATCAGATTGTTAAGGGTTTGGACACGCTAGAAGCAGGAAACATGTTCCCGATGTTGGGGGAGTCCAGAACCAGGGGCCACAGTTTAAGAATAAGGAGTAAACCATTTAGAACAGAGACGAAGACACACTTTTTCTCACAGAGACTTGTGAGTCTGTGGAACTCTCTGCCTCAGAGGGCGGTGGAGGCGGGTTCTCTGGATACTTTCAAGAGAGAGCTAGATTGGGCTCTTAAAAATAGCGGAGTCAGGGGATATGGGGAGAAGGCAGGAACGGGATACTGATTGGGGATGATCAGCCATGATCACATTCAATGGCGGTGCTGGCTCGAATGGCCGAAAGGCCCACTCCTGCACCTATTGTCAATCAGTCTGAAGAAGGGGTCCTGACCCAATATGTCACCTATCCATTTTCTCCAGAGATACTGCCTGACCCACTGAGTTACTCACAACATTTTGTGTCTATCTTTGAGGGAAAGATTGTTTGTTCTGGCAGCATTCCACCAGATTACCAGTCTTGATGCTGTACTCAGACCTATCATCATCTATTATTTGTGCAACACCAACAGAATCGTTGGCGAATCTGAAGATGGCGTTGAAGCAGTGTCTGGCTACACAGTCATGGTTTTATGAAGTAGAGCAGGGACTGAGCATGCAGCCTTGAGGTGCCCATGCTGATGGTCAGTGAGGTGGTACATAGGTCCCGTACTCAAGATCTGCAGAAAAGGAAGTCGAGGATCCAGTTCCCCTGAGATTGAAAGGGATGATAGAATGCAGAACTATAGACAATGAACAACAGCCTGACTTACCCATTCTTCATGTCAAAGTGGCCCAGCGCAGAATGAAAATCCAGCATAATGAAACCTAACAGCATAAAGCCATTCATTGTTGATCTGTTGTGATGGTAGGTGACTTGAATTGTGTCTACATCATTACTAAAGCAGGAGTTGATTTGTATAACTCATTTTCAACGCACCTCTCAAAGTACTTCATCACAACAGACACAAGTGCCACCAGCTGGGTATTTGTTGAGGCATGTCATCTTCTCTTCGTGGGCACCAGTGTTATGGATGTCCTTTTAAAACAAGTAGGGACCTTGGACTGTAATAGTGAAAGTTGAAGATTCACCGCAAAAGCTCTAGCCACTGGGTCAGCGCAGGTTTGAAGATCAAAGGCCAGATATATCAGGAGGGTCTTCTTTCCAAAGTTCATCCTCATGAAGGGTAATATTCTCATTCTCTTGCATGTGAGGTGGTGAGCAGTCAAGTAGTTCCAGAAGATGTAATGTGCAGGAAGGAAATGCAGATGCTGGTTTAGACACAAAATGCTGGAGTAAATCAGCTGGTCAGGCAGCATCTTAGAAGACAATAGACAATAGGTGCTGGAGTAGCCCATTCGGTCCTTCGAGCCACCACCGCAATTCAATGTGATCAAGGCTGATCATCCACAATCAGTACCCCATTCCTGCCTTCTCCCCATATCCCCTGACTCCGCTATCTTTAAGATCCCGATCTAGCTCTCTCTTGAAAGTATCCAGAGAATCGGCCCCCACTGCCCTCCGAGGCAGATAATTCCACAGACTCACAATTCTGTGTGAAAAAGTGTTCTCCCCCCTCACATTTATCCACATTAAATTGCATCTGCCATGCATCTGGGAGGAATAAAGGAAGAGGTGGAGCCAGAGGGCTAGGGGAGAGCTGAGAAGGGGAGGAGAAAGTAAGGACTACCTGAAATTAGAGAAGTCAATGTTCATACCGCTGGGGTGCAAACTGCCCAAGCAAAATATGAGGTGCTGCTCCTCCAATTTATGGTGGTCCTCACTCTGGCCATGGAGGAGGCCCAGGACAGAAAGGTCGGATTCGGAATGGGAGGGGGAGTTGAAGTGCTGAGCCACCGGGAGATCAGGTTGGTTATTGCAAACCGAGCGGAGGTGTTCGGTGAAGCGATCGCCAAGCCTACGCTTGGTCTCACCGATGTAGAGCAACTGACATCTAGAGCAGCGGATGCAATAGATGAGGTTGGAGGAGGTGCAGGTGAACCTCTGCTGCACCTGGAAAGACTGCTTGGGTCCTTGAATGGAGTCAAGGGGGGAGGTAAAGCGACAAGTGTAGCATTTCTTGCGGTTGCAAGGGAAAGTGCCCAGAGAAGCGGTGGTTCGGGTGGGAAGCGACAAATTAACCAGGGAGTTACGGAGGGAGTGGTCTCTGCGGAATGCAGACAGGGGAGAAGATGGGAAGATGTGGCAGGTGGTGGGAGCACGTTGGAGGTGGCGAAAATGTCGGAGGATTATTTGTTGTATGTGACGGCTGGTAGGGTGGAAGGCGAGGACAAGGGGGACTCTGCCCTTGTTACGAGTGGGGGGGGGGGGATGAGGAGTGAGAGCAGAGTCACGAAGTATAGAAGAGACCCTGATGAGAGCCTCATCTATAGTAGAAGGGGGGAATTCCCGTTCCCTGAAGAATGAGGACATCTCTGATGCCCTGGTGTGGAACACCTCATCCTGGGTGCGGATGCAGCGTAGTCGGAGGAATTGGGAGTAGGGAATGGAGTCCTTACAGGAAGCAGGGTGGGAAGAAGTATAGTCCCGATAGCCATCGGAGTCAGATGAGGTACCTCACCCCTTACTCCAATTGGAATCTTTCTTCCTCTTTGGAATGAACTGATCCTGCACCTTCTGTATTATTCCCAGAAATAGAAGGAATGGAACCCGAAACATCACCCATTCTTTCTCTCCAGAGCTGCTGCCTGTCCCGCTGAGTTACTCCAGCATTTTGTGTCTAAGTAGATTCAGCATTGCTCAAATGCACACGATGAGATTTAAGTGGACAGATTGTTTGTTTTGCTGCTGGTGAGTCATGCCTTTGGAGTCTCCACAAAACATGAACAGAGACAAATACTGTAGAGGCATGCAGCAGTTTAGACTGGGCATTGCCCAGATCTGCTCTGCAACCACTTTGATCTCTGCAGAACTTAGCAAGCAAATTAATAATACAAAAATCCAGACTTACAAGATTAGAAAGCAAATATGTTTAAAGAATCATCAATAAATTGTACGGTAATTAGTGGGAAGATGCAGTTTGAGTGGGATATGCAGCAATGACTAAGGTTTTGTTCTAAAAGGCTCATTAATAAACCAAGTGACTGGAAAAGTTTGCCAATTTTTTTTTGACTGTTCAAATGTCCTGAACCCTGCAAAACAGCTCTTCATTCTGATCAGGTTTGAAATGATTTACCCCCACCCAACTAGTTTTTTTATCACCATTCATCCAATATCCGTGGTTACCCTTAATTCATTTGATATAAAGCACTGCTGCATGCCAATTAATGTCAGCAAACATTTATATAATAGAATCTGAACATAGAACAGCACAGCACAGGAACAGGCCCATCGATCCACAATGTCTGTGCCAAACATGCTGCCAAGTTAAACTAATCCCCTCTGCCTGAATATGGTCAGTTATCCCTATCTCAAAGCCTCTTAAATGCCACAGTCATATCTGATTCCACTACCACCCCTGGCAACACACTCCAGCAGCCCACCACTCTGTGCAAATACCTTTAATCATCTCCTTTAAAAACTTTCCCCCTCTGACCTTAAAGTAATCTCTCAGTATTTGAAAGTTCCATCATGTGAAAAAAAAGTTCTGATATCTACCCAATCTTTGCCTCTCGTAATTTTATACATTTCTATTAGATCTTCCCTCAGCCTCCGACACTTGTCCAACCTCTCCTTAAAGATCTTCTGCACCCTCTCCAAAGCCTCCATCTCCTTCCAGTAATGTAATGACCATAACTTCTCACAATACTCCAAATGTAGCCTAAGTTTTATTAAGCTGCAATATGACCTCCTGATAGTTATACTCAATGCCCCTGCCAAGCATAACATATTCCTTCTTTACCATTATTTACTTGTGTTATCACTTTCACAGACCTATGAACCTGGACCTCAAGATCCTTCTGCACACCAATGCCGTTAAGTTGGCAGTAACTGTATACTTTCTCCTACATTCAATCTCCAGGCATGAGACAGCAAAAAAATGAAAAAAGAGGAAGAGAGGTGAGGGTCCAATTTGTGATAATCATACCTTAAAATGAAACCAACTCCTTGCTTGTTTACACTCAAGTCATATTGAAAATATTTTCTATTACACCTATTTGTAACATGATACCTGTTCCCTGCTTGTTTAATGGTATCCTTTACCATTGTATTTAGATGCCAAATTAATTTCAAATCCAACTCTTAACAGTTAGGATGAAAATGATGATCCATCTACTTCAAAGATGATCATATAGTGCAACATAGCAACACAGTCAAATTAAGTACAGTGGACAAAATATTAACATCGCAACCTGGAATTTAAGACATTATTTGAAAATAAGTTCCCAAAATTTAAAATTTCATTTTTTTAAATCTATGGTCAAATTATTTTTAAAAAAAATTTTAAAAAGCAAATAATCTTTTATCTTTTGATTGCTGGACATTTTCTCATTGCCAATATTTGCAGTCAGTGACTATTAAGGAATGCTAATTGCTGACTCAATGGCGAGTCCAAGTTGGAAATGTAACAATACATTTGTATTGCGCAGCCAGAAGGCTTCCTGACGGCCCGAAGGCATCCCGGCGGCCCGCGGGTATGGACTGGGAACGCGGCCAGAGGCCTTTATCGAGGCGCCGCGGCTCAATGCCTCCCGGATCGCCGCGTAGAACCCCGGCCGGGGCCTCGCAGGTAGAAGCCCAGGATGGTCAAAGTGGCTGACGGCGCCTGCAGCTGGGGCCCGGGTCGGTACCACGGAGGTGTCAAGTGGGGCATCACAACGGTGAAGCTTCGGGACGATGGGGCCGCGGCGGTGGTGAAGCCTCATGGCGGTGGCAATGCCTTACCGAATTTCAAAATCCGTGGAGAAATCTCATGCCTGATCTCCCAAATTGCACTTGCTTTGATTAAACACTGCATGCCATTTCTTCGCCCATATCTGTAACTGACCTTTGAAGACTGAAGCTGTGTCCTTTGACAGCCTTCCTCATGGCCCACACCACCACATATTTTGGTGTCGTCTGCAAACTTACCAACCAATCCGCCCACATTTATGTCCAAATCATTTATATATATCACAAACAAAAGTCCCAGTGCAGATCTCCACATAGACCTCCAACCAAGTAACACCCGTCCACCACTATGGGTAAGCCAGTTCTGAAACCAAACTATCATGTCACCATGAATCCATGCATCTTAATCTTCCACCCTCAAAAAACTCAATCTGTTGGTAACACATGACTTGTCGTAGACAAAGCCATTCTGACTCTCACTGACCGACAAATCCTATCTTGAAGAACCCTCTTCAACAGCCTTACTACCACTGGAATGAGACTCACCGGCTTATAATTGAACAAACTTGGTTACTGTCCAGTCCTCTGTGACTTCACCAATGATCCCTGCAATCTCCTCTCTTCCCTCTCTCAATCCCATGCCATAGTTATTTATCTACCTTAAAGCATTTCAAAAGCCAACTCCACCATCTTCTTGATTTCAAACTTCCCTGGCATATTTGTGTACTTCACACTGACCTTATTCACCCCCACCTCCTTTGCCTGGGTGAATACAAATACTAAGTACTCATTTAGTCCTTCACCTACATCCTCTGATTCAATCTGATCATTACATTCATGCTGTTATTTCCATTATCCTCAATTTATGCACCTTAAATCCATTATGTGCAATTGAAAATCATTATTCAGAGACCAATGGAACTGAATACCAGAAATATGCTTTCAGCATTCCTTTTAAGTCCTTTCAGTCTCAATTTTTATTCCTTTGAAACCATTGGGGCATTTTTGATGATGTAACATTTTTCCCAGTCTATGAGAAATGTTGGTCTGTCTTAAATCATCAGCGTCTTACATTTCCAGAGCTATTTCATGATCTCCTGATACATATCATTGTAAGGGGACAGGGGAGAAGTGGGAGAAACGCCCAGTGTAAATTACAGCTGCACATCTACAGAGTATATAACCCTGTGTTAACGAAGAAACTGCAGATGCTGGAGAATCGAGGGTTACACAAAAAGCTGGAGAAACTCAGCGGGTGCAGCAGCATCTAAGGAGCGAAGGAGATAGGCGACGTTTCGGGTCGAGACCCTTCTTCAGACTGGTCAGGGATCAGGGAAACGAGAGATATAGACGGTGATGTGAGAGATAAAGAACAATGAATGAAAGATATGCAAAAAAGTATCGATGATAAAGGGAACAAGCCATTGTAAGCTGTTTGTGGTGTGAAAATGAGAAGCTAGTGCGACTAGGGTGGGGGAGGGAGATAGAGATAGAGGGAATGCCAGGGCCCGAGGGCTGAGGGAGAGGTGGGAAGGGAAGGAGACAGCAAGGGTTAACAGAATTGAGAAAATTCAATGTTCAAGCCCAAAGGATGCAAACTCCCCAAGCGGAATACCTTTCATTTCTCAGTTGGTCCGAGGAGGTTCCACCGACTCAAAACCTTGTTATTTTTCTCCTTCTCAAGATACCGGCATACTGGCTTAGTTCTCCCACCATTCGTTATTGTTGCAGATTTCAGTACCTGCAGTTTTGTTTCCCCCTTAACTCGTTGACTGATTCATGTATCAAAAGACATGTAGGCACAAATATAGATAGGGGGCTGAGGGTTATGAGCGAAACGCAAGCAAATGGAACGAACTAGCTCCGCATGCGAACACCACAGAGGCAAGGCGAGCCAAAGAGCCCGCATCTGTACCGTACTATGATTTACTCCGACTCTGATTTACTCTGAATATATTGTTTTCTTTAATTGGATAATTTAAAAAATAAAGCTAATTAATAAAACAAGTATTAACAACATTTGAACAAAAAGCTTTAAATTAGTTTATTAAATGTCCAGATTATTAAGTGTTTAAATTGTAAATGTACACATTGTTTTTTAAAAAAGTTAAAGAACACCACACCTTTCTCATGTCAAGGGCTTTCCCACCCACAAACAAAAAATTGTCAAGCAAACATTGCTTCTATGATCAATAAACGGTAAATATTCTTGCTGCGACTAATGATACGGACTAATCACATTACATGCACAGATTTCTCTCCGGCCAACTGTTGACCAAGCAGTTATCGACAGGTAGGGTGCAAATACTGACCGCCCTCTGCTGCCGTTTGCGGAAGGCTGGCAGGCTCTGACTCATCCCGGTGCACGTCTTCGGCAGTGGCATTGAGCTGTGACTTGCCGTGCGGCGGGACTGCCGGCTGCTCGGGCTCCATCGCTGCAGGGGAGCCGCTGCCGCTGCCGCCGCCGCCGCCACCGCCCCTGATCCTGATCCCGGACCGCGCGCCGCCTCCGACCCGCAGTCAGCGACGTCACCACCAGCCGACGTCACGGCCCAGCCCGGCCCGGCCACACCCCCGGCCACAGCTCCAGCCAATCAGAGGCAGCGCCTTCCCAGCCCCTTCTCACGGCTACAAACCACCTCTGGGAGAGGGTGACTGATATTCTTCATCAAGTCAGGAGCTGACAACGCCATGATAGTGGGTGCGCGACGTTTAATGTCAGACGACGGCAAGTGGAGCGGCCGGGGGTTATGCAGATGAGGAGCAATGCGGCCGCTTTGCGTCAGGTTGCCAGCTGGCGCGCATGCTCCGATCTGCAGCGCCACCAGCGGGGCCGCGCTCCCGACACTCTGTGCGCGCCCCCGCTCCCGGCCCAGTGCGCGCCCCCGCTCCCGACCCAGTGCGCGCTCCCGATCTGTGCGCGCCCCCGCTCCCGGCCCAGTGCGCGCTCCCGATCATTGCGCGCCCCCGCTCCAAGCCAAGTGCGCGCCCCCGCTCCCAGCCCAGTGCGCGCCCCCGCTCCCAGCCCAGTGCGCGCCCCCGCTCCCAGCCCAGTGCGCGCCCCCGCTCCCAGCCCAGTGCGCGCCCCCGCTCCCAGCCCAGTGCGCGCCCCCGCTCCCAGCCCAGTGCGCGCCCCCGCCCCAGGCCCCGGCCCCGGCCTCCAGTATCTTTGCTCGGGCCCCCTCTGCGCCAACATGGAGGCGAGCGGCGGCGGCGGCGGCTCCTCTGTGCCCCGCGTCTCGCAGGCCCCATCCCGGGCCGATTTCACGGTGTCTCCCTTCGCGGCGCCGCTGTGCAGGAAAGCGGCGGCGGCGGCGGCTGTCAGGACGGGCCCGGGTCCCGGCGCCAGAGCAGGGGGAACAGGAGGCGATGTGTCGGCCTGCAGCCGCAGCGCTGCCGCCGGGGACTCGGCCTCCTTCATGGAGACCGTGCCGGTCACCGTCTCCCTGGACAACGTGGGCGGGCAGCACAGGTACCGCTGGGTTGCAGCATCGTTGACGGCCACTGTGTGTAGATGTCCTGTCTTTGCTGGTGCTACTGTACTTTCGGCAGATCTTCCTGTTCCTGGCGTGCAGGATCCATCTCATTTATCACATATTTAAGGGCCTGCGTGAATTGCCAAGTGCCGGGCTCAATTTCTGCTCAAGGAGGTTGAGCTCAGTGATCTGATTGGCATCCTGATGGACGGCTGTAAGGTTGGAAGTTGACAACTGGGTGCTTATCTACTCTCGCAGGTGGACATGAAATATTACAATATCAATATTTCAAACGGAAGGGAAGTAGTGGACAATTTTATAATTTATGTTTAGGTTTGATATCCAATTACTTTAGTTCTAGGCCTGAAATGGTACTCCGCTGTGCTAGCTTGAGAATAAAGTAATTTTCATATCACTATCCTTGAATGATACCTGGCAAATGGGAGATGGCCTGTGTGAAGAACAAGATGGCAGGTGCACCATGGAATAGGAAAACACCTTGATGGGTGGGCTTTGTCATCATGAGTGGGGTAATCTGATGTCTTGGTATAGTACTTTGGTAAGCAGATATCTCATGACATGCCAACCCACTAAATTAAGTAGCCAACATTATTTAACGACATCTGCTACAGAGACAGACTATTGACTGACATGTACTACAAACCTACTGACTCCCAGAGCTATCTAGACTACACTTCTTCCCACCCTGCTTCCTGTAAAGACTCTATCCCCTACTCCCAATTCCTCCTTCTACACCGCATCTGCAGCCAGGATGAGGTTTTCCATAGCGGGGCAGCGGAGATATCATCATTCTTTAGGAAACGGGGGTTCCCCTTTTCTATTATAGATGAGGCTCTCACTAGGGTCTCCTCGATATCCCACAGATCTGCTCTTGCTCCCCCCCCCCCCATTCATAACAAGGACAGAGTCCCCCTTGTCCTCACCTTCCAACCCATCAGCCGTCTCATACAGCATATAATCCTCCAACATTTTCACCACCTCCAACAAGTTCCGACTACTGGCCGCATCATCCCATCTCCACCCCTTCCTGCTTTCCGTAGAGACCGTTCCCACTGCAACTCCCTGGTCAACTCGTCCCTTCCCACCCAAACCGCCCCCTCCCCAGGTATTTTCCCCGCAACCGCAGGAAATGCAACACCTGTCCCTATACCTCCTCTCTTGACTCCATCCAAGGACCACGACAGTCTTTTCAGGTGAGGCAGAGGTTCACTTGCACCTCCTCCAACCTCATCTACTGTTCCAGCTATCAACTCCCACATATCGGCAAGACCAGGCACAGACTTGTCGATTGTTTAGCTGAATACCTCCGCTCAGTCTGCCTTAACCTACCTAATCTCCCAGTTTCAATTCAATTCAATTCAATCTTTAATTGTCATTGTGCAGTGTACAGTACAGAGACAACAAAATGCAGTTAGCATCTCCCCAGAAGAGCGAACTTAGAATAATGAACGGTAAAATATATATATATGTACAAACAGTATCAGTAGTGCAATTATACTGGGGGAAGGAGTGTCCGGGGGGGGTGACTGGCAATCACCGAGGTGTAGAGTTAAGTATTGTAACAGCCGCAGGGAAGAAGCTGTTCCTGAACCTGCTGCTCCAGCAACAGAGGGACCTGTAGTGCCTCCCGGATGGGAGGAGGGTAAACAGTCTGTGGCTGGGGTGAGACCAGTCCTTGACGATGCTGCGCACCCTTCGCAGACATTGCTTGCTTTGGACAGACTCAATGGAGGGGAGTGAGGAACCGGTGAAGCATTGGGCAGTTTTCACCACCCTCTGCAGTGCTTTCCGGTCGGAGACAGAGCAGTTGCCACACCATACTGTGATGCAGTTGGTAAGGATGCTCTTGATGGTGCAGCGGTAGAAGTTCACCAGAATCTGAGGAGACAGATGGACCTTTTTTAGTCTCCTCAGGAAGAAGAGATGCTGGTGAACCTTCTTGACCAGCCAAGAGAGGTCATCAGAGTTGTTGACCCCCAGAAACCTGAAGCTGGAAACATGTTCCACCTCCATCCCGTTAATATGGATGGGGGTGTGCGTGCAGCCTCTAGACCTTCTGTAGTCCACAATGAGCTCCTTGTTCTTCTTGGAGTTAAGGACCAGGTTGTTGTCAGCGCACCATGCTGCTAGGAGCTGAACCTCCTCCCTATAGGCCGACTCATCGTTGGCACTGATGAGGCCAATCACCGTTGTATCATCTGCATACTTAATGATGATGTTAGAACCATGTACAGGTGTGCAGTCGTAGGTGAAGAGGGAGTAGAGGAGGGGGCTCAGTACACAGCCCCATGGAACGCCGGTGTTCAGGGTGAGGGTTGAAGAAATATGGTTGTCCAACCTAACAGACTGTGGTCTGTTAGTTAGGAAGTCCAGTATCCAGTTGCAGAGGGAAGGGTTGATGCCCAGGTCGCTGAGTTTGGTGATCAGTTTTGAGGGGATAATGGTGTTAAATGCTGAGCTAAGGTCGATGAACTGCATTCTCACGTAGGTGTCCCTGTTGTCGAGGTGGGAGAGGGCGTAGTGGTGTGCCGTTGAGATGGCATCCTCCGTACTCCTGTTCTTGCGGTAGGCAAACTGATAGGGGTCCAGTGTGGGAGGTAGGCAGCCTTTGAGGTGTGCCAGGACCAGCCTCTCGAAGCACTTGGTGATGATGGGAGTAAGTGCAACTGGGCGGAAGTCGTTGAGGCTCGCCGCAGTGGAGTGTTTTGGCAGTTGCTCAGCACTTTAACTCCCCCTTCCATTCCCAATCTGACCTTTCTGTCCTGGGCCCCCTCCATTGTCAGAATGAGGCCCAGCGCAAATTGGTGGAACAGCAACTCATATTTCGCTTGGGTAGCTTACACCCCAGCGGTATGAACATTGACTTCCCTAACTTCAAATAGCCCTTGCTTTCCCTCTCTCTCCTCCACCCCCCCTTCCCCTTCCCAGTTCTCCCACCAGCCTTACTGTCCCCGACTACATTCTATCTCTGTCCCGCCCACTCCCCTGACATCAGTCTGAAGAAGGGTCTCGACACGAAGCGTTATCCATTCCTTCTCTCCAGGGATGCTGTACGTTCCGCTGAGTTACTCCAGCTTTTTGTGTCCTCTTACAGAATGTTTTAGTTTGGTCTGAGAGTTGGAGTTGGACTTGACATCATGTGCAGAACAGAAATTGTGGGCCGAAGGACCTATCCCTCTGCTGCATTGTACATCAAATTTTAGAAAGAATCACCATCCCCTGCCCAAAATAACTCACTGAGTCTGAAGAAGTCTCAACCCAAAATGTCCCCCATTCCTTCTCTCCAGAGATGTTTCCTGTCCCTCTGAGTTACTCCAGCATTTTGTGTCAACCAACATTATTCATGTTCTCCAGAGATGCTGCCTGACCCGCTGACTTACTCCAGCACTTTGTGTCCTTTTCTGCAGTCATCAATGTATACACCTCAACCTGAAAGATGTAGGTACAACCAAGGAGTCTTCTACTTTGGCTTTCATTATGAGCATAACCAACAATCTGTTTCACTTGGAACATGAGCTAGGGATCAGCACCTGTTCGGTTATGAAATTGTCTGAGAGAGAAGCTGTTTTACCTGTGCTGTGACAATTAACAACAACTCTTGGATGGACGATCACATTATTAGATTCTTAACTCAATTAACAGCACCAAAATATGATCAAGATCATTAATTTATGAAAATTATTGTTTAAGGTCTGTCTTCCCCACAAAGAGAGCCCTTAAACATATATCTTTAAACCTGACTTTGGTGTGTATTTGATATAATTGAACCCGCCCTTCCAGTTGAGATTTAATTGTGCAAGCCAGTCTTTGTCACTTGGAATCAGATTGGTGTATTCACTTTAACTAGCAGTTACTGTGGACTGGTCATAACATGCCAAGGATTATGTTTACCCTCACACGTTAAACCTTTTCTGAATGAGTATTAAGACTGATAAATAATGCTTTTTTTTTAGGAAAGTGGCTGAATTGCTACTATCCCCATAATGTACCTGGGAAATCTTATACATGGCCTTGTGTTTAAGTGAGAGGGGATAAATTTAAACAAGATCAGAGGGACAACCTTTACATGCGGAGTATAGTCGATAATGAAACATGCTGCCAGAGGAAGTTATAGAACTGGGTACAATTACATCATTTAAAGGACACTGGGCCAGATGCATGGATAGAAAAGATTTGGAGCGAAATGAGTCAGTCACAGGCAAGTGTGACTCAGTTGGTTTGGCAACTTCATTGGCATGGAGAATTGGGCCAATGGGCCTGTGTGTTCTGTATAGCTCTATGACTGCAATGGAGCAATCTGCAAATGTACCAATCTGTATTACTAATAACTTTATTAATTAATTTTGAACTTAAAATTGTTCTACACCCTGGATGTACTTAAATGCTATGAAATTCGACAGCAGCTATAATAATATTAAGATTTGCACTTTCTATCTAGCGATAAAACCTTTATCTCTGTTGTCTTGCATAAGAAAAAGTGCCCTATTTTACCTTTTGTTTAGACATGCAGGTTATTGCTATTTAATATTTTTTTCTGTAGTGAGTAGCATTTAGATTCTTAAAAAGAACAACTGTGTTCCAGCATTCCCTTTAATATCAGTTTACCATTGTTTTAGTTGGACATGACTGCTGGCCTATCTTAAATGCTGCCTTGTGCCACAGTCAATTGTTGCCATCCCAATTTCTGCATTTGTCCCTTGGAGGTCACCATTATCGTTTATGACTTGCAAAGGACTGAATTCTTAGTGTGTTGGTCATGCATCTTCATGAAGTCACAGCCAAATCAAATGTGAGTTTTTTTGTGCTGCATGGCTTTGACAGGATTCTTTCATCATCAGATCATACACCAACTTGTCATGGTGTGTAATCTGAAACCATGCAAAGTTGCAATACTTTGATTATGACAGTATAATCATATTATTAACTTAATTTTCTCTTTGCACTTGCTCATCACTCCTTCAAAAGGGAGCTGATGCATTTTCTAAGTTCTAAACTGCCTCTGCAAGCAGGCTGACTGCTGAGTTGCTAACTTAGTGAATGACAATCGACAATAGACAGTAGGTGCAGGAGTAGGCCATTCGGCCCTTCGAGCCAGCACCGCCATTCAATGTGATCATGGTTGATCATCCACAATCAGTACCCCGTTCCTGCCTTCTCCCATGTCCCCTGACTCCGCTATCTTTAAGAGCCCTATCAAGCTCTCTCTTGAAAGTATCCAGAGAACCGGCCTCCACCGCCCTGAGGCAGAAATTCCACAGACATCGCAACTCTGTGTGAAAAACAGTGTGAGTGGGCATGTGCATAGGAATTTATTTCAGAGAACAATCGAGATCTTGAATTCCCTCACTATAGCATTTGCTGCATGCACATTATTTGAGCTCTTCTACCTCAATAAGACTGGCAGTGCCCCGCTATGTCCGACTCACCCACAGGCCCCCCAGGGGACTGCGGTGAAGCCAGGTGGTGAGCCTTTCTGGGCCAAAGGAGCCTCAGTGGTGGCGGCGATGGGAGCCTTGGCAGTTGCAGCGGATGCCTCAGCGGCAGTGGAAGACTCGGCGGCAGCCTCGAAGGCTGCGGGAGGTTCGGCAGCGGTGGAGCCACTACGGCGGCGAGAGCCTTGGCGGGAAAGGGAGCCTTGGTGGCGGTGGATGAGCTTGGGGGAGGAGGAGGGGAAGTCAATTGTGGGGCCTCGCAGTCGATGAGCGTGGGGGGGGGGGGGTAGTCTATGGTCGACCCGGCATGGTGGAACCGCCATGAAGAACAATGGGGACCCCACGTGGGGGGACCGCCATGAGGAACGGTGCTAGAACCAGTGGGGTCCCAGCGTGGGGGAGGGGGGGGGTCTCTAGTTTAGAATCCTCTTAGAATAAGTCTGTGTTTGTTTGTTCGTTCATTTGTTCCGGTGAAGGCGCTGTGCACACGGCAGCCAGACAACATTCGCTTGTCTTTTTCATTTTGTTTTCACTTTTAATTTCAGGTTTTTGTGTACCTTGTGTGTTGTGACTATTGGCAGACCAATTTCCCTCCGGGGATGAATAAAGCTTTTATCGTATCGTATCGTATGAAATAAAATGCCCTCATCAAGCTTTGTTTTTCAACTTCAGGCTGTCAATGACGCCTGTTTGCGACTTCTGTCCTCTTTTATTTTTCTGCAAATGGTGGCAGTCTACTCTGGAGGTCCATGATTGCACAGCCTGTAAGGCCTAATATGAATTTTCCAGAGTAACATTGCTTTGCATTAATTTCTTTAAAATGTAATGAATTACTTTTTTTCTCCCAGATACATCCCAACACATTTTACAGTATAGAAAATCTTGGCTTGGAATTCATGTAGTTATTAATTCATTATTGTAAGATATTACGGTTGTGACATGTAGATAGAAACAGACATAAGTTTCAGTCAAGCAATTGCCAGTGTGGGTCTGCTTTATTTTACATAAGTACACTGCATACTCACACACATGTTCACGAGACTGATAAGATATGAATATATCACATGCTCAAATCGCGCTATCTGGTACTCGGTTCTTAAAGGTACAGTTACCATTATATACAGTACAATAATATATGGATCTTGCAACATAACTTATGAATTTCATACTTGTTTTAAGAGGATGGACAAAGAGAAAGTGTATTTCAAATATGACCATAAATCGAAATATTATAGTGTAGGCATAATATCCAACTACATCGCCACACATACAGAACTTTTATTGCTGGAGTTCGAAGCAATCAAGAATAGCAATTTATCCAGTTTTGGGATTCATATAGCACAGAAAAAGGCCTTTCAGTCCAACGCCCATGTCAACCAAGACTCGCCATCTACACTACCACCTACCTGCGTTTGACCCATATCTTTCTAAACCTTTCCTATCCATTGTACCTTATGAGTATTGAAACTGAATAATTTTACCAAGCATCAGCCGCAAGTGCAAAGTAAGACAATAACTTTTTTTTTTGCAAGGACGAGGGACAAATGCACAAGTTCTATAAACTGAAGGACTTTTATGTCACCCCTATTGCAAAATGTCATTTTGGTGTTTTTAATGTGAACCAGTTGTTATTGGACTAAATCAATAACTTTTTCATTTAAACGTAAAGATTTTAATTTTCAACTTTCCTTTCTAAGATTTCATTTAATTGAATTGTTCTTTCAGGATAGTGTGTTTGGCGACAGATGCTAATGGAGGCACATTGTCCTATGTTGGGCAGCTGAATTCCGATGTGAATTTGGAACTGCAGGCAGCAGGTAAGGCACGTATGTTGTGACAGGAGATGTACAGTGGCTTGCAAAAGTATTCATACCCCTTGAACTTTTCCACATTTTGTCACGTTACAACCACAAACATAAATGTATTTTATTGGGATTTTATGTGATAGACCAACGCAAAGTGGCGCATAATTGTGAAGTGGAAAGAAAATGATACATGGTTTTAAAATTTTTTTACAAATAAAAAACTGAAAAGTGTGGCGTGCAGAAGTATTCAGCCCTCTTTACTCTGATACCCCTAAATAAAATCCAGTGCGAACAATTGCCTTCAGAAGTCACCTAATTAGTAAATAGAGTCCACTTGTGTGTAATCTAATCTCAGTATAAATACAACTGTTCTGTGAAGGCCTCAGAGGTTTGTTAGAGAACATTAGTGAACAAACAGCATCATGAAGCCCAAGGAACACACCAGACAGGTCAGGGATAAAGTTGTGGAGAAGTTTAAAGCAGGGTTAAGTTATAAAAAAATATCCCAAGCTTTGAACATCTCATGGAGCACTGTTCAATCCATCATCCACAAATGGAAAGAGTATGGCACAACTGCAAACCTACCAAGACATGGCCGTCCACCTAAGCTGACAGGCCGGGCAAGGAGAGCATTGATCAGAGAAGCAGCCAAGAGGCTCATGGTAACTCTGGAGGAGGTGCAGAGATCCACAGCTCAGGTGGGAGAATCTGTCCACAGGACAACTATTAGTTGTGCACTCCACAAATCGGGCCTTTATGGAAGAGTGGCAAGAAGAAAGTCATTGTTGAAACAAAGCCATAAGAAGTCCCGTTTGCAATTTGCCACAAGCCATGTGGGGGACACAGCAAACATGTGGAGGAAGGTGCTCTGGTCTGATGAGACCAGAATTGAAGTTTTTGGCCTAAATGCAAAATGCTATGTGTGGCGGAAAGCTAACACTGCACATCACCCTGAACACACCATCCCCACTGTGAAACATGGTGGTGGCAGCATCATGCTGTGGGGATGCTTTTCTTCAGCAGGGACAGGGAAGCTGGTCAGAGTTGATGGGAAGATGGATGGAGCCAAATACAGGACAATCTTGGAAGAAAAACTGTTAGAGTCTGCAAAAGACTTGAGACTGGGGTGGAGGTTCACCTTCCAGCAGGACAACGACCCTAAACATACAGCCAGAGCTACAATGGAATGGTTTAGATCAAAGCATATTCATGTGTTAGAATGGCCCTGTCAAAGTTCAGACCTAAATCCAATTGAGAATCTCTGGCAAGACTTGAAAATTGCTATTTACAGACGCTCTCCATCCAATCTGACTGATCTTGAGCTATTTTGCAAAGAAGAATGGGCAAAAATTTCAGTCTCTAGATGTGCAAAGCTGGTAGAGAAATACCCCAAAAGACTTGCAGCTGTAATTGCAGCGAAAGGTGGTTCTACAAAGTATTGACTCAGGGGGGCTGAATACTTTTGCACGCCACACTTTTCAGTTTTTTATTTGTAATACAATTTGGAAACCATGTATCATTTTCCTTCCACTTCACAATTATGCACCACTTTGTGTTGGTCTATCACATAAAATCCCAATAAAATACATTTACGTTTGTGGTTGTAACGTGACAAAATGTGGAAAAGTTCAAGCAGTATGAATACTTTTGCAAGCCACTGTACATTGCATCAGACTGGTTTCAGCCTGTGTCAGCGTGTTTTTTTAGGGTGTTTTCCCCATTTAAGAAGTTAATTACACAGTAGAGAATCATAATAACCTTAAAACTGATATTGTAAAATTATCTTGGTTAAAAGAAATGTGCAAATGAACAGGTGGTACAGTGGTGAATTTCTTGTACCTAAAATAAAAAGTTTGGATTCAACCCCCACTCCAGAGACATGGGCATGTAATCTATCCTGGTGTTATGATGCATTGTGAGAAATACAATAAAACTTCATCCTCAGAGGTATCTTTAAAAAAAAAATGTTAACTTCCATAACTTCCCAAAAATCCTTGCTGTCATGGGGAGATTAATGGGGAATAATTTGCTTATTGTAAGCTTTAAACAGGCTGTAACACAAAAAGAAAATCTAGCAAATGTCAGTTTTATGAATGAATGCATGAATGTCGTGACATGTCACAGTGAGATTCTTTGTTTTGAATGCAAAAGTATGCAAAGAGTCGCCACATGTATGGCGCCAATAAAGTTACAATGTATTCCATTTAGTCACTAATGATCCCTCTTTGTTCTCAGAGCCCGTGCCGGGTCATACTTCGTTCTCAGCGCACCACCCCACCGGGTCCCTCTATTCTTTGCGTTCCCCTCCCCCTCCCCCCCCCACCAGATCTCTCTCTGTTCTCAACAGTGTGTCCTCGTCCGACTTCCGGCACTCACGTGGGGCCCGTGCTTGTCTGACTTTCAGCACCCACGCGGCCTCTCCGACCTCGGTCCGTCCGGCATTCAGCACGAGCCTGTCCTCCACTGCTGTTGGGTTCTCACTTGACAGCTCTGTTTCGCTCGCCAGGAGCTTCCCACTCCCAGACAGGCATCCCGAATAATATCCAGACCGGATTTTTTGAAAATTGAAGGTGGAAGATTGTCCAGGTTGAATCTTAATATTTTGGGAGCCGAAGAAAAAATTCAGAGCAAGAGAAAAACACGTCAGCAAAATACTATGGTAGACTTTTATTTGTTGTGGTATTAATTACTGAGAGTAGGGGCATAGTATATGTGGAAATTGTTGTTGAGATATTCAGCTGGTGCTTTAATATGTTGCATTGATTCATATGAAGAAAAAAGTCAATACATTTAAATTGCTAAAGCAGCAGCATTCAAGAAAAGGTAAATACACAATATACATGGAATCAAATGTAAAAAAGATTGGGAGTAGTTTTTGTATTGATTTATCATTGTCAAGTGTATCGAGGTTCAGTGAAACCTTTGTGTGCTATCCAGTCACATTATACTATACGTGAATGAGTATGATCAAGCCATACACAAGTACGACAGATAGTGCGAATATTGCAGAATATAGTGTTAAAGAGTTAATGTGTTACAGTTAAAGAGTAGGTGAATGTTTAAAAAGGACTGCTATAAGGTAGTGTAGAGATTGGGACTACACCATTAACTATGAGATGTCCTTTCAGTATTTTGAGTATTGCCTTTGGAGTATTGTCGCAGAGCAAATGTCACCAGGCCTATTGTCGCACAGCAAATATAAAATATTGTTTTATTTTTATTTTAGAAAATGAAAGCAGTGTTTGCTTGAGTAAAATTATTGTAAGTTCTTAGCAAAGTTGGAGGATATTGAAAAATCCAGTGCATGCATTCCAATTTTCAAGAATCTTGGCAGATCGTTTTATTTTTGTAAAGTATGATTCAAATGTCAAGACATTAGGGCTTTCACTTTATTTATTTATTCATCTACACTTTATTTATTGCTCTTCAGATCACAGCTTGCATTTCCTTTATTACTATGACAGCTGATGGCGTATAATGACAGGTGGTACAGGAAGAAAGAGCAGATGCAGGTTTTTGCACCAAATTATGAATATTACAAAGTACATAATTTGTTTTTTGTATGGTTCAGGATCTCCACAGCTGTTGTTGCAGCAAGATGGTTTGAGTGCCATTTCAGCAGCCAACCCACTTCTTCAGATCCACCCTCTTGATGCAGGCTCACAACAACAACAAAATGTTGTTGATAGACAAGGAGAAGGTAGAAGTGGCACAAAAGAACTGGACAATGATGAACCAAAGGTATTTATGTATTAGAACTTTAATGATAAAATCTGGGAGTTTGATTCCTGTTTATAGATTAACATAAAACACTTTTGTGATAACAGATCAAAGTTATATTTTATGGTCTGTTCATTTTTATAATTAAATAGATTGTCACATTTTAGACAACAATTGGTTCCACATCAAGATTAAAGATGGAATGGCGATATTTCTATTGTTAGTTATACCTGTCCATAAAATTAATTTATTTATCAAGAGAGTGAAATTTAAAAGAATGCCTGATGGAACATCTTATGATACGGCGCAGTGTCCAGGCAGTAAATAAAATGAAATGTTTCTAATTTTTTAGCTGTTCCACCCATCGACATTCCTTAAACTTCCACAGAATTGATGTCATCAAGAGCACAGAAAAGACATTATTTGGCAAACTTTATATTTCAGTTTGTTATATTTCAGGCACTCTTGAAAAGGCTGGCATTTATTGCCTGTTGCTAGTGGGCCTCGAAGGTGGTGGTGAGCCAGCTTGAACAGCTGCACACCTCCTGGGTGAGGGTGGGAACTTTGGTGGGAAATTTGAGGAATGAAGGAAAGACATGATGATGTGTGATTCGGAGGGGAATGTGTGGATGGTGATGCTATTGTCCTTGGTAGTGTTAATCATGAGTTAAAGAGACGTATCGGAGTAGCCTTGGCGACTATTTTCAAGATTTCTGCAGCCATTTTGTGCTGGTGATTCAGGAAGTGTGTTAAGTTTAGTTAATGGTGTACCAATCAAGTGACCTGCTTTGTTCAGAGTGATGTAGATCTTTTTGAATATTGTTAGAGCTGCACTCCTCCAAACAAATGAACACTATTCCATTATACACCGGACCTCTATTTTGTTGATGTTAGAAAATGTTTACCCCAGTCGGAAGAGAGTGCTGTTTATAGGATGCCCAGATTCTGACCTGCTCCTGTGGGCACAGTATTTATGTGGTTGGTAATACCAATGAATGCCGAGGATTATAATTGTCTGACACTTTTACATGATCAATTTCCACATATTTGTCTTTGTCTAAATGTTTTATTTATTTTTATAGCATAGTGTGAACTACAGTTCTGAGGAGTAATCATCAGTGAACAGTCCTGCTTCCAACCAGGTACTGGAGGAAAGATCATTCAATAGCTGAAAATGGTTGTGGCTAGGACACTGCTGAGGGAGCTTTTGGGGCTGGCATAATTGACCTCTAGCAATCATAGCTACTTTTCTTTTATCAAAGTATGATTCCACCCATTGGAGTTTTTACTCTTTGATGCCCATTGATGCCGCAGTTTGTCATTGCTGCTTTGATGTCAAAGTAATAACTCTCACCATACCATTGGAACTCATTTGTCTATGCTTAAACCAAGGCTGTGAAGTGTGTAACCAACTCAAACGCGAGCAGTGAAGGCTTGTGAATTGCACTATCACCATTTGCTCACCAACAGCAGGACTACCCCCTATCACGAACAATTCTATGTTTTTTCTCCAACGCCACCCCTCCCCCCCCCCCCCCCCCAGCACTCTTTCCTGCAATGGAAAACATTTTCTGATCTTTAATATTTCCTTATTGATGAATCTGAAAAAATAACTTTCATTATCTATGCAGATCCTGCCAAAGCTGCTGAGTATTTTCAACATTTGCTGTCTTTATTTCAGATTTGCAGATTTTGCTTTATGATCAGTGAGCAAGATTTGGGAATAAATGTTAGTTGATAGCATTGTCTATAATACATTTGCTGATGATTGGGGGAGGATTGGGCAATAATAACTAAGTATGGATAAGCCTTGCTGCTGGAGAGCAGGGAATATTTGGTCACTTTTTCACATTTTCCAATTGATCAATGTTGCACTTGACTGCTGATGTGGCGAGTACTGGAGCACATGCCTTTAGCATGATAGTCAAATGTTCAGTGTCATAGGTTTTGCTAGGTCTAATGCATTCAGTTATTTTTTGATACCATGTTGAATGAATTGCATTGGATGAAAGTTGATTTCAGGAATCTCAAAATGAAGCCAAGACTATTTACTCGTGCTAATGACAGAATATAGTTTTAGACTTTTCTTTAGTACTTGCATTTGAACCCCTGGTGTCATTAAGAATGAGATGTTCTTCAAGCTACCTCCTCCAGTTCGCTGTTTATTGTCCATCACCCATTACAATTACAATGAGATTTTGATCTGATCCATTAGTTGTCTACAAGGTGTGATTCTGAGTTTGAGTAATTCAGGTAGTTTCTTGACTGCTGCAATCCTCAGATATTTGTGAGAACTTTGCAAATTCATCTGGGCTGGGAATGAATTTGCTTTGTCTGATTTTAGTACTTAGTCAATGATTTCCTGTTCAGTTTTATTACTTACTAAGTGGGACCCGTTGGGTCCCAGCATCACATGGGAGGGCTGGTCCCCCATCGTAATATTTCAGCTCTCCACCAATTCCAATATTGGTGGCCAGTGGGGGGGGGGGGGGGGCTTTCTGGAGCGCTAGTATGGGTGTTGTGGGCTGAAGGGACTGGTTTACAGGGGGCTAGTATTGACATTGCGGGCCGAATGGATTCTTGGGCTGGCGGCTCAATCACTCAAGCCTGTTGTGCTGACATCTCACTCACTCACGGCTGGTGTGCTGGCAGTTGACTCGCGTCAATTCCTTGAAATTCCATTTCAAGCAGGGTGCAAGGCCAGCAAATTCAAGTGCAGTGTCTCACCACTTCAAGCAGGGTGCAAGGCCACCAAATTCATCCAAGGTCTCCATCTTGCAGAGACTGAGCCACGCCTACACTTCTGGGTTTTATAGTCCCTACCCTCCTCCCACCGGAAGGGACGTGGCCTTCATGGCGTGATTGACAGGAGAGAGAATCTCAACATTTTTAAAACACTAATATCTCTTTTATTTTTCATCAATGGGAAAAATCCTCTGCAATAAGATGGCCAAAAATCACAGCCGTATGTGGTAGCGTTTTTTTCTAAAATCAATATAAAGCGCAGGCAGGAAGTGGTCAAGATGAAACTTTTAGTTATATAGATTTTCCCTTTACATTTGACCTCCCAAAGTGCAAAACATCACACTTACTTGGATTATTTGCAAGAGAGTATTCCTTTTGTATAAGTATAATGTGGCAAGATTTTTTTTGTATTCACCTGAGGAGTTGATGACCTCAGTTATATAATTATGCAGTCTGACTTTGATAATTGAGCTTGCACCTTGCATTGCTAGCATTTTTCAAGATAGCTGTGAAACATTACATTTTCTAGTATTTTTTTGCAGTAAATATTGTCAAGCTGTGCTGAAAACCAGGGTACATTTTTTGTCATACAAAAAACCAGGTAGACTCAAAGCAGTAAGGTTGTAAAGTATAAGCTTAATAATAATTAGAAAACATTAGGCCTTTATATCATTCTGGGAATGTTATAAGGGCCTAATGTTTTCCAATTATTATTATGCTTATACTTTACAACCATACTGCTTTGAATCTACCTTTTTTTTTTGTATAACAAAAAATATGTAGCCTGTTCACGCCTGCTTAATCATATACTACATCAAGTATAATTAATCTCAGATGTGAAGTTTTGAGTTTTCTTAAAGCATTATTATCTTGCACAGTGATTACATGAAGTTTTCCAAATGTAATCAAGAACTATGAGATGGTCTCAAACCTAGCTGACCTCATATCAACCCCTTTTAAACTCAGAAGCGCAAAAGTGGTTGGCCCAAAGGAAAGAAGAGAAAACCGCCTAAAGATTTTGCTGCTCCACGTGCTCCGACCACAGGGTAAGGAGGGGACGTCCTGTTTAATTTCAATTGCTGACGATGCTATGTTAGTACGTTTGTAGTAGTAACTTTTAATGGTGTATAACCTGACACCTGTCTCATAAAAATGACACAAAATGCTGGAGTAACTCAGCGGGACAGGCAGCAGCTCCGGAATGACAATAAAAATGACAATGTTAGAATAATCTTGCTGCATATTAACAAATCTATTTGTTTCTTATCCAAACCTATATGGATTTCTCTCAGAGATTTCCTGTTTTGTTTTAGATAGATCGCCAGTATTTTTATAAATAAACTGAATATAGGTCCACCAACGATTTTCTGGCAACCGTGGTTCCAGAGCCTTTCTGGATTATCCGTTTTGCAAAGCAGGCCGCAGAAGTCAACTATGGGAACGGATCTGCTAGCTACGGCCAGGCCGGAGTTCCAGAACCCTGGCTACAGGGAGCAAATTCGACCCGCTGATCGGCGCGGAAATCCAGATGAGGTCGTAGTCGGCCACCTCACTGCCTAGGTGCCACGTGAGGGGAGGATTTTATCTGGATTAGACCACCAGTTGCCGGAATATCAATGGTGGACGTTGTATAGATGAGCCTACTACTGTAATTTAGTGCATTATCGTCATAACATTTAAAATCATAACAAAGGGTGTGTTATGCCTGTGACTAATTCTGAATCTGGATATTTCTATGTATATGAAAATGCACTTATTAAACATGATTTATTCCCATTATTGTCTCCTTTTGCCAATATCATTATGTGTAGTTAAAATGTTACAAGATCTATTCCTTTGAACATTTTTAATTTAAAAAAATGTTTCATTAACTTTGGCACTAGTATTGAATAGTTTGTTCCTTTAATCTCTTGTGTCTGACAGGTATGTGTTATTCCTGAATGAACAAAGATCCAAGCTGAAAATTGAACATCCGGAACTTCCTTTTACAGAGATTACAAAGTTACTGGGCACTCAGTGGTCACAGCTCTCTCAGGAGGGGAAACATGTGAGAACTTCCATATGATTCTTTTTATTAGTTGAATAGAAATCAATATTTAGGTTATTATTCTCAAAATTTAGTTTTCAGTTGCCTTCCCCCTCTTCCCCCATAACACTTTGGGAGAAAAATAGATAGGGAGGGAAGAAGAGTTGGTTGCAGTTTTTCTTCACATAGGTGTATTATTACCTAGAGCTTTAAATGTTGCTCTTGCATGTAATGTTTACACTGTGAGTCCATTAACTAACGTATCCTATTAGTAATCTTGGTGTCTTGATTTTAGGAATTATCCACTGATGTAATAGCAGCAGAAAGAGAACCAGGTTGATCTTTTCCAATGTGCTCTTTCCCCTATGATTCAATTAATATCTAAAAATAAGCTCCAGTCTTGATACTCTTTTGTTGTGAATTTTCTGTTTTTCGAGCAATAGCCCCGAGAAATATATTTACTGATTTACCTTGTTTAAATTCTGTAATGGCATGGCCTTTCCTTACCAGATGGAAACCGGCACAACTGTTAATAAAAGTCATGTCTTCAATAATCTCTCAAACGCAGTTTATAACCAGCCAAAGGTCTGTTTATTACCAGCTGAAAGTGGAAGATAGGCCATCCATCGGTTGTAAGCGTAAATTTCAATTATCTCTTCAACTCTAATTGGCAATCATGATCCAGGCCATGGTGCAATTTTCACTGGAAATAGACTGAATTACACAATGTGATCACAACACACCTGTTGAGATTTCTGATGTTATGATTGTAACAACATTTTAAATACCAACCTTGGCCCTCATGTATAAATGAACTTTGCTGTGACTTACACTCTCTGTTTTCTGGACAGAAGTACATTGATGAAGCAGAAAAGGATAAGCGCCGGTATATTGAGGAGCTGAAGGCATATCAAAATTCAGAAGCTTATCAAGCTTTTCTAAAAAGAAGAACAATGAACAAAGTAAAAAACCTGTGTGGTAAGAGAGAACATATTTCCCTTATTATATTATTTACTCAGATAAAGTCTTTTTCTAAAAGGTGCTGTAAGTGGAACTCACTTTAACAGCAGACAACTTTGCTGATAAGGGTGTGGGTAGAGAAAAAAAAAACCTAACAATCCAAAAGCAAAATACTGCAGATGCATAAAATACGAAAGTAAAGCCATCAAATGCTGGTAATGCTAATCAGAAACGGTGTTACCATCAACAATGTGGATTGTCACCAAACTACATCTTTATCATTTAAACTTTTTTTACCAGATACAGAGATTAATTGATATTTGTTTGTGGAAATTCAAACATACTAGTAAGATTAAACGAGAACTTACCAGTTTGAAGTTTGATCTTTATTTTATGAGGAGATATAATGAGGGATTACGTGAAGATGCGCATCAATCTTCAAAGCAGCTGGGTGAAATCACAGATAACAGTTGTTGAACTGAATAAAGTAAGATTCGAGAACTACCAGCTGACCTTTATGAGAGAGGGTTGGGAGTGGAGGGCACGTAATCCCTCATCATAACTCCTCATAAAATAAAGATCAAACTTCAAACTGGTAAGTTCTCATTTAATCTTACTATTTTACTTTGGAGTCACGTGTGTGACTACATGAAGATTTCAAAGCTCTGTGATTTTATGCTGTGGAAACGAGTCCATGCATCATACACTGCATCAATTGACCAGGGATGAGTTAAATTGAATAAAGCACGACATAGAGTCAAACATGCTGATGCTTTTTTATGACAATGATAATTATAGTAATCCCACTCATCCAGGAGGAATTAAAAGATAGAACCTAAAAATAGTGTTGGCAAATACCCCCGGCCTGGCAATGGGTTTGTAATAACTCATTTGGAAATTTGCTTGTTTGACCATCCTGCAACCACTAGATTGAGGTCCAGCGAAACATCCATAACCCTTGCTGCTGATGTTGTTGCAGCCCTGGTGGAGTGAGATTTGAAAACATCAGTGTTCACTCTTAAACAAGCCAAAACCTGTTGAATCACCTGGCGATGGTCTATACTGATACCTACGTATGAGGTTTTTGTAACTAACAAACATTGCTAGTTCAGAGCCTCTAAGGCTTTAGGTGACATAATGACTGTATAGATGTGTGACCACACACACAACCAAAGGTCCATGGGGTATGCCATGAAACTAGTTTGAGACCTGACGCCCCCGGTCTACTCTGCAAGACTAAGTCATGAACATAAGTATCATATTATTTGCAGCTGTAACCATCCTGTCTAGTCGTAGCTTATGCAATGGCTGGACCCGTTGCACTGAACCCAGCACCATACCTGCCAACTATTCCGATTTGGGCGGAATTCTTCCGATTTTTCCATCCCAATTCCGAATTCCGATTTTTTTCCTCAATATTCCGAAAAAAATTGGAATTCGGAATTGGGATGGAAGCGTGCATGCGACCCATGGCGGCGGCGGCGAGGAGACAGCGAGAGAGCGCACCGCGCCTGCGCCGCTTATGGGGACACGCACGGGTGTACGTCAGCACGCAGCCGCATGACCCCGCCCCGCCACGGTGGCGTTCGGCGTCATTTTCCCCCCCCCCCCCCCCCCCCCCCCCCCCCCCGCGCTGAGGTCACTTTGTTAACGAAGAAACTGCAGATGCTGGAGAATCGAGGGTTACACAAAAGGCTGGAGAAACTCAGCGGGTGCAGCAGCATCTAAGGAGCGAAGGAGATAGGCGACGTTTCGGGTCGAGACCCTTCTTCAGACTGGTCAGGGATCAGGGAAACGAGAGATACAGACTGATCCCTGACCAGTCTGAAGAAGGGTCTCGACCCGAAACGTCGCCTATCTCCTTCGCTCCTTAGATGCTGCTGCACCCGCTGAGTTTCTCCAGCCTTTTGTGTAACCCTCGATTCTCCAGCATCTGCAGTTTCTTCGTCAACACAACAGCCAGTGCAACAACCTGTGGTTTCGATGCCTGGAACTAATGTTGCAACAGTGGCGACGCGGAGAGCTGCAGCGTTGCAAGTCGGGCAACCCGATCCCGTGTTGTCCTGTGTTGTCCTGCGTTGTCCTGCCCTGTGCTTCGGGAAGTGACGCTTTAATCGCGCCCACAGACTGCAGACCAGGATCTGTGCTGCGGACAAGGTGCTTATTTGCACAATCATGGTGACTGCAAGTGAGTATCAGAACGGGAAACAAGCACTATATATATATATTCGTTTTCCCCGTGTGTTCAGTTGCTACCAGAGATCCTTTGCTAGAGGATATTTTGTTGCTACATAACCAGCTCCTGCCAGTTTCCGCCCTGCAGCCGACGCTTCGTCAACTCGCGCTCGGGATCCGCGTCCAGCAAAGATCCCAGAGCGACGTGGTCTTTTGTGTCCAGTCAGTGTGCGTGTGTTTGGTCATTTCGGGCTTTCCCGTGCAGTTTGTAAATATCACCATAGAGCATATAGTTTTTAAGAAGGAACTGCAGATGCTGGAAAATCGAAGGTAGACAAAAATGCTGGAAAATCTCAGCGGGAGCAGCAGCATCTATGGAGCGAAGAAGAAAGGCGACGTCTCGGGCCGAAACCCTTCTTCAGGCATATATGATATATTATATATCATATATGCCTGAAAATGCATAAATATATAAACGCTATATGCATATATATCAGTTGCAAATATCAGCATATAGCATATATATCAGATGTAAATATCAGCATGTACATCAGTTGTAAATATCAGCATATATATGTTGTAAATATCAGCATATATATCAGTTGTAAATATCAGCATATATATAGTTGTAAATATCAGCATAGAGCATATATATCAGTTGTAAATATCAGCGTAGCATATATATGTTGTAAATATCAGCATGTAGCACTGAGGTCACTTTGTTAACGAAGAAACTGCAGATGCTGGAGAATCGAGGGTTACACAAAATGCTGGAGAAACTCAGCGGGTGCAGCAGCAGCATCTAAGGAGCGAAGGAGATACACAAAATGCTGGAGAAACTCAGCGGGTGCAGCAGAAAGTCTGAAGAAGGGTCTCGACCCGAAACGTCGCCCATCTCCTTCGCTCCTTAGATGCTGCTGCACCCGCTGAGTTTCTCCAGCATTTTGTGTATCTCCTTCGCTCCTTAGATGCTGCTGCACCCGCTGAGTTTCTCCAGCATTTTGAGGTCACTTTCCCGCCCTCACTGACGTCACGTACCCCGCCCCTTACTGACGTCAGTGCCCCGCCCCTTACTGACGTCACTTGCCCCGCCCCTTACTGACGTCACGTGCCCCGCCCTCACTGACGTCAGACTAATAGGATTCCGATTTTTTCAATCTCACAAGTTGGCAGGTATGCAGCACCATGAGGATAACCACTTTGTAGGTGATTTAGACCGAGGACAGGAATGTAGCTGGAGGCCACCAGCGACGCAACGTCAGCAGGACATAACATCCCATATCTCCGAGTACCTGGGCCTGGGGGAAATTGAGTTGAAGATACCCTTCATAAATTTGGATATCAGAGGTCGAGACCCGACAGCATGGTGTCCCGACCCCAGCAGGAAGTATGACGACAAGGCACTTCTAACACAATTTATAGCACTATAACTCCATCTCTCGTGAAATATAGCTTGAGAGGAATACCAAGACATCTGTTATACGTACCGTGTCATACGATATATTGGAATGTAAACAGGAAACTTACATTCCTTGATATAGGAGATGTACTGTTTCTTGGTACTATCTCTTCAGGCTGCAGTGATTACATCCACTGTACAACCTGACAGTCTGCACCCCAGGAAAGGTCTTCTCATAGTCTGCAACCCAACAAATTTAGTTGCTTATGCAGAGGATGGTTCTCCCCAGTCACGGGGTAAACCAGCAGATTTCTGCGTTTGGGAACAGCCATAAAAGGCTCTGTTATCATTTGCAGTATGAGTGGACCCATGGCTGTGTAGGCCAGTCAGGCACTATCAAGCCTGAGGCGGAGTCTTGCTGGTTATTAAGCAAGCACCGACTGATGATGCAAAATGGAGGAAAGACATATTTTGCAACTGGTGATTGAGACTAGATGCAAACAAATCGATATTTGGTGTTCCATCAATCCACAATGTCATTAAATACTTTGTGATCCAACATCCATTCTGTGTTGTCATTTGATTTACGTGATGAGACACCAGCGCCAAATGAGGTTAGGTAAACTATCACAGGATATTAGCTTGATTGAACCCATGTGATTAATATATGCCACCATCGTAGTGTGTCAACTTGTAGGTGAGCATGCAGATATGCATATTCGCACAATAAGCCTTTAACCCATAGAATGCACCTAGTGATTTTAGGTAGTTGATACCACATAACTGAGGGATTGTTAACTCATGCACATCCCATCCGCCTCTGTGACTAGAGATGGGATGGTAATTTCCCATCTTTGAGCACTATCATCAGTTTGTAAGATAACTGAAGGTTAAATGACCAAAAGTACTGGAGCAATGCTGAATACTGTCTGTCCACCATTGTAACTTTGGTGGCTTTAGCTGATAATTGCATAAATCAGTTAGCAATGACCTACTTGGCACCTGAGAAGTTACTACTTTGCATGTTGTAAGTTCTGATAATACAAAGGTCCAATTTGTACAGTTGAAACCCAGCTGCTAATTGCCAATTACACTTATTGAATAGAAGGCTGCTTTATAACAACAAGGTTGTTACAGGCTTCAATTGTTTCCAATCTCTTGCCCCAGGGCGGAGTCACAGGCAAATTAATAATTAAAGGTAAACCCCAATAATCAATAACGGTAGTTGGTATCAACTAAAAATTTAACTGGATAGATGAGGAGCCTCAATTTCTTAATTATTATTTGCAGCTGAAACAGCATTTAGAATACCATTCAGATAAGCCTGAACAAGTGTTTTTGAGCTTTTGGCAGTCCAAGCACCGGTTTAATCATTTGGTAAATAACCTGGGAGCTGGTTAACCCATTTTGCAACGCTTTAACTGTTATCATTGTCCCATTCAAATGTATCCAATGAGCCCTGAGAATGTAAATCAGTTGTTTAACAGGAACAAGATTCCACATTCTGAAATGTCTCTGTTGCACATACGAGTTGAATCAAAGATGAACCGACATCCTCCATTCACAATGAACGGGCCACACCTGCCATAATTCCGTGCCTACCTTGAACGACAACTTTGACTACATTTCTGAGCCTGTCTCTGGCCATAATACTGAGCCTGCCTTAATAGACAACTCCAGCCATATTTCCGAGCTTGTCTCGGAAGGTGCTCCTGGACGTCACACTGAGCCTGCCTCGAAAGGCAACTCTGGCCCTAATTCCAAGCCATGCTGAGAACTCTTGTATACTGTGCAAAAATAAACCAATCAAATGTTATCAATGAATCTGAATCTTATGTTATCATTGTCATTTGTACAAAAAACAAGTGTAAATATTACCAACTTGTAAGTGGTCCACATACCCCATGTTTCGGAAGAACCAGACCCACCTGCCTCCATAGCTACCGGTGGTCTTATGGCAAGCCCAAGGGCCCCTGATGTGGGTTCTATTCCGGTCCTTGATTGAAGAGTAGGACTGGTAGGCTTGGACCTTGGCCTGAAAGACCTCTGCCCAGCTTTCAAGCTGCCATCAGCTTCAGTGAACTGTTTACTGCCAATGAGGTGTGGGGTGTGTCGTTGCCGAAACGATGAAGCTTTGTTCATCGTTGGTACCTTGATTGGTCCGACAGCTTTTGCTTCCTCATCCAGGTATACCTGTTGGAATAAGCCTTACCTGAAGAGAAGCTTCGGTGGCTGGTTTATTTTCTCCAATAGCACCCCTGATAGTGTTATTCACTGCCGGCCGTGAGGGGAAGTCTGGCCCCTGGCAATAACCCTTTCGTTTGCGAGTATTTCCTTGAAGCCATATACATGTGCTCCAGTATGTTCCACGGACAAACGTCGAATTTGAAGTCAGTTACACACTGACCACTCGCACTCCCCTCCACAGAAAGGGAGATTCGTAGGCAGCCCTGAGAACAGGTGCTGCCGCAGATCCCTGAGGATACCTGCGCTGACATGACCCCTCCTACGGACCTATGTCAGGATTTTTGCTCTGAGTCAGACTGAACCTCTCCATCAGGTGCTCCATCTCCTGGCCCGATTTGTTTGAGTTGGGCCTCTTCTCTATGCTCCCCTCCTCAGAGAGGGAGATATAATTTTGTAGCTAACCCTCCAAGCGGGGTTGCCTAGGTGCTCCTGGCCTTGAATGAACGGTCCTCTTCCCTACGCTCCCCTCCGCAGAGAGGGAGATATAATTTTGTGGCTAACCCTCCAAAGCGGGTTGCCTGGGTGCTCCTGGCCCGACTTGTTGGAATAAACGGGCCTCTTCCCTACGCTCCCCTCCGCAGAGAGGGAGATATAATTTTGTGGCTAACCCTCCAAAAGGGGTTGACTAGGTGCTACCGGCACCAGTCGGAAGCTGCTGGCTGCACCACCAACGACTCGAAAACGAAGTCGACCGCTACCCGCACTTCCGCGGTCTCAGTAGCGGGTTCCCCGAGGTCCGTGGCAGGGATTCCCTGCGGTCTGACTGGGATTCCCCGCGGGCCATGAAGGGTTCCTCGCGGGCCGCCCACGAATTTCAGCATGGAAACTGTAAACAGAGAGTCCTGCAAAAGAAAACACAACCTGGGAATAAGTTTAAAAACTTACCTTGCAGGTTTAAACTTACCGCTGACAAGAGCAGCTCGCCTGCCAGTCAGTCATCGCGGCAAGCGCTAGACGTAATGATGCGCATGCGGGCTGGCGGATTCTTCACGTAGTCACTCACGTGACTCCGAAGTAAAATTGTCAATGTACAACTCCAGTTCAAGTAGATTAGATTTGTTTATCATTTATCCATGCAATGTATGCAAGAGCAGACATGCCACTCACTGATGTTATAATTAAAAATATTCTGTAATTGTGATGTTGTGGTGTAAAACAGATTAAAATTGTGCAAATTTCAGTTAGAAATTTTGCATTTTAGTTAGGGGTGGAATTCTATTTTGAAGGTACCTTAACAGACTGGCAGGTGTAAGTATTTTTACTGCTAGCATAGAAAATCCATAGAAAATGAAGCCACATAATTTCAGCAGTGGAGATTATTGTGTTTATCTTGTTGAGATGTTATCCTGCTGCTTGTGAGGCATTAGGATATTGGCGATTCAAATTGTATTTAATGTAACACTCTTCTCCAATTAGGTGTTGAATCTCTGGATACGGAATATGAAGGTGAAGCTGTTACAATGTCAGAAATATGTGTAAGTAAAGATTGTATTTCATAGCATTTAATCTATTTAACCTTTCTATATAATATATAATGATGAAATACTATAGAAATATATTGGTGAAATTGTTTGCCTAGTGAAAGAAAATAAGTCCTCCACACGTGGTCTTATAACTACATGTATCCTGAGAGAAAATTAATATTTTTGAATTATGTATACGTGACATTACTGAACACAAATTGACTGGTGTAAAACCGCACCAAGACACAAGACAAAGATTATTTCCACAGTTTTTAGGATATTATTGCAAGTCAAGATGGCAGATAAACATCTCTGCTTTTCAAATAGTGCTATACATTCACTTATATCCACCTAGATAGGCAGGTGGCGCATCTCTCAAAAGTCACATTCAAACCTTCAGTCAGGACTGAATTTTCAGTACTACATAAATGTGTGTTTGTATTATGCTGTCATGACAAACATATATCCTAGTGATCCTGAGCAACTCGGCCAAAGAGTCAAGAGTCAAAGAGTCAAAAGAGTTTATTGTCATGTGTCCCTGACAGGACAATGAAAGATTATCCCAAAGTGAGGCACAAATTGCTGGAGTAACTCCATCATCTCTGCAGAACATAGAGAGATACCTTTTTGAGTCGGGACTTCAGATGCAAAAACATAACCTATCCATGTACTCCAGAGAAGCTGCCTGACCCACTGAGTTTTTCCAGTACTTTGTGTATTTTTACATCAACCAGCATCTGCAGTTACTTCTGTCTACATTATCTCCAAGGTGCTTCTCCATCTAGAGATAAAACTATCAGCTGGTGCAATTGTTTTCGCCTCTCTACAAATGCAAGAAAGGCCTCCGTTGGATGGGTATTCTTGTGTTATAATCAGTATTCTAAAAACCATGGCAGGTCTTTCAGGAATGAAGTTAGGAAATACTGCATGTAGAAGGTTAAATAACAGTTACTGCCATATCAGTTTTCTGAAATTGGTTGGACTTTTGTTGCCCCTGGATATTTGCTAAAGCTGGAGCAACTGTGAAGTTTGCCCACAGTTCAGCCATTGAAGAATGAAACAGACTCGGGGGACAAATTGCTTATTCAATGTTCCTATATTCCAGTATGCTCCTTGTAATCCTGTATAATTGTGGAAGTTGGTGGAAATTATTATTAAAAAAAATATTGCTTCTCATTGGCTTGCACATTCACTCTTTCATAGTGCATATGTGAAATGTCATATAATATTTTACCCACTTGCACAAATCATTACAAACTGTTTCAGATGAATGTTTCATGTTCTTTAAACAGATGCTAATTGATTGGCCCCGTGTGACTGTTTTAAATGCAGATAATATCAATGAAAATGACTCAACAATTTGGTTCAATTTGTATTTTGGATCTATAGTTTTGCTTTTAAGATGAAAGTAATTTATCAAGAAATAATGTGCATCAGCAATACGTTTTGTTGGTTGATTCAGTAACTGGATGTGTTTGTTAAGCAGGATGAGGGAAACAATGATCTGTACTGCAAAACATGTAATCAGTATTTTAGTTCACTACATAACAAAAAGGAACATCTTTTTGGAAGACAGCATCTTCAGAATTTAACAGGTAAAGATTTATACATTTCATGGCCATTTGCAATCAGAAAATATTTCATTGAAATAACCATCAGCCTACTAGTGATATTAAACACATCAGTTAAACAAGATTTTTTTAAACGGCTTTTCAATTTGTGTGGTAACTACATGTGACAGCTTCCTTTAAAAAACACTTGCGTCCAATGCAGGCTACATGATGTATCCAGTTTCAATTAACATTACTAATCTCTCTAAAAGCATCAATGGCAAAGCGTAGGAATGTTCGAATAAAGTTACTTTTATTGGTGTATTGCAAAAATGCTTCTAAAATGTGCATGGTACTTGCTGCGTAACATATGGCACTGTGTGGATTTGGAAGTTGAGAGATAGAGAGTATATGGAAATGGAGTTTGTAAATGATAGGTCAGGGGTTGGCAACCTAGTTCTGCATGGAGGCCAAGACGCATGTCTGAGCCAATGGCGGGCCACATCTATCACGTGTACACGTGGATCCCGCCCCGGATGGCAGCCATCAAATCACGTGTTCACAGAAGGTAGAAAACAATATTTGGGTCCTATTCCGTAACTCCCTGAAAATGCGATACATCAATGCTGTTGAGGGTCATGCCATTAATTATATATATTTTCCCCTCACATTTGACCTCCCAAAGGGCAACAGCTTGCAAATGCTCAGATTAAACTCCATCTGCCATTTCTCCACCCATTTCTGTAGCAGATCTATATCCCGCTGTATAACTTGACAGCCCTCCTCACAGTCTGTGACCCCAGCGATCTTGGTGTCATCTGCAAACTTACTAACCAACCTATCTACGCTTGGGTCCAAGTCATTTATATACATTACAAACATCCGAGGTCCCAGCACAGATCACTGCAGAACTGCACTGGTCACAGACCTCTAGTCTGAATATTGTCCTTCCACCACAATCCCCTGTCTTCTGTCTGTAAGGCAATTCCAAATCTATACTACCTAGTCACTGTTAATCCCATGCTTCTGAATCATCGGGATCAGCTTTCCATTGGGTCTTTTGACACATGCCTTTCTAAAGTACATGTACACAACACCCACTGCCCTGCCCTCATTCATCACCTTTGTCAACCTCAAAAAGCAAACATGTTAATGAGTCACGACCTGTCGTGTACAAAGCCAGGTCTGAAGAAGGGTCTCGATCCAAAACGTCACCCATTCCTTCGCTCCAAAGATGCTGCCCGTCGGGCCGAGTTACTCCAGCATCTTGTGTCTATCTTGTGTACAAAGCCATGTTGATTGCCCCTAATTAACCCATTCTCCTCCAAATGAGAGTAAATCTTACCCCAAAGTATCCTTTCCAATAGCATCCCTACCACTGACATGAGGCTATAATTAGGATTATAATTAAGAGGCTATAATTCCCTGGATTCTCTCTATCTTAAATACAGAAACAACTTTAGCTACTCTCCAGTCCTCCAGTACCTTGCCTGTGGCTAGTGAAGTCACATACATCTTCGTCAAGGCTCCCGCGATCTCCTCTCGTCTCACTCAATAACCTGGGATAAATCTCATCAGGTCCCAGGGATTTATCCACCTTAATGCTCTTCAAAAGCTCTAACACCTCTCCTTAATCTCAAACTGCCCTTGCATGTTAGTTTTCTCCACATTATTTACTGTCTTTCATGTCCTTCTCCTTGGTGAAAATAGATGCAAAGTCTTATTTAGTAGCTCTCCTACATCCCCAGACTCAAAGTACTAATTTCTTTCTTGATCCTTGAGCAGTCCTGCTTTCTCCCTGGTTACTTCTTGCTTTTCATATAGGTATAAAGAGCTTTTGGATTTTAATTAACCCGATTCGCAAAGGCCATTTTGTTGCCCCCTTCTGGCCCTTCTATTTGCCCGCTTGAGTTATTTCCTCCATTCTTTATATTTCCCAAAGGCCTCTCAGATCTTGCTTATGCTCCCTTTTTCTCTTTGACCAAATTTACAACCTCTGGTGAAATTCAGAAACTACATTTTTTTTAAGTTAATGAATCATTTGAAGCATTTTAAAGATTAAAAAATAAAAGGTCAATCACCTAAAGAGATAAAAGTAAACAATTGATTTAAACAATTACGTTACTTCTCCATTTATATAAACTGGGCTCTCATTTCCATGTCTAACTCAGCAGCGGTTCAGCAGATGGGGCCCTCAGCACAAATACCAGAAATTCAGCAAATCCCTGTTTGGAATCCTGAATTTCCTAACACTGGCAAAAATAAATGTCAGCAGTTCACTGTGGTCGACTGGCAACATCTACTCACAAGTTCCAGTCCAGTACTACATTGGAGCCAACAGAAAATATAAAAAATTCTGGCCTTTTGCAAAAGTAGCCTGGCTTACTTCCAACATACAAGATCTTACATGTTTTGCCGTGACAAAAAATGTTTGAGGATTTCTAATGTTTCTGTGGGTAGATGAAAACAGAATATAAACAGTTTCTCATGACACTTTTCAATACGATAAGGTGATATAATAAAGACTAATCTTCTATCTACTCTTTAAATGCAATATATACGAGTGAGTTTCCATAGCTCTATAGCCAATTAATTCTTGCATTTCACATATTTCTTTATAATGTAAGCCTTTTGACTGTTTCAGTCCTTGCCAGCCGTCAGAGTACTGTAACTCCATTCTCTTTCTCATGCCCATCAAGTACCCTTATTTCTCCAGCCACCCATATATGCTAGGGATAAATCACACTAGCTAATCAATTTGCAAGCATATCTTTGGGATTCAAAAGAGTCAAGAGTGTTTTATTGTCATATGTCCAAAAACAGAACAATGACATTTTTACTTGAAGCAGCACAACAGATATGTAAACATAGCGCTATGTAAACACCAGGGAAAACATACAAACTCCACACAGACAACAAACTATGAACATTTTCTCAACTCAATTCTAAATGAACAAAAACTTATCCTACTCGTCCTGGTTCCAGACGATCCTGCCAGAGCAAACAGCCTCGAGCATCTATCATGTCAAGACCTTTCAGCGCTCATTCTTTGAGCATGAATGTAGCGTAATTAATCTCTCCTCTTGAGAGAGCTCTCTTATCGCAAGAACCAATGAAATTAAGTGACACTGCACTCCTCTCTTAGGCAAGTTAACACTTTTATTCCTCAGGTACAGATGCAGGACTCTAGGTGTGTTTTTGCAGAACCGCTGTACAAATGCAACACAATTTCCATATTTTTGTAGTGCAACCTGCTTAAACTGCACACGTATATTGTATTGCTGTGCTAACCAATTTCTCTACTTGTAGGTCAATATTTGTACATCGGCTCCATGGCTACCCAGATCCTCCAAACGCAAAGATTTATTGGTTTACCTATCACAGGGGTCGGCAACCTAAGGCCCTCGGGCTAAATGCGGCCCGTAACCCGAAATCATCCAGCCCGCAGGGTGATTTGTTTTCCCGTAATCATCCGACCCGCCGAGCGCCGAGCTCTGGCTGTACCGCATCCTGCCCAAAGCCGCCGGCACGGCCGCACACCTTCTGTGAACACGTTTAAGAAAGAACTGCAGATGCTGGAAAAATCGAAGGTAGACAAAAATGCTGGAGAAACTCAGCGGGTGAGACATGCAAGGATTGTATGAAGCTGCCTCACCCGCTGAGTTTCTCCAGCATTTTGGTCTACCTTCTGTGAACACGTGTTTTGATGCCTGCCATCCGGGGCGGGATGGGGGTGGGAGCCATGTGTACACGTGATAGATGTGGCCCGCCATCTGCTCACAAACATGCGTCCAGGCCCCTATGCAGATCAAGGGTTGCCGACCCCTGCATTACATCAATTACATTACATCTTCCCTCTCAAACTGCATGCACAGATGTAACAACTGTGACTTTAAATTTAAACAGGAGACTTTGAGAAGGAGGCAGCTGAGCTCTCTAAGCAGCAGCAACAGGGTTACGAAGATTCAGTTAATGATGCTGATATGGCAGAATCCTCCCACTTTTGTGGCCGGATCTCAAGACATAACTATACATCACTTAATCTAAGTTTCTTGGAGGAATATATTTTCAAGCAGGTAAAATGTAAGTGACTTTTATTAAATGCTGTAATTTAGCCAATTAAGGACAGGTGGGTGGTGGTGCTTGTATTTTGTAGGGATTTAACTTAATGTTCACAATCTATGCAGAGAAGTTCCTACCTGAAATCAATTCCCAGTTTTGAATGCAATCTTATAAGTACATCAGCTACCTATAGTTTCATATATATGGCATAATTGTGTGATGAATTGCTGATTTTGATGTGGAAGTTTGCATCCTTGGTTCAAGTACTTTATACATTTAGAGTGATGGAAGCCTTATTCTTCATTTGATCTGGTAAATACCTGATTTGGGAGTACAAAATGACACGTGATGCTCTGTTATCAGACTTCTGAGCTGACCTTCTGTAAACTAGGGTACTATCCATTTCAACTCTACCCCATTGTGGGGATTGGAGTTTCTCTACAGAACTAATGCGCTACAATGCTGAGAACTATATTCTGCACTCTGTAACTTCCCCTTCGTTCTACCTGCTGTACTTCTGTTTGACTTGTTTTATTTATGTATGGTATATCAGATCTGTTTGGGTAGCATACAAACAAAGCTTTTCACTGTATCTTGGTACATATGACAATGATAAACCTAAACCCAAGATGTTGCTATTCTGTGCCCTTGTATTTTTTTTTGTGGTTGGTACTATTGGGGTCTGGCCATTTTACCTCAATCTCCCAGAGGTCAAGCATTAACTCAGACACATCCCTCTGGACTGTCATCGTCACCAATCATCGGGCCATTGTCTCCCAAGCATTCACAAATGTAATTTCCTTGTAAGATATTCTCTCCAAACGTCCGGCCTTGTTTTGACCCACCCCTGCACGGCCTGGCCTACCTATCATGCTAGATTCACGAACAGGGCTATGTGGACAGACCCATGGTTTTTATCCTGGTCCTGAACACCAAACTTATTTCTTCATCCCTTAACTGCATCCCTCTGCCCCTGGTCCAGTCCCTTCCTAACATATACCCATGACACCTTTGATGTCCTCTGATGCATTGACAATTCCCTTGTTCCAATTGCTTCATCCTTACTATGAATTAAAAATCCTTCTGTACCTGTATCCTCATTAAGAGGGTTGAGATCTCACCACTCCTTCCTTGAACCGATGTCTTACCAGTACCCCTCCCAACACATTAATGTGCTTGTCTGGACTTGTTCTCATGTTGAACAGCTGCTTCAACCTCTGACCTATTTTTTGTCAAAGGTGTACCTATGGAACTTGGACGTAGCCAAGATATAGCTACCTCTTTGTAGGATATGTACAACAGTCTTTGTTTCAATCCGACTCTGGCACCCTTTCTCAACTGTTTGTCCAGTATAATGATGACTGCATTAGTGCAGCTCACTAGTGGGGAAGTCAAATTGTATTACTTTTGCTATCAGTTTCCATACTGTTCTCACCTTCACAAGGTCCATCTCTGACTATTTCCTTCTCTCTTCAGGTCAGGAGATAGGCTAGCCATTAAATCCATTTAACTTTGACCCTCACAACCATCTTGACTATATTTCTTCCCACCCTACCTCCTATAAGGATTCAATTCCATTCTGCCAGTTAGATTGATTGAAAGATGCAGCATGGAAACAGGCCCTTTGGCCACCAGAGTCCACGCCAACTGTTAATCATCTGTTCACACTAGTTCTATGTTATCCCAGTTACATATCCACTCCTTATACACAAGGGGCAACTCCACATTGCACCACTGTGCTTTCATATCTGTCATATATGCTCAGATATTAAAACTTTACACTCAGTCTGAAATTAAGAATTAAAAAATAATTGTCCATGCTCTTTAAAGAAACTATTCAATGAGTATCTCTCCTTCACACTATCATCATATCAGTTTCTCTGTGAAAATTATAATTAATTTTATTTCAATCATCCTTTCAGGCAGCAAACTAGATAGCTAATTGTTGCATTAAAGAAGTAGCTTCTCAATATTTATGTTATCAATACTGTCAATTTTTATTAGCTCTATAATATGTCCTTGTAACATCTGTTTTGTGGAGAGCATCCATCTCTGATCTTTTCCCATTACCTAATTTCCTCAATTCTGATATCAATCTGCGAAATTTTCACTGCAATATCTTATCTAAAATAAGCTGTCCTGTAGTAAAGATCAACCAATGACTTGCAAAGGTTTACTGAGTTTTGTAGAGACAAAGAACTACTGATGCTGATTTACAAAAAAAGACAGTGTTGGAGTGCTTCAGGTGCTCAAATGCGTCTGAAGAAAGGTTCCAATCCAAATTTTCACAGATGCATGTTCTCCAGAAATGCTGCCTGACCTGCTGAGTTACTCCAGCACCTTGTGTCTTTCCTTAAGTTTTGTATATTTTGCCTTTTTATACATCTAAGGATTGTCAACTTGCCTGGAAACTTTGATGCTTTGAATTTTGTAGCTTGAGGCTTGTCGGTCTTTCAGCCCTATCTTGAAAATTGTAGCACTTGTTGTCTCATCCTTCCTTCCAACTGCATGACATCATTGCCAGATCCTATCCACTTCATTAGTCAATCCATTTCTTCCCACAGTTAGCTTCAAACCATTTAGGACAGTGTCAAAGAGCTTTTGGAAGAGAGAGGGCATAGCTTTTGGAAGAGAGAGGGCATAGCTTTTGGAAGAGAGAGGTAAAGTTTAAAGGAGATGTGCAGGGCAAGTTTTTTTTAGATGGAGAGTAATGGGCGCCTGGTACACACTGCCAGGGTGGTGAAGGCAGATATGATAGTGGCTTTTACAAGGCTTTTAGATGATCAATTAAATATGCAGGTAATGGAGGAGTGTAGACCACATCCAGGCTGAGGAGATTAGTTTAATTTGGTATCATGTCTAACATGGACATAATGGACTGAAGGGCGTGTTCCGGTGCTGCACTGTTCTATGGTCTATTTGTTTATTTATAACCATTAGGTCATCTGAAAATTTATGAAAGTATGATGGAGATTTTTGAAAATATGTTGCCTGAACCCAAGTTCAGATAACCATTGAAGGAGAGCCAAATCGTGAGGGGCATTTTTACACTATACTCCAGTCTTAAAAAAACAAAGGTTCACCCAAATTGTTGGCTTACAACCTTAGTTCTGGATCCATGCTGCCACAGTCCCTTTAATACTTTGCAATTTTAACCCTGTTATATAACAGTTCATCAAAGGGGCAGCACTGTGGCACAGAGGGAGAACTGCTGCCTCACAGCACCAGAGACCCAAGTTCGATCCTGACTAGGGGTGCTGTCTGAGCGGCGCTTTTACGTTCCTACTGTAACTGCATGGGTTTTCAACGGGTGTTCTAGTTTCCTCCCACATTCCAAAGACGTGCAGTTTTGTAGGTTAAGTGGCTTCTGTAATCATTGCCCCTTGGATGTGAAAGTGGGATTGCATAGAACTAGTGTGCAGGTGTCGATAGTCAGTGTGGACTTGGTGGGACGAAGGGTCTGTTTCCACACTGTATCTCTAAGTTAAAACATTTTTAAAGACTTCAGATATAATTGCAGAATCTTCTTCAAATTCTTCATGCTTACAGAGAGGGTTGCTAATTGTAAACATTCAAATTGTTGCCATACATGTTGCAGACAGAATCATCTCCTTTCCATGCTGAAATTCAATGAAGTATCCCATTTTATTGAAAAACTGAGCTGTGTGCTAGAACCAACCTACTTTTAATAAATTAGTATTGGCCTTAATTGACACACCTCTACACAAACTTTGAGATTTATTGATTTTAAACAATGTTTCCTTTGATTTGCAGTAAGAGAGTTTGAACTTGGTGAACTTGAAAATTCTTTGGAGCACGTACAAGATAAGCATAAAAAAATAAATAAACAGTTGGACGGATTGAAGGTAATGTATATTGTCTCTTTAATGTTCAGTCTTTCCTTTTATGCAATTGTCCTGAAGGGCTTATTCAGAGGATTTTGCAAATTTAGTTTTTTTTCTAAAATAACAGTTATGCAGCATATGCCAAGTCAATTGCATTAAATATAACCATTAATTTACAATGATTTGGTGAGAAAGCTGCAAAACATTGGAAGCCACCATTCATAGTGTCAAATAGATTCATAAACCATGGAAACAAACGCTTCGGCTCAATTTGTGTATGCCGACCAAATTGCCCAACTAAGCTAATCCCACCTGCCTGTGCCTGGGCCATGTCCCTCCAAGCCTGTGCTGTATCTGTACAAGTGTCTTTTAAATGTTGCAATTGTACCCCACCACTTCCACTGGAGGCTTGTTTCATTCACTCACCACTCTGGGTTTAAAAAAAAGTTGCTCTCATTTAAATCTTTCCACTCTCACCTAACACTTATGCCCTCTAGTTTTATGCTCCCCTACCCTGAGGACAAGAGTAGCTATTTATCTCTTCTGTGACCTCATGATTTTACAAACCTCCATAAGTAGGTCTCCAAAATAGTCCTTGTCTATCCAGCCTCTCCTTATAACATAAACCATCTTGACCAGGCAACATTATCATCAATATTTGTTGCATCCTTTCCAGTTTAATGACATTTCTTTTGTCGCAAGGTAGTCAGACCTATACATAGTACTACAAATATGGACTGATCAATAGCTGTAACTTGACATCCCAACTCCTGTACTCAATACCCTAACCAATGAAGACAAACGCGCCAAATGCCTACTTCACCACAAGGTACACTTTAGTTCATTTCTCTACTTCAAATCCACATTTTTGACAATCTGCCTTCATGCCACAAGGATATTCATCTCATCCTTAAATATACCCAGAATCTGAACATCTACAGTTTTTGTTGATAAAAAAAGTTCCAAAGATTCCCACTCTTCAAATACAGAACATTCTCCTCATCTCAAACCAAGCTGGTCAACCCCTTATCCATTAGATAGTCTGAAGAAGGGTCTCGACCCGAGATGTCACCCTTCTCTCCAGAGATGCTGCCTGACCCGCTGAGTTTCTCCAACATTTTGAGTCTACCTTATCTATTAGATAATGCTTTTAGTTCTAGATTCATATCCAAAGAAAGCATTGTATGAATATTTTATCTTGTCAATCTCTTTCCGATATTCTACGTTTTTCCAGTTACTGTAGGCTCTTTGCACTCGGTCATTCCTCGTACACCAACTCCTTTGGCCCAGAAATCAAATACATTTATCTGCACCACCTTCAATGCACACAGATCACCAAAGCTAAACACACCAAGCCCCTATATAATTGCAGTGAGATTCTATTATATTGGACTTCAAGCCTGTAAATAAGCAATTCACAAACTCTTAAAGTGTGCAACATCTTTTAATGATAGCACAGGATATTACATACATCATCAAGCACTGGCTACATTCTTCTACTGAACTGTACCCAGGGAGGGGAAGGCGTTATGATTGATGTTAACTAGGCGGGGTTAATGGTACTGAGGTAGCTATATTATTGGTTGCATATATAAGCCATCTACAAAGCCCTTGCCATAAAACTCATAATCCCATTCGGTATCATCATTGCTTGATATGCTTGCGTGCTAACATTCTGATTAGTATAATCATGCCTAGATTTCTCTGAAAACACTCACTATGTTTAGGTATGTTACAATACCTACCTTTAGCGGCGCTGCAGTTCTGCCGCTCCCTGTGTGTGTGACTTTGGCGCCTTTCAGAGGGGGGCAGGTTTAAAATGCCGTTTTCCCCAGACAGTCCAAATCGATCTATGTCGGGCGATTTCGCGCTAAAGAGAAATCGCTCCGACATTTCATTCATGCAGTCATTTTTAAACTACGCTAGATTATTTATTAAGCAGAGTAGTTTAAAAATCATCTTCTAAAGCTCTGAACGCCGACAGCAGAACAGACCTAACGTAGGCAATAAAAGAAGCGACACAGTTTATTTTTATATAAAAACTTGGTTTTTAGGCAGCATTTAATCACATTTTCATGTTGCGAGATGGGGACAAAAAAAATGTACGAACCGGCTGTATTTTCCCAGCCGACTTCACCGCAAACCGCAACGTTCCAATCCACCGCATTCCACTAAAACTCACTCGCAAGTTGATTTAAATGGCCATTAATTTACAGGCATTAAACACTAAATTCCTTCCATTTGGCCTATAAATTCATGAAAATGAGATTTAAAAATCATGTTATATTGTGGATTATTGTGTGAATGTTATTTGGACACTTAGGCAATTTAAAAATGTTTATCATTTCTTAAATTGATAGATGTTTAGATCTAGTAATTTTGTAATTGGTTACAATTAGATAACTAACTAATTATATGCTTTAATTTCAGGTCATCCAAGTAATATTGTTTCATATTTGTTTCAGAATGCTTCAATCTATAATAACTGAAAATTTCATTCAGTTCTCTTAATTTTTAATAAAGTTATGGGCTTTTGACTGTTCTTGATCACAGCTTTTGAGTTAAGTCAATGGAAAGGCAATGGGGAACAAGATGCTAATTTCCAAGTATGAAAATGGCCATAACTTTTTTAATACTGAAGATATGAAAGTGAATTTGGTGTCAAATTAAACTTCTTTTTATGCTCTATCTGATGGGATAAATTGCAGACTTGATTTTTAAAATCTCAAAATTTTGCAACATTGCTACTCTGGTAATTCATAATGTTAACATATTTTATTTTTCCACTTGCCTCACTGGTGGGCTAGAAGTGTTTGGAGAAGGGTGTACTCCTCCATCTGGAATTATCATGCGCACGCAGTTGACCTATTTCTGTATTCCTTTGCTGACTGTTGAATACTATAACATTTAAATTATCAACAAGCTTGGACATACTTTGCTCTTTCATCTCAGTTTTAACATTCAGATCAGTTTAATACAGGTTGTAGAAAGCTGTGTCCCAATCACTCATTATTATGACATCTTACCTGCTAACCAGAAAATTATCCCTTTATTTCTCCACTACCTTCCACTATCCTTCTTAAAATGTTGAATCATGATGGTTAATTCTGCTTTTGTACAATTGATTTTGTACTTGTGCGTATGACAATAAAGTCAACTGTATATTACATCTTGAATGTATTCAAATTATTGTATAACTAACTTAGTTCTTAATTACCTGGCCCTAATATGATTTGTTATTTAGCATGATTAATCAGACTGATTTAAATATTACAAATGTCTTTTATCTTAGAATCAGAAAATAAAACTGGAAACTGACCTTGCAAACTTAAAAGCCTGTGGAGCATCATTGGATGCGCAATTAGAAAGTTTAAAAATGGTTCCATTACTCTTTCAGTTCCACATCCAAATAATGGATAACGGTGAGTTATAAATTACACTGATCATCATTTTTATCATTACATCTCCTTCTAATAGTATAATCAAAGTAATTCCTGATTTATAGTTTGGTTTAGAGATACAGTGTGAAAACAGGCTCTTCAGCCCACCGAGTGCATGCCAACCATTGATCACAGGTTCACACTAGTTTTATGTTTTCTCACTTCCTCATCGACTCCCTACACATTAGGAACATTTTTTACAGAGGCCAATTAACCTTGTTTTGTCTGTTTGGGAGCATTTATTTAGTACCCTGCAAATTTTAGCCTTGGACACAAAATTCTGCAGTAGCTTAACAGGTCAGACAGCATCTCTGGAGAAAATGTTCAAGAAAGAACAGCAGATGCCGAGTTCTTCAGCATTTTTGTCTACCTCTGGAGAAAATGGATAGGTGACATTTCAGGTCGGGACCCTTCTTCAAACTGATTGTAGTGGGGGTGGGGTACAGGAACCAAGAAAACACTACAACAAATCAGGACAAACCTACCGACTCCTATAGTTATCAGTTATATACACTTCTTCCTACCCTGCCTGTTGTAAAGATGCTGTCATAGATGGGTCCCTCACACGTGCCTCTTCTGTGTCTTGTAGTTCTGCTCTCGCTCCCCCTGCCCTCAGATACAACAAGAACAAGGAACAGTCTCCACATCCAACACATCGTCCTCCAACATTTATGTCACCTCCAACATGATCCCACCACTAATCACATTTTCCCATCTCCATACTTTTCCACCTTCTACAGAGATCGACCGCTCCCTCCGCAGTTCATTGGTTCACTCATCCCAAACTGCTCCATCCCCAGGTTATGTCATTGTTTTCCAGATATACTGCCTGACCTGCTGAGTTACTCCAGCACTTTGTGCCTTTGTAGCACTAATAATATAATTTGTTTATTTTTCTCTGTCAATATTGTAGGTTGTTCCTTCAAAGTGTTGCATCTCCAAGTCTCCTGCGTGTGCTCAGTGACTGGGTGCCTAAACCTCTTGATAACTGTGATGAAATAGTGAGATCATTTTTTGTTAGTTAGCAGTCGGTGGGTACACCATCCAACAGATGCAGTGATCATGTCACTCAAGCACTATGTCTATTCTTGCCTTCTTACCTTTGTTCCATTCTGCAGAACATACAAAGATATTGGGCATTTATTATGCAGGAAGGATTTTCTTTGTAGCTCTAGGCTCATCATTGTTGGAGTATCAGCACAATTGTGTGATGTACCTTTGTTGCTTTGATTTGTAGTTCACAAATCTAAACTTATTAATGAATCCCCTTGTCCTGTCGGCATGCCTGTAATCTCTATATTTTGTGTTTGTATCTGTATTTTTACAGTCAACGTGTAAACTTATGACGTAGAGCGATGACTCTTGGAGCTATGTAGGCTCAAACCTCCTTGCGGAACTGCAGAAGCATTGAAGCAGGCAATACAGGATTATGTACTATGAATATCTGCATTTAGAAAATCTGGGGCTTACTATGTAACCATTTTAGAGCATCTATCCCTAAGCATCAATAATGGATTGCATTAAACAGCACGTTGATCAAGTCTTTTGCTTTATAAATTAGTGCTTTATTCTATGCATCCTGTCATGCAGGTTACTAAAGGGCAAACCTGCCAGTGCGCATTTGGCTACTGGTGATTGGTTGTCCAACACAAAAGGAGTATCTTTCTGGTACCTTGGTACCATCTTTTTCTGGTGGCGCTGCGAGTCGGCTGCCTCGCCTGCAATGTGTTAGTTGTTTCGACTTTTTTTGTTTTTATTTATATGTCCAAAAGTATGTTTTAGTGTTTCTTTGTTTGTCTCATGTGGTGGGGGGGAATAGGGGGAAACTGTTTTCAGTCACCTACCTCGACGGAGATGCAACTTTTTTCCTTGTCACTTCTTCACCCCCCTCCTCGCGGCCATACAGCTGGTTTGGTGGGGCCTTTCATGGAGTCGGGCCCAGAGCTTCAGTGGCGGCGCATTGGGGACTTTTAACATCGTGGGCCCCCTTGCCGGGGGTTGCCGGCGAAGCGCTCCGACCGCTGGCCTGCAGCCTACAACATCTTGGAACCTCGGTCCGTGGAGCTTCTGGCGGCAGGCGTGGAGCGGGCGATCCCTTGCCGGGGGTCACCAGAGAAGAGCTCCGCCCGCCGGCCTGTGGCCTACAACATCTGAAAGCCACGGTTTTCGGAGCTCAGGGCCGCAAGGTGTGCTCGACCTGTCCCGACGTCGGCGTTCCGACCATCCAGGCCAGAGGGCTTGAACATCAGGCCACCTGTAGTGGTGACTACGGAGGGTCAAAGCCCCGACCACGGTTGAGCAAGGGAGGAGGAGATCTGTCTGAACTGTATTGCCTTCCCCCCACAGTGAGGAATGTTGTGGTGGATGTTTGTGTATTATGTCCTTTTTATGTTGTGTATTATGTCCTTTTTTAATTGTAATGCTGCATGGTAAATTACATTTGACAAATAAATTTGATCTTGAGCTATAAGTGTTTGAAAAATCATCTAAAATTAGTTTAGTTTAGTTTATTGTCACATGTACCGAGGTACAATGAAAAGCTTTTTGTTGCGTGCTAATAAGTCAGCAGAAAGATGGTACAGTGAAACGCGTTTTGCTGCGTGCAAACTACTCATATATTCCTGATTGCAATTGAACCGTGCACAATGTACAGATATATGATAAAGGAAATTACATTTAGTTCAAGATGAAGTCCAGTAAAGTCTGATCAAAGATAATCCAAGTGTCTCCAATGAGGTAGATTGTTGCTCAGGACTGCTCTCTAGTTGTTGGTAGGATGGTTCACAAATTCTCTCTGAATCTGGAGGAATGTGTTTTCACACTGCCTGATGAAAGAGGGAATGACCGGGGTGAGACTCGTCAATGATCATTGCTGACACAGTGTGAAGTGTAGATGAAGTCAATGGAAGGGACGTTGGTTTGTGTGATGGTCTGGGCTGCATCCACAATTCTCTGCAATATCTTGAGGCCTTGGATGGAGCTGTTCCCAAACCATGCTGTGATGCATCCCGCTAAAATGCTTTCACTGGCGCATCTGTAGAAGTTGTTGGGGACATGCTGAACTTCCTAAGCCTTCTAAGGAAGTAGAGGCATGGTGTGCTTTCTTATTCTCTCAATTGGCAGAAAAAGTGCAAAGCTGAGTCCAATGTTTTTTTTTTGTGTCTTATTAATAAATAGATAAAATGTTGGTCCATTTGAAAGAGTAATTACAACATTATGATTAGATTGCCGCATTACATGGGGCTGGTTATGAGTCTCTGGGAAGCTGTATGCCAACTTGCAGTCTGCCTGCATTGAATTGGTGCAATGAAGTATATTATCGCAGTATAAACATAACTCCCTTTCTTTATCAGTTAACATTGATTAACTTGAAATTACCAAAACATTTATGAAGATCTTGTGCAGTTAGCCCACTTTCTCTTTAATTAATTTTCCTTCCAGTTTTCTCCCATCTTTTTTTACTTAAAGGGACTTGTTCATTTGTGGTTCCATTAATGATGGAACGGTGAAGTCACACCTATTTCTTCAATATGAACTACATTAGTTCTTTCTCACTAACTTCCTCATATCACTGCAATACTCCAATTCTACCCTTTTGCACATCCATGATTTCCATTGCACTGCTATTGTTGGTTGTTTCCGTAATCGTCAGGTGTCATGCTTTGTAACACCCTCCCTGAAACGCCTGTACTCCCTACTTCTCCGTTAGGCCGTCAACTCACCAAGCCTACTAATTTTGTTTGCGTTAAATTATATTTGGTAATGTGCCTATGAGGGTCTGCAGCTGTGTACCAATTTAACTAGTAATGGTCTAAACATCTGTTTCCTGCTGGTTTTCTCAAAGTTTTAATGTCATTAAATGACAATTGTAGTCCACAGATCATATCATTTTGCTTGAATTTTGAGAGTCTGGTAATAAAACAAAAGATACTGGTGCATGTGACCTTCCAGCATTCATTTGTTTTGACCAATCATTAAGTAAGGATTAATTTGAAATAATCTTTTACTTTATTACTCAGGAAATTGCATTGTGCAGAAACATTATCATTGGATACATTAAAGAAATAAAGGTGAATATTTAAACACATTTTAATACAATTGGTAATTCAGTTCCACATTGGTTAAGCTTGTAGGAAAATGGCAGACCTACACTTAGCACCATTTTAGAATGCTTTTCAAAATTTGGTTTTGAAATTTGTCATTTTATTATTGCTGCAAATCCAAGCCAAGTCTTGGTATTTTTCCTATACAAAAAGAGTAGCATAATATGGGTAAAAGATGCAGGTTTTCACCAGTAAAACTTGATAATTTTAATCATAGAGTAAAAGCTGAGAAATAGTTGGCTTTCACAAAAGTGCAATGCAGATTGCAGGCATAGGTTGGAATATACTGCAGGATAATAACAAGAATTTTGATGTGAATCGTGTTCTGTTTGAATTTGCTTTTCAACTTTTCAACTGAGACTCATCATCATCACCACTCATTCCCTCTATCATGAATCATCACTCTATTATCAGTCTGAAAAAGGGTCTCGACCTGAAACGTCACCTATTCCTTCGCTCCATAGATGCTGCCTCACTTGCTGAGTTTCTCCAGCATTTTTGTCTACACTCTACACAAGATCTCAGATTCAAACCTTGCTTCATATTGAATTAGTTGATCTTAGTTTCAAATTGCTTAATTTGCTTCGTTTAAGGAGGGGTAAATTAACTTGGGTTCCTACTACAGCTCCCTAGTATTATTCATTGGGTGAGATAGGATCATGTTTAACTGACATTTTACCCCCCCCCCCCCCCCCCCCCCCCCCCCCGTCACCATCAATAATTAAAACTGAAAATGCTGAAAACACTCAGCAAGTCGGACAGCACCTGGGAAGAAATGAAACAGAATTAGCATTTTGAGTCACTGATCTGAAATATCAAAGCTATTTCTCCAGAGAAAATCCCCACCTTGTCAAGTTTTTCATGTGTTTTCTATTTATATTTTAGATTTCCAGCTTCTGCAGTTTGGTTCTTGGTTTTCTGTTGTTATTAATGCCAAGCCAAGCATGTTACGTGCTTGCACATGAAACATTAATGCTTGCACATGATAAATAGCCATGCGAGTACAAACCTGTAAGATGCTCTGCTGCATTAATCAAAAGCAGAGAAATTAAACAGCATTTTGCAATTATGCACAACTTGACCAAGTAAAATAATTTGGTTGCAAATGTTTTTGCTTGAATTTACAGGTGCACTTCCATTTGCAAAATCCTTTGTTAGAATATGAAGAATAGAGAAAGTGAATGATGAAGAATAAGAATGGTTTGAAGCTGCAACTCAGGTCAGATGTGAACATTGAATTTTGCTGGATTTCTATCTGTTTGCTGAGATTTTATTTGTTGAATTTGATTTTTATGGATCAGAACCATTGATTTTTGTTGTAATGCATTGTTTTTTTTTAAGTGTTAAGTATATTTTTATTGTGCTCTGTATCTGGTTATAAATGCTGGAGAAAATATGTTCACAGTGTGATCCAGGTTATATTTGATTTTTGCACATTACTGATGGAGTTACTGAACAGAACATGTTTTGCCACTATTATTGTGCTTTAATATGTGATGGTTTATTGGATAGTTTAAATACAGTAGTAAAAGATATTTGGTGTGGGTTATGTAATACCTTATCTTAGTTCAAATTAATGGGTTTTTTTCTCCTTCCCCCATTTTGTTTTCTTTTGGAACACAAGTTTTGTGGTTAAAATTATTGTATTCTGCATGTACCAATTGTCACATCAATTTTTATATGTAAAGATGTAAATGACTAAGAGAAAATGGTCTCCAATGTGTTTTTCATAAATTTTTGCTTGCAATTTTTGCCTGCAATTTTAACGAAATTATGTACTTTTATGGATAACTACATTACTGTGTTTTTATTTTTTGAAGTAGCATATGTGATTTTCACAGTTGTTTGTTTCTAGCATTCAACACAACACTACGTTATGTACAACATGTACATGTGTATCATACTAGCTTTTTTAAAGGACAGATTAGATAGTGGTTTTTAAAAGGTATATTTAGCTGAATAATATTACTTTCAATTGCTGCCAATCCACTGAAGGCAAGATTTCTGGTAAATGGCTTTTGTCTTAACATCCATCATTGGTGCTATGGTAGCGAAACTTCTTAATTGCACTTTCATATATGAATCATATTATAGAATGTGTATTTTTTAAATGACACTATAGAAATCTATGAACTGTTTTATAGATATAAGCTTTTTTTTGGTTCTAAGTGTTTACTTAATCATTGAGTGTTTTCTATATAGTATTGCTACATTTGGACAAACAAAGTACTGTATATTTATTTTTTGTGAAACTGTCAAATACAATAAACAATTTTTAAAATCACACTTTTATTTACGATTTATTTGGAGGGGAAATTTGTAAAATTTGTTTGTCTATTGCCTTCTATATGCTAGAGACGTATAGATTTCCAATATTTGTTGCTAGATCATTTAATAATAATGAAAAGTGCCAATACTAACTGGCACAAAAGGAAGAATTTTTGCTTAAGTCAGATTTTACGTAAGTTGGAATCGCCATCCCCTGCCTGAAATAACTTACTGAGTCTGAAGAAGGGCCAACATATCACCTGCCCATGTTCTCCAGAGATGCTGCTTGACCTGCTGAGTTATGCCCCTATCCCACTTATGCCCCTGTCCCACATAGGAAACCTGAACGGAAACCTCTGGAGACTTTGCGCCCCATCCAAGGTTTCCGTGCGGTTCCCGGAGGTTTTTGTCAGTCTCCCTAATGGTCGAAAGTGGTTCCCGTTTTAAAAATCGGTAATTTTTTAGTCGACGCCGGATGCGATGCTATTTGAAGGTGGTTGCCGGAGGACAAAACCCTCCGGGAACCGCACGGAAACCTTGGGTGAGGCTCCAGAGGTTTCCGTTCAAGTTTTCTATGTGGGACAGGGGCATTATTCTAACACTTTGTGTCAGTCACTGATGGCATAAACTGTCTCAGCGGCATCTACTGTAGCTGCATTCAGGGCACTTTCTGCAGCGTGCGGTCTTCTGGGTAAGCCAGAAGTGGGGAACTGCGGCTTTCTAGGCCATTAAGTGAGACCTTTTGAATGAATCCAAATTTTGTAGAATAAATCCTTTTATTTTTATTAATATGTTTTTTGTTTTTTATTATTTTAATTTTAATCTTAAGATGAACGTATTTAAAATACCAAAGAGTTAAAGAAGATTCAACAAAATAATCCTCCCTGACTAGTGGGTGTATGTACACACGGTGCACCTGCCATGACCAGAAAACGTGAAGGGTTTATTGCACAGATAAAAAGGTATCAGATCCAGATGCTCTTATTTCTTTTCATTGTATCTTACATCAGCAAAATCTCTGTGCTAAATCTTCTATTTTAAGTGCCACTTTGCAACAAGTTATAAGTATTGTTAACTATATTCGTGCAAATGCAACACGGCATCGTCAGTTTCGTAATATGCTAAAGTTGGACAATGAGGCATTCAGTGTGGATTTGCCGCATCATTGTAAAGTGCGTTGGCTATCGCAGTGACAGGTGTTAGCAAAATATTTATCTTTGCGAGAACAGATAGTTAAATTTCGTGAAGAACAGAATCAAAAATGTGAATCATTGAATGAAGATTTCTATAGAAATACTGCATTTCCGTGTGATATCATGTCAAAGAAAAACGACTTGAACATTTATTTGCAAGGTAATACTAAGTATATATGATGTGGCAAAAAAATTAAAGCATTTCGAAAAAAGCTATATTTTTTTCAAAACTCCTCTTCTTCAAAATGAAATTTTGGATGTACATTTTCCCCAGTTAGCAAAGGTCATTGATGAGCAGGAGGATTTATGCAAATCATTTGAAGAATACGCAGCTGTTATAGACTTATTATTTAAAGAATACAATGAAAGGTTCACAGACTTTGAGAATCATGACATCAGACTCAAATTAGCATTTCAACCTCACCTAGTTGATGTCTCCTAAGGAACTACAGATGGAATAGATTGAGCTATCAGAAGATGACATTTTAAAGTCCTTATTTAATGCTAAAAAAGATCTAGGAAAAATGCAATAGAATACCCACATCTTCGGCAACATGCACGAACAGTGCTTTCTTGCTTTTCAACCACTTATTGCTGCGAATCTACATTCTCCTACCTAACCCAAATCAAGATGCCCTTAAGGTCACAAATGACGGAAACCCATCTAGAGGATCAGCTGAAACTGCGTACCTCCATGTTGCAACCAAATATTCAAATGCTTTCCAACACAAAGCACACAACAAAGTCATTAAAAGATTAGTTAATTTTAGAATTAACACATTTTTTTTCATTTTCTTGAAGTTAGTACATAGTAGTTAATTTTTTACAAAATAATGTACATTTTGAAGTATATCTAATTGAAGTTTCTTGGATGCGGCCTTATCAGATTACAGCTAAGTTAATCCGGCATTCCAACATGAAATCCCTGGGGTAAGCACTGCCACCATTGCCGACTTGGTTCCGATGTCAATTTGAGTGATCGTACAGTGTGAAAATTACAAACTGCCTTGATTGCACTAGGGACTGAGTACAGCATTGTTTACGTAAGTGTGAGTTTACGTAAGACGCTTATTGTGTAAGTTGGGGAGTGCCTGTATAATAAATATTGTGTATAATGATTTTCAAGAGTTCGAAGTGTTTCACAGTAGGAACTTGTTTGGATACTTCAGGTATATGATACAAGAGAAAATGTTGCAGCACAGGTGGAGAATTACTTTGGAATATAAAAGCCATTGTTTCATGTCAAGGGTGTAATCTTTGGATGCAAACTTAACCAAATCTGATGTGTGTGTGTGTGTGTTGCAATCAAGTATTAATTGAATGAGATAGCAATTTGTTGTAATTTTTTAATGAAGTAAATGTTATGCCTTTAATATTCATTGATGGTAATGAAAAGGCAGTGAAATGTGTCATCTTCATTTCTGCATGTTTACTTTGCATTTAAAAATTGTAGTCCAGATGAAGCTCTAAAATTGACCTTTTTTATGATGGCATAATTAATGCAGAACTGATGATGTATGAATTCATTAACATTGGGCTGTGCTTTTATTGTTTCTGCATGTGGAAAGTTTCCACTTTAGCAGTGCCAAATCTGGGACGTCATTGAGATGCAATTGGCAATTCTTTATCTCATTATGTCACACACTTGATTAGTTTTGATTTTTTCTTAAATACTTTTGGGTCAAACTTGAGTCTCTCAAACATCTCTCAAACTTGAAAGAATGGAACAGTTTCAGTGTCATAATTATTGGCAATATCAAATCTTTATGGATGAGCTCAAATTTTTAGATTTCTAGCAAAGCTTCTGTTGCTTAATTTGCTATTCAACAATTGCATTAACCTTCACCATTCTTGTAGTTACTTGAGTACGTTTCCTGTGCATTGAAGTGATATTGATACGGTTAGAATTGGTCATAACATTTCCTGAGAGGCACCCGTTGTTGAAGGTCATGGTGGAGGAAATATTATGGCCAATTCTAACTGATGGGTATGCTGTTCATTAAGTCCCGAAGCCAGTAGCAGTAAGACCAATGGTGGCAGTAAGACCAAGGTCCTAACGTTTAGGCTCGATCTTATTCAGTATTATGGTGTTGAAGGCCGTGCTGTAATTAATGAATCGTATCATGACAGGAATATTCTTATTGTCCAACTGATTTGGGGCTGAATGTACTGCAAGAGCGACAATGTTTTCCATGGACTAATTTCTCCTGTTTATGAATTGCCGGGGGTCGGAATTGTCTGAAAGACTGGTGCAAATGTGAGCCATTCCCAATAATCATACAGTCATAGAGTGATACAGTGTGGAAACGGGCCCTTCAGCCCAACTTGCCCACACCACCAACAGAGGCCCAGGAGCCGTTGGTGAGGGAGGAGCGATGTCCGAGCGGTGAGGGAAATCCGTAACGTTCTAAATCTGTAACGTTCCATCCAATTAACTGGGCTTGAGGAAGCCGCTGATTGGTGGACTGATTACGCAGCTGATTGGCAGTCAGATTCCAGCAGTTTGTAGTGTACTGTACTTTGTATTGTATTTTTGTATTGTATTTTGTATTGTATCTAGGGTAAGGGAAGTATGAGTGCCAGGGCAGCTTACTGTTCTGGATGTCAGATGTGGGAGGTCATGGAGTCGGGTAGCCCTCCAGACGTCCACATCTGCGCCAGGTGTGTCCAGATGGGGCTCCTAAAGGAGTGTGTAAGGAACCTGGAGCAACAGCTCGATGACCTCCATCTGGTCAGGGAGAGTGAGGAGGTCATAGAGAGGAGTTACAGGGAGGTAGTCTCTCCAAAACCACAGGAGGCAGACAAGTGGGTCACGGTTAGGAGAGGCAAGGGGCAGAGGCGGGCGCTAGAGAGTACACCAGTGGCTGTACACCTTGGAAATAAGTACTCCTGTTTGAGTGCTGTTCGGGGGGACAGCCTACCTGGGGGGTAGCAACAGCGACCTGGCTTGCGGTACAGACACCGGCCCTGTTGCTCAGAAGGGTAAGGAAAAGAAGAGGAGGGCATTAGTAATAGGGGACTCTATAGTTAGGGGGTCAGATTGGCGATTCTGTGGACGCAGTCCGGAGACCCGGATGGTAATTTGCCTCCCTTGTGCCAGGGTCCGGGATGTGTCTGAACGTGTCCAAGATATCCTGAAAAGGGAGGGAGAGGAGCCTGAGGTCATGGTACATATTGGTACCAATGACATAAGAGAAGAGATCCTGAAAGGAGAATTTAGGGAGTTAGGAAGAGAGTTAAGGAAAAGAACCGCAAACATAACAATCTCAGGATTACTTCCTATGCCACGCGACAGTGAGAGTAGGAATGGAGCAAGGTGGAGGATAAATACCTGGCTGAAGGACTGGTGCAGAGGGCAGGGATTCAAGTTTCTGGATCAATGGAACCTCTTTTGGGGAAGGAGTGACCTGTATAAAAAGGACGGGTTGCACTTGAACCCGAGGGGGACCAGTATGCTGGCAGGGAAATTTGCAAAGGCTACCTTTGAACTTAAACTTGAACTTAGACTTTAAACTAGAACGGTTGGGGGGATGGACTCAAATAGAGAAAGCCAGTAGACAAAGTCTGAAGCAGGAGGCAGAGAAGGGAAGCACTCAGACCCAACATGTAGGGGGGAAAGAAGAAAAAAAGAATAAACAGAGAATGAGAGGTGGTGGGTTTCCAGGGCAAAAATCAAAAGGGGCCACTTGTCAACATAATTGTATAAGGAGTAAGAGTGTTGTAAAAACAAGCCTGAAGGCTTTGTGTCTCAATGCAAGGAACATTCGTAATAAGGTGGACGAGTTGAATGTGCAGATAGCTATTAATGACTATGCTATAGTTGGGATCACCGAGACATGGCTCCAGGGGGACCAAGGCTGGGAGCTGAACATCCAGGGATATTCAATATTCAGGAGGGATAGGCAGAAAGGAAAGGGAGGTGGGGTAGCGTTGCTGGTGAGAGGAGATTAATGCAATAGAAAGGAAGGACATTAGCTTGGAGGATGTGGAATCGATATGGGTAGAGCTGCGAAACTCTAAGGGGCAGAAAACGCTAGTGGGAGTTGTGTACAGGCCACCTAATAGTAATAGTGGAGTTGGGGATGGCATCAAACAGGAAATTAGAAATGCGTGCAACAAGGGTAAAACAGTTATAATGGGTGACTTCAATCTACATATAGATTGGGTAAATCAAATGGGCAGAGTTGCTGAGGAAGAGGATTTCTTGGAATGTATGCAGGATAGTTTTCTAAACCAACATGTAGAGGAACCAACGAGAGAGCAGGCTATTCTAGACTGGGTACTGAGTAATGAGGAAGGGGTAATTAGCAGTCTCTTTGTGCGGGGCCCCGTGGGCAAGAGTGACCATAATATGGTTGAGTTCGTCATTAGGATGGAGAGTGACATAATTAAGTCAGAAACAAGGGTTCTGAACTTAAACAAAGGTAACTTTGAAGTTATGAGAAGTGAATTGGCCAAGATAGACTGGCAAGTGATTCTTAAAGGGTTGACAGTGGATGTGCAATGGAAGGTATTTAAAGACTGCATGGATGAACTACAACAATTGTTCATCCCAGTTTGGCAAAAGAATAAATCGGGGCAGGTAGTGCATCCATGGATAACAAGGGAAATCAGGGATAGTATAAAAACAAAAGATGAAGCATACAAATTATCGAGGAAAAGCAGTCTACCAGAGGACTGGGAGAAATACAGAGTTCAGCAGAGGAGGACAAAGGGCTTAATTAGGAAAGGGAAAATAGATTATGAAAGAAAACTGGCAGGGAACATAAAAACTGACTGCAAAAGTTGTTATAGATATGTGAAGAGAAAGAGATTAGTTAAAACAAATGTAGGTCCCTTGCAGTCAGAAACAGGTGAATTGATCATGGGGAACAAGGACATGGCAGACCAATTGAATAACTACTTTGGTTCTGTCTTCACTATGGAAGACATAAATAATCTGTCGGAAATAGCAGGGGACCGGGGGTCAAATAAGGTGGAGGAACTGAGTGAAATCCAGGTTAGCCAAGATGTGGTGTTGTGTAAATTGAATGGATTAAAGGCCGATAAATCCCCAGGGCCAGATAGTCTGCATCCCAGAGTACTCAAGGAAGTAACCACAGGAATAGTGGATGCATTAGTGATCATTTTTCAAAACTCCTTAGATTCTGGAGTAGTTCCTGAGGATTGGAGGGTAGCTAATGTAACCCCACTTTTTAAAAAAGGAGGGAGAGAGAAAACGGGGAATTACAGACCAGTTAGTCTAACATCGGTAGTGGGGAAACTGCTAGAGTCAGTTATTAAAGATGGGATAGCAGTACATTTGGAAAGTGGTGAAATCATTAGACAAAGTCAGCATGGATTTACGAAAGGTAAATCATGTCTGACGAATCTTATAGACTTTTTCGAGGATGTAACTAGCAGAGTGGATAAGGGAGAACCAGCGGATGTGTTATATCTAGACTTTCAGAAGGCCTTCGTCAAGGTCCCACATAAGAGATTAGTATACAAACTTAAAGCACACGATATTGGCAGTTCAGTATTGATGTGGATAGAGAACTGGCTGGCAGACAGGAAGCAAAGGGTAGGAGTAAACGGGTCCTTTTCAGAATGGCAGGCAGTGACTAGTGGGGTACCGCAAGGCTCAGTGCTGGGACCCCAGCTATTTACAATATATATTAATGATTTGGACGAGGGAATTGAATGCAACATCTCCAAGTTTGCAGATGACACTAAGCTGGGGGGTAGTGTTAGGTGTGAGGAGGATGCTCGGAGGCTGCAAGATGACTTGGATAGGTTGGGTGAGTGGGCAAATGCATGGCAGATGCAGTATAATGTGGATAAATGTGAGGTTATCCAGTTTGGTGGCAAAAACAGGAGGGTAGACTATTATCTTAATGGTGGCAAATTAGGAAAAGGGGAGATGCAACGAGACCTGGGTGTCATGGTACACCAATCATTGAAAGTAGGCATGCAGGTGCAGCAGGCAGTGAAGAAAGCAAATGGTATGCTAGCATTCATAGCGAAAGGATTTGAGTATAGGAGCAGGGAGGTTCTACTGCCGTTGTACAGGGTTTTGGTGAGACCACACCTGGAGTATTGCGTACAGTTTTGATCTCCAAATCTGAGAAAATACATTCTTGCCATAGAGGGGGTACAGAGAAGGTTCACCAGACTGATTCCTGGTATGTCAGGACTTTCATATGAGAAAAGACTGGATAGACTTGGCTTGTACTCGTTAGAATTTAGAAGACTGAGGGGGATCTTATAGAAACTTACAAAATTCTTAAGGGGTTGGATAGGCTAGATGCAAGAAGATTGTTCCCGATGTTGGGGAGGTCCAGAACAAGCGGTCACAGTCTAAGGATAAGGGGGAATTCCTTTAGGACCGAGATGAGGAAACCATTTTTCACACAGAGAGTGGTGAGTCTCTGGAATTCTCTGCCACAGAAGGTAGTTGAGGCCAGTTTATTGGCTATATTTAAGAGGGAGTTAGATGTGGCCCTTGTGGCTAAAGGGATCAGGGGGTATGGAGAGGCAGGTACAGGATACTGAGTTGGATGATCAGCCATGATCATATTGAATAGCGGTGCAGGCTCGAAGGGCCAAATTGCCTACTCCTGCACCTATTTTCTATGTTTCTATGTCCCAGCTACACTAGTTCTTCCTGCCAGCATTTGGTCCATACATCCACCACCCTCAGTGTGAAAAAGTTACCCCTCAGATTCCTGTTAAATCTGTTCCCCTTAACCTTAAACCTATTTCCTCTGGTCCTTGATTCACCTACACTGGGCAAGAGACTGTGCATCTACCCGATCTATTCCTCGTACTGAAGTAATCATAATTATTATGGCGAGGTCCAGATGCACAGACCAGAATTTTTTATTCAACTGGTAAATGTTGATTTCTATTTAATCAGCTCGGCACTGCTCTCTACTTAAAAATTGGTCAATCGATGATTCCAAAAGAAAATTAGATATATTTAATGTAAAAGCTTATTTACTTTGTCTGAAAGAAATTAGGACTAATAATACGGCTAAAGGGCCTGTCCCACTTTCACGACCTAATTCACGACCTTTTTTACTCTTGGGCCTTTTTCATCATGTTGAAAAAACGCCCTGACCTACTTGATGCCACGACTACCCACGACTAGCATCACAACCTTCCTACGACCTCCTATGACCTTGTGACAACCATGCTGCGAGTATGAGTCAAGGGCAAAGTCGGCAGGGGTCGTGAATTAGGTTGTGAAAGTGGGACAGACCCTTAACAGTGCATTTGGAATGATGTGTGATGAAACATGATTACAGAAGAGACTCAAAGATAGACACAAAGTGCTGGAGTAACTCAGCGGGTTAGGCAGCATCTCTGAAGAAAAACGAATGGGTGAAGTTTCAGACAATCTTTCTTTGGCATAAACCAGTACCTGCAGTTCCTTTCAATACAGAAGAGAATCGGCAGCTAAAAGGAAGGTATTAGGCATGCACAGTTGCATGCAGCAGGCCTTTGTGGATAGAGCGCAAGTGTTCGCATACAGTCAAAACAGTTGTCTAAACTACGTTTGGTCTTGCAGATGTAAAAGAGGCCACATGGGGAACACCAAACGCAGTAGCTGAGGTTAGAAGAGGTGCACATGAATTTCTGCTTCACCTGGAAGAACCGCTATGATCCTTGGATGGAAGTGTGAGAGGAGATGCAGGGACAGGTATTTTCATCTCCCACAGTTGCAGGGGAAAGTACCTTGGGAGGAAGGGCATGTCAGTGGGGAGGGATGCACAAATTAACGAGTTGTGGAGGAAGCAGTCTCTACAGAAAGCGGATGGGGAAGGGAAGATGTGACTGGTGGTGAGATCATGTTGAAGGTCGCTGGAATGTTTGAGAATGGTGTGTTGGATGCGGAGGTTGGCAGAGTAAAAGATGAGGACAAGGGAAACTATTCTTGTTCTGTTTGGGACGGGGGAGTGAGAGCAGTACTGCAGGACACAGAGGAGACATGGGCAAGGACCATCATAACAGCAGAGAGGAACACACATTTACTGAAGAAAGAGGACATCTCGGATAGCCTTGTCATCTTGTGAGCAGATCTGAACAAAGATTGAGAAATTAAGAGTTATGGATTGCATACCTCAAATCATGGTCCAATATTAGACACAGTACTGCAGATGAGGCCTGATTAGTAATGTACAAAGACTTAAGATTAAGTTACTTATTTTCCAACTGCATGCAGGAAGGAAGGTTGGTTGACTGGTCTGATGTAGATTTTTGGTAACCCTTCTGGTTACAACTTTGCCTAGAGTTTTGGAAATGAGATACTCAAATTGAACAGTAGATGGCAATGCTTTATGCTTTATAACCACAAAACTAATCAGAATGAAGTTGTGACATAATTGTTAATGAAAGTAGTTGAGCACTAGCTGAACTTTGCTTCAGGAGGACCCTCTCAAAATGAGCATGAGAGCTGTTAAAATGGGTGTTGGAAAATATTTTCACCGGTTTCAGATTTCTTCTTGCTCCAGGTACTTAAAATGATTGCACCGTCCTTTTTATAATATTAATAGAATATTGACTGGCCTTGAGGGGGATACGACATATATTGCCTGAAGTAGATTCATATTGCCCGAGTCGAAGACGAGGGAATCTACATTTTTTCTCCCATTATCAGACAATAATCTCATATGAAATGAATGTATCTATTAATATGCATTGCAACATCTAAAACCATTCCAACATTGTACTAAAAGATATGTAACATTTATATTTATGTAATTCAATGTGAATTTTTTTTTTTTTTTTAAGATAAATTTGCACGCAGGTGTTGCCGTCACGCAGCGTCAAAGTTCCCGGATGTGAGACCAGGGGAATTGACTATAAATAAAGTCCATAGGTTCGCAACCCTGTTATTAAAAAGGAAGGGAATGTAAACAGATAAAAATAGTTTTAAAATATAATTGATTATAATGGGTGAATATATTGTTCTTAATGCAGTCACATATTAGTGCTTTGGAATTATTCATCACTATAGGGGTGATGTTTTAAAGGCATTGAATTTAATAGGTTTTATTTGTTAATAGTAATAGCCCCTGTCCCACTTAGCCAATTGTTTTCGGTGACTACAGGCGACTAGGCTGTCGCCACATGGTCACGGGGTGACACCTGTATGGTCGTGAGTAGTCTCCTCAAGTCGCCTAAAGAGTCGTAACGTTTTTCTGGTCGACGCTGGATTTTGAAATGTGCTAAAACCTTCTGGCGGCTGTGGGCTTGACGTAGCTTAATGTAGTTTGTCTTCTCCTGTTGTAGGTGCTGTCATAGGTTGTCGCCAGGATGACACAGGCTGTCGGCAGGTGACGTTGGTTGTCGCTGGGTGCTGACTTCGGTGAATTCCATTGGCGATTACGTCAACCGGCGACTGTAATTGTCTTCAGTTGTCTTTAGTTGTCACCGACAGGGTCATTGCTTGTCGCGGGTGGACGTAGGTTGACTTCGGTTGTCGTAGGTTGTTGCCTGTGTGGTCGTAGGTTGTCGTAGGTGTGGTTGAAGGTGGATGTCCTAATGGGTCAGCGGTTGTTGGTAGCTTGCTGTAGCATGACGTTGACTAGGTGGTAGGTTGTCGTAGCTTGTCGTAGGGAGTGTCCAGTCCAGTTGTAGGGAGAATCCAGTCGCCACTTTTTCAACGACCTGCAACGACTGTGACAGCCGCTGAAAAAAATCGCCTAAGTGGGACAGGCCTTTAGTGATAGACCGCTCATTAATGCTTATTGAAATCTCCCAAGAGTTAAGTGAACCTAGATTTGCAATTCTTTTCCAATTTGTTAATATCATGTCATTTTTACTTTCCTCATGTCATTTGATTCCCTCAATATTCATATCTCTTTGAACAAACTCAACGATTGAGGCTCCATAACCCATTAGGGTAGATAATTCCAAAAATTCACCATCTTCTGCGTGAGGGAGCTTCTTCATCTCAGTGCTAACCAGCCTAATCCTTATTCTGAGATTGCTTTAACATGCTTCAACCGGAGAAACATCTTTCTTGTAAACAGCTTGTCATGCCTTCTAAAAAATGTTTCCAGGTTATTTTTTTAATCTTTGGAGAAGAGAAACATAGTCTACTGAATATTCCCGAGCACGGTCTCCCAAAACAATAAACTTGCCAGCCCTAGAAATGATGGATCTATTTAATTTCAGTTTCTCTCTTAAACACCTCTGTAATATCTGCTTCCGCCACTATCCCTGGCAGCACGTTACGGGAACTCCCTATGTAAAAATAAACGTTGCCCCTCTCACCTTAAAACTATGCCCTCTGGTCTTTGACATTTCCAACTTAGGAGAAAGGTTCTCACAGTCAGGTCTCCCCTCAACCTCCAGCGGTTCAGAAAAAACAATCCAAGTTTGTCCAATCTCTCCTTATCGTTAATAACCTCTAATTCTGCCAGCATTCTGGTAAGCTTCTTCTGCACCCTCTCCAAAGCCTCCACATTCTTATTGTAATGGACTGATCAGAATTGCATGCAATACTTCAAATGTGGCCAAACCAAATTTTTATTGAGCTACAACATGACTTCTGACTCTTCCACTAAAAGCACCAACACATGAAGGCGAGCATATCACATACTTTCGGTACTAATATAACTACATGTGCTCTCATTTTCAGGGAGCTATGGACTTGGGCCCCAAGATCCCTCTGTACATCAATGCTGTTAATTCATTTGGCATTGACTTTCTTTCCCCTTGCATTCGACCTCCCAAAGTACAACACCTCACCCTTGCTCAAATTAAGCTACACCTGCCATTTCACTGTCATATCACTAACTGATTGATATTCCCCCTGTAAAGAGACACAAAATGCTGGAGTAACTCAGTGGGACAGGCAGCATCGCTGGATAGAAGGAGTGGGTGACGTTTCGGGTCGAGACACTTGTTCAGACTGAGTCAGGGGTGAGGGAGACACAGAGGTAAGGAAGGGAGGGCGTGAAAGTGAGACATCAAAGGGGATGTATGTTCAAGGATCATTATTAGCTCGGAGAAGGTGACAACAAAGCAAACAGATAAGATATAATCAGGGGGAGAGTCAGAATAATCCGAGAACTAGGAAAGGTGGGGGGGAGGGGGGTAATGGCCAGAGGGAGAAAGTATATATATATATATATATAAATATCACAAACAACAGGAGGTCCCAGCACAGATCCCTGCGGAACACCACTGGTCACAGACCTCCAGCCAGAATAACACCCTTTTTCCACTGAACTCTGTCTTCTGTTGGTAAGCCAGTTCTAAATCTAAACTATCATGTCACCATGGATCCCATGCAATTTAATCTTCTGAATCAGCCTGCCGTGAGGGACTTTGTCAAATATGTTACAAAAATCTATGTAGATAACATCCATTACCCTCATCAATCAGTCACCTCCTCAAAAAACAATCAAGTTAGCAGGACATGACTTAAGAAACGGACAATTTAAGCTGATATGGATCAGGTGCAGGTACTTAGTTTAAGTTGGTATCCTTTACCAAAGGGCCTGTTGCTATGTTGTACTGTTCTATATTCTATCTTCTATCATAGGATAGGAATCAGGAATCGAACCCCTGGTTAATAAGCTGTATGGCATCACAAGGCACTCAAGGTAATTACAGCATCCCAAGTATTCTAACCAAAGGGCCTGTTTCTGTGCTTTACTGTTCTATGTTCTATGATTCAGCAAAGAAACATAATCAAAACTATAATTATTAATCATTGTCAACCATTGGATGTCATTTGTTTAAGAAAGAATTGCAGATGCTGGAAAATCGAAGGTAGACAAAAATGCTGGGGAAACTCAGTGGGTGAGGCAGCCTCTATGGAGCGAAGGAAATAAGCAACGTTTTGGTTCGAGATCCTTCTTCTGAAGAAGGGTCTCGACCCGAAATGTTGCCTATTTCCTTTGCTCCATAGATGCTGCCTCACCCGCTGAGTTTCTCCAGCATTTTTGTCTACATTGGATGTCATTTTGTCATTTCAAGATTCGTGTTGACATTATTACTGTAGCATCAAATCAGTTCCAATATGAATGTTTAATGGTAATTAATTTTTAGGTTTATTACATTTATGACACAATATGTTTCACAGTCACACAACATGTAATAGACACCAACAGACACATTACATCTGTCACAGTAATTAACAAATAGGTTACCTTCAGTATAATGTGAATTCATTAAGTCATCAAGGGAAATGTAACATGCTTTTTAATGACCTGCTTATTTTAGAGACTAATTGACTTAATTTTATTCATAGTTAAAGTGGAAAAGGTATTATTAGAGAAAGTGTATGATTATCCCAAGGTCATTAAAAACTGAATATTGCTTATTGAGTTGTATATTTTGAAATTTAACTGGTGGATGAAGGTAGACTACATATATTTGGATTTTTGAATAGGATTTGACAAGACGATGCGGAATATGTTACATTACAATTTAGTTTTCTGGATTGGATTAAAGTGTGACTTTATTCCATGTAGTGGGTGGTTACTAATTGTAACTAATGATCAGATATGTGCCACAGAAATTGTTGTTGAGGCCATGGGTTTTTACGAACTTTGTCAATGACAGTTAGGATAACTGCCTGGAAGTTGTAGAGTGTATCAAGCCACATTTGACAAAAGCATTTAACAACATACTGGTCCTTAAATGTACTAGTGTATGCCCACAGGATACATAAGTAAAGTCTGCTGGAAAATAAGATGATTTTTGTGTCACTACTTAATTTTAATGTTTGTAGCCAATGATGTGAAACCGCAGAGCTATTAGATTGCTTTGCTAGGAAGATTCATTAAGAATAAAAAAACTCCACTATCTCCTTCTATAATATATAAGCTTAGGCTCCATTTAGAATACCATGTCCAGTTTTAATAGCCTCACATGAATTAAGTTAATGTTCAGGGAAGGTTCAGATGAAGCACATAAAAATATTGGAGTTTATCCTGGTTTCCCCTCAGGATTAAACCTTGAGTGTAATTGGTCAATGGAATTAAAGTAATGGAATGTGATTGATGTATTAAAAAAATGTTCAGACTAAATACCTGTTATTTCAGTTAGGTGGATTGGGGAATCGAAAGGCTATATGTAAATGTTTTCACTTTCCCCTCAGAGGAGGTGCTGGAGGCAGATGCAATGATAACATTTAAGAGCCATTTCGACATATGCTTAAATAGGAAAGATGTAGAATGATATGGTCTTAACGCAGATAAATGGAATTAGTGTTGATGGACACGATGGTTGGTATTGACATGTTGGTCTAAAGAGCTATTTTCTGTGTTATATAACTCTAGGATGGTATAAATTAAATGAGCTACTATCATTTTCTGAAATTACTTCTTTAGAATAATTTATAATATTTTGGTTTTAAATTTAATTTCACTGTCAGGCCATCTAAAATGCAAATTTATTGCTGAACTGGAATATTTTTTTCAATATGTTGCTAATACCTGCATTAAATAATGCAAGAATATTTCAGTGTGTAGATCTCGTACTGCAGGCTACGAATTTCCTCAAAATTATACCTCCATCATACTAACAAATGTATTGTTTTGAATGACAACAATGGACAAACCAATAAGATATTTAAAGTTAGTGGAATTAAAAGTAGAAATTTGAAATCATTTTTTAAAATCACTTAAAAACGTAGAGGTGCTGAGACAAAGATGCAGGTCAGCATTGCTATTGAATTATTCTACTCTATCAGTAGTAAATGACCTGAACATGGAAATGTCAATTGTGCATAAGGATAAGAAACTGAATAAATTCCTCATTATAAATTAGCTTAGGGGTAAAGCAGCATTTGAAATGCAGATTAATAAAGGAATCAGACAATAAACAATAGGTGCAGGAGTAGACCATTTGGCCCTACGAGCCAGCACCGCCATTCACTGTAATCATGGCTGATCATCCACAATCAGTACCCCATTCCTGCCTTCTCCCCATATCCCTTGACTCCGCTATTTTTAAGAGCTCTATCTAACTCAAACCTGCACATCATTCATAAGGTCATAAGGAATAGGAGTAGAATTATGCCATTCGACCCATCAAGTCTACTTCGCCAGTCAAGCATGGCTGATCTATCTCTCCCTCCTAACACCATTCTCATGCTGTCTCCCCATAACCCCTGACACCCATACTAATCAAGAATCTATCTATCTCTACCTTTCAATTGTGGGAAGAAAACCCACTAGTGACCTAGTTACCAGCACTGTCAGTGAAATAAAGTGCATTGGGCTTAAAGGTTGTTCAAGAACCAATAGGGGGCCATCAACAAAGAATAAATATAGCAGCATAATGATTAGAAACATTGCAGGAATTGGGCACAGAGTGAAATAAGATGGCCAAGTCTCTTAATGTGCCCATAAAATCACTGTGTGATGACTATAGGGCATATTTAGAAATTATTCACTCTTTCCAAAATGATCTTCTGTTTCTCATTGGTGATTTTGTTTTCATTTAGATAATGGAGATGTGGCAGTAAAGAGATCTTTGGTACAAAAGGAGAAGATTATTGAAATTGTTGAATTATTGAATACACTACACATCTATTAAAATTCCAAGTCCATATTTTTTGCATTTTTTTTCCAATTTTGCTCAACCATTGTAAAACGCATATTGAAGTGATATCAGCATCAGGAGATGTATATCCCTTAGCATAGATTACGTGACTCTCAGTAATTAACTCAGCCAGAGTTTTAGTCACTGATTTTTCTTAATGAAGATTGTATTTTTTGTTATTATTTGATGTACAATGAGGTTGTCTTGGGGGGGGGGGGATACTCCTCAATGACTACCATGACTACCAATCATCTCTTCACACTAGTTCTACATTATCCCACTTTTACATCCACTCCCTATGCAGTAGGAGCAATGAACTAACAAACCCACAATTTTCTGGGATGCGGGAGGAGAACATAGCACCCAGAGGAAATCAACGCTGTCACTGGGAGAACGTGCAAACTCAACGCAGACAGCACCCGAGATCAGGATCAATTCCGTCTCTCTGGCACTGTGAGGCAGTAGATCTACCCAATGTTATGAAAATCTCTGAAAACAAATTGCAACATCTTTAAGCAAGGGATTTGACATATTAGTGATGGCCCATACATGCCATGGATTTTTTTTAAGTACCCTTTTGTAAATGTAAAAATAAAAATGTTCCCAAAACATTTCTTATTATTGTCAGTGCCTTGGCTCATTAATTGATGCACATAAATGTGTCTTTAATTTTCTCCTGCATAGTCTATTTTTGGATGTAAACTGAATCTCAGAGGAGATGTATTTCTTTACTATTACGTGACGAAAAGGACGCCACTGTTTTACTGTATGTAATGCAGCATTTCTGTAGAACCTGAGCATTCCTGAATAACACAGAAAGGGGTGGCATAGTGGTGCAGCTGGTAGAGCTGCTGCCTCACAGGGCCAGAGTCCCATGTTTGATCCTGACCTTTGGGTGCTGTCTATGTGGAATCTGCACACTTTCTCCCTATGACCAATGTGGGATTCCTCCAGGTACTCCAATTCATAACTGATGGGCCATTCGGCCCATTAAGTCTCCTCCACCATTCAATCATGGCTGATCTATCTTTCTCTTTCAACCCCATTCTCCTGTTTTCTCATCGTAACTTTTGACACCCGTACTAATCAAGAATCTGGTAATCTCTGCTTTAAAAATACTGAAAGACGGCCTTCACAGTCGTCTGTGGCAATGAATTCCACAGATTCACCACCCTTTAGCTAAAGAAATTCCTACTCTAAATTTCCTTTCTAAAGTCATGCCTTTTTTTCATCTTCTCCACATCCACTCTTTCTAGGCCTTTCACTATTCGGTAAATTTCAATGTGATCCTCCCTTATCCTAAAATCCAGCGAGTACAGGCTCTATGACGTCAAACGCTCATCATACGTAAAACCAATCACCCCCAGGATCATACTTGTAAACCTCATCTGGACCCTTTCCAATGCTAGCACATCCCTCCTCAGATATGGGGCCCAAAACTGCTCTCAATATTCCAAATGCAGTCTGATTAGTGCCTTGTAAAACCTCAGCATTTATCCCTGCTTTAATAATCTAGTCCTCTCGAAATGAATACTAACATTACAAGTGCTTTCCTTACTACTGATTCAACCTATCCAGGCTATTCTAGACTGGATATTGAGTAATGAGGAAGGGTTAGTTAGCAGCCTTGTTGTATGTGGCCCCTTGGGCAAGTGTGACCATAATATGGTTGAGTTCTTCATTAGGATGGAGAATGACATTGTTAATTCAGAAACACGGGTCCTGAACTTAAAGAAAGGTAACTTTGAGGGTATGAGACGTGAATTGGCCAAGATGGACTGGCAATTGATTCTTGAAGGGTTGACGGTGGATATGCAATGGAAGGCATTTAAAGACTGCATGGATGAACTACAACAATTGTTCATCCCAGTATGGCAAAAGAATAAATCAGGGAAGGTGGCGCATCCGTGGATAACAAGGGAAATCAGGGAGAGTATCAAAGAAAAAGATGAAGCGTACAAATTAGCCAGAAAAAGCAGCCTACCAGGGGACAGGGAGAAATTCAGAGACCAACAGAGGAGGACAAAGGGCTTAATTAGGAAAGGAAAATGGAGTATGAAGGAAAAACTGGCAGGAAACATAAAAACTGACTGCAAAAGTTTTTATCGATATGTGAAGCGCAAAAGATTAGTTAAAACAAATGTAGGTCCCTTGCAGTCAGAAACAGGTGAATTGATCATGGGGAACAAGGACATGGCAGACCAATTGAATAACTACTTTGGTTCTGTCTTCACTAAGGAAGACATAAATAATTTGCCGGAAATAGCAGGGGATCGCGGGTCAAATGAGATGGTGGAAATGAGTGAAATCCAGGTTAGCTGGAAAGTGGTGTTGGGTAAATTGAATGGATTAAAGGCCGATAAATCCCCAGGGCCAGATAGGCTGCATCCCAGGGTACTTAAGGAAGTAGCCTCAGAAATAGCAGATGCCTTAGTGATAATTTTTCAAAACTCTTTAGATTCTGGAGTAGTTCCTGAGGATTGGAGGGTAGCTACTGTAACCCCACTTTTTAAAAAGGGAGGGAGAGAGAAAACTGGGAATTACAGACCAGTTAGTCTAACATCGGTAGTGGGGAAACTGCTAGAGTCAATTATTAAAGATGGGATAGCAGCGCATTTGGAAAGTGGTGAAATCATTGGACAACGTCAGCATGGATTTACGAAGGGTAAATCATGTCTGACGAATCTTATTGAACTTTTTGAGAATGTAACTAGTAGAGTGGATAAGGGAGAAGCAGTGGATGTGTTGTATCTGGACTTTCAGAAGGCTTTCGACAAGGTCCCACACAAGAGATTGGTATACAAACTTAAAGCACACGGTATTGGTGGTTCAGTATTGATGTGGATAGAGAACTGGCTGGCAGACAGGAAGCAAAGAGTAGGAGTGAACAGGTCCTTTTCAGGATGGCAGACAGTGACTAGTGGGGTGCCGTAAGGCTCAGTGCTGGGACACCAGCAATTTACAATATACATTAATGATTTGGACGAGGGAATTAAATGCAACATCTCGAGGTTTGCGGATGACACGAAGCTGGGGGGCAGTGTTAGCTGTGAGGAGGATGCTAGGAGGCTGCAGGATGACTTGGATAGACTGGGTGAGTGGGCAAATGCATGGCAGATGCAGTATAATGTGGATAAATGTGAGGTTATCCACTTTGGTGGCAAAAACACGAAGGTAGACTATTATTTGAATGGTGACCGATTAGGAAAAGGGGAGATGCAGCGAGACCTGGATGTCATGGTACACCAGTCATTGAAAGTAGGCATGCAGGTGCAGCAGGCAGTGAAGAGAGCGAATGGTATGTTGGCATTCATAGCAAAAGGATTTGAGTACAAGAGCAGGGAGGTTCTACTGCAGTTGTACAGGGTCTTGGTGAGGCTACACCTGGAGTATTGCGTGCAGTTTTGGTCTCCTAATCTGAGGAAAGACATTCTTGCCATAGAGGGAGTACAGAGAAGGTTCACCAGACCGATTCCTGGGATGGCAGGACTTCCATATGAAGAAAGACTGGATAGACTTGGCTTGTACTCGCTGGAATTTAGAAGATTGAGGGGTGATCTCATAGAGACTTACAAAATTCTTAAGGGGTTGGACAGGCTAGATGCAGGAAGATTGTTCCCGATGTTGGGGACGTCCAGGACAAGGGGTCACAGTTTAAGGATAAGGGGGAAGTCTTTTAGGACCGAGATGAGAAAATCGTTTTTCACACAGAGAGTGGTGAATCTGTGGAATTCTCCGCCACAGAAGGTAGCTGAGGCCAGTTCGTTGGCCATATTTAAGAGGGAGTTGGATGTGGCCCTTGTGGCTGAAGGGATCAGGGGGTATGGAGAGAAGGCAGGTACAGGTTACTGAGTTGGATGATCAGCCATGATCATATTGTATGGCGCTGCAGGCTCGAAGGGCCGAATGGCCTGCTCCTGCACCTAATTTCTATGTTTCTATGTTTCTAAGTATGGATGGAAGATTGATGGTCAGTATGGTTTTGGTAGGCCGAAAGGCCTGTTTCCATGCTGTATCTCTAAACTAAACTAAAAGTCTGAGAAGTTCCATTTTCAATTTTTCCTTCCATTATTTTGTTTTAACTATTGATTCCGAAGATAGACTCAAAAAGCTGGAGTAACTCAGCGGAACAGGCAGCATTTCTGGAGTGATGGGATGGGTAACGTTTCGGGTCGAGATCCTTCTTCAGACTCCTGCTCCCTGCTGTCTTTACCATAATCTCTAGCATCCTACTCACTTTTTAAAGTTGCCTTCGTTAAGTTGGTGCTTAAAATTTGTCTCAGATTTACAGAATATTATTAAAATCGACAACAACCGATTGGAGCAAGCTGGGAAGATGTTAAGTCTGGTTATTGGAACTTGTGCTCGATTTATGTTTGTCTGTATAGTTCCCAATGTATCGGTATATACAGTATCATAACCTGACTACGTTTTATTGTGTAAGAAGGAATTGCAGATGCTAGTTTAAACCGAAGATAGACACAAAATGCTGGAGTAACTCAGTGGGACAGGCAGCATCTCTGGAGAGAAGGAATGGGTGATGTTTCGGGTCGAGACCCTTCTTCAGTTTTATTGTGATTTGTTGTTAAAAATAACAATGGGAACTGGATCTGATTATGGACCAATTTATTATGTGTCAATAATTTAATAAATTACACTTATAGGGAAGCAAAGCAATTTAAAGAGGATGCAGCTCTTTTAAAATAGTAAAACAAAGCGCTGTTAGAAGAAAAAGATTATGCGGGGTGACTTGCGGGATTAGGGCTGGAGACCAAAATCTGACGGATGGTAGGTTTCAAGAATGGTCGTTAAGGGAGTGAACAGGTGAAGTTGGAGTTGAAATGCCATTACTTCATGGTGAGAAAGCCGAAGAGGTAGTTGGGATTTGGTTGTAATCTGAGATTCCAGGAATGAGGAAGGTTCAAGACTGTGAAATATTTACAGCACATTAATTTAAAACAGAGGCATGGATCTTTGTGAACATTAGCTTATTTAGTTTATTTTAGAGATACAGCATGGAAACGGGCTTGCACAATTGGCGGCACAGTGGCGCAGCTGCCTTACAGAGTTGCTACCTTACTGCGCAAGAGACCCGGTTTTGATCCTGACTATGGGTGCTAAGCATATGGAGTTTGTGCGTTCAGTGACTGCATGGGTTTCACCAGGTGCCCTGGTATCCTCCCACATCCGACAAGCCGAAGGGCCTGTTTTCACACTATCTCCAAACTAAACTAAACAGGCCCTTCGTCCCACCCAGTACACACCGACCATTGAATACCCATTCACACCCGTTCTCTGTTATCTTATTTTAGCATCCACTCCCTGCACATTGGGGACAATTTTACAGAGACCGATTAACTGACAAACATGTACGTCTTTGCGATGTGGGTGGAAACCAGACTACCCACGTGGAATCCACATGGATATGAGGAAACCCATGTGGTTACAGGGAGAACGTGCAAACTCCATACAGATAGTATTCAAGGTCAGGATCGATCCCGAGTCTCTGGCGCTGGATAAGTAACAGTACCAGCTGTTCTACTGTGTTGCCCACTATTGGGTGAATGGGAAGTGATGCAAGTTAGGATATGAAGAATAGATGAGCCAGGAATCTGAAAGGTGGGATGCCAAGCCAGTGATCCTCTAGAATGGGCCAGTCTTGAGGTTACACAAGCTAGTAAGTGCACTTCAGCACTAGATGAGTTGAAACAGGCTAGATATGGACGATACTATAGAAATAATGGTCAAGGCCTAAAGGAAATGTAACAGGTATTTCATGCCTTTACGTTCATGAGGTTTACAATTCCTTGTATGTGAATACTTGGCCAATAAACTTACTTACTTACTTACTTATAATATCCTAAGATATATCCTTGTGTGCCCAGATAGATCTGTATCATTTTAGACTGATGCCTCAATTTTTGGGCTGAACATAAGAAGACATTAATATCTCAGTCATTTTTATTTCTGTATTTGTGCAGTTTTGCTCACAGTCAGATAATTAATTTTAATTACAGGCCCAAATGATCAAATTTACCTCTGATATATCATAGCTGCCAATTGGAAGGATTATATTGTCCTTCGAGTTGTGTATGAGCTTTCCTTTGTAAGAATTCCTCCTGCTTTCCAGAAATGTTGGTTTGCGGAATCTGCCAATACAGAATTTCAAAGCTGATAAGTAGTTGTCAGCACTCCTTGAAAGTGCATTGCAGCATGCATCACCTCCTTTGCAGGAGGAGAGGTTAAAAAGCAAAGTCAATATTGTCTGCACACGGTGGAGGGAAATGTTTTATCTCGGCATAAAAGAGTCATTTTTGACATCTGCTTCTTTGAAAAGGTGAAATCATGTGTAGATAAAAAATTCATTTTCAAAATGTTTACGAATTATGATGTTATATTATTTTGTGCAATTTACTGGGTGATACAAAGTCTACCAACCCACATTTTGTTTTCCATTTGCACATATATTTTGTATATGTTACTGCAGATAATCATTGGTTACTAATTCCTGTCCTCGTTTCCCTTTCCACTGACTGTCTGAAGAAGGGTCTCGACCCGAAACATCACCCATTCTCGCTCTCCAGAGACGCTCCCTGTTCCGCTGATTTACTCCAGCATTTTTTGTCTATCTTCGGTGTGAACAAGCATCTGCAGTTTCTTCCTACTCATTTTTATATATTTCTACCTGGTGAATTACAAAAACATTTAATTATATCCCAATTAATATAATGTTAGACTGGACAATTTGCACGTATTTTCTGTGTTGTTAAACAGGTTGGAATTGAAGATAATTTTGTGAGAAGGAAAGATCTGCATTTACATGACAGTGTTATGTAATTTTACCTCATTTGACCACACTAGTCTGGGCTGCACTCATAATAAAAGAAAATTAGCCATATCACAGATAATCAAGATGTCATTGGTCCGGCTGTTTTGTCTTTCAAGTCTGTGTGTTTGTGAACTCAGTTGAATAATTAAGAATGAAAATGGAACATCATCTGTTGTGAAAATGATGCACTCTGATTCCTGCTTTAATTTTCCCTTTTCCAGCTCCCTTCTGCAGATGGCAGCCTCTGCACTTTGATCCTTGCTGTTCCTTGGGTGGGTTCTTTCTATTCCAATTTACCATGTACATATATGAAAATATATATCGAGGAAGCTTAAAATACTGTACATGTTAATTTCATGCATCCTGAAGCTGGAGTTTATGCCAGGTAGGAAGAGCTTACACGTCTGTTGTGTCTGTGAACTCGCACAGCGGGGTGGCACAGCGGTAGAGGTGCTGCCTCTCAGTGCCAGCAACCTGGGTTCAATCCCAACTACGGGTGCTGTCTGTGTGGAGTTTGTACATTCTCCAGTGACTGCGTGGGTTTTCACCAGGTGCTCTGGTTTCCATTCACATTCTAAAGATATGCAGGTTTGTAGGTTAATTGGCTTCTGTAAGTGTGCAGGATGTGAAAGTGGGATAACATAGAACTAGTGTACGGGTGATTAGTGGTCAGCATGGACTTGGTGGGTTGGGGGGCTTGTTTCAACGCTCTACCTCTAAACTATATAAAAGATGACTGAGGTTTTGGTGACCAAACAATGCTGATTGTAATGAGGGAGTAATCCCTGTGAAATGTGTGACTATTGTAGAACTATTGCTGATGATTGGACAGGAGTGCGTTAGGTGATTTTGCAGTAACAACCCATTGGTCACTTGAGCCAAGGTGTGGTGATGTGGAGTGAGAGGATAATATTGACGAGTGGTTCAGACTTAGCAGAGAATGAAATAAGATGCAACATTACAATTGCCAATAACCCCAAGTAACATTCAAGTTATCTGAAAGTAGGCAGTATCATAGATAATGAAGATGGTATCAAAAATTGCAGTAGGATCTTGATCAACTGGGCAAGTCAAACAGAGCAGGACCACAGTGAATGGTAGGGCCCTGGGGAGTGTTGTAGAGTGGAAGGATCTAGGCGTACAGATAATAGACAATAGGTGCAGGAGTAGGCTATTCGGCCCTTCGAGCCAGCACCGCCATTCAATTTGATCATGGCCGTTCATCCCTAATCAGTACCCCGTTCCTGCCTTCTCCCCATATCCCCTGACTCCACTATCTTTAAGAGCCCTATCTAGCTCTCTCTTAAAAGTATCCAGAGGACTGGCCTCCACTGCCCTCTGAGGCAGAGAATTCCACACTCACAACTCTCTATGAGATAAAGTGTTTCCTCATCTCCGTTCTAAATGGCTTACCCCTTATTCTTTAACTGTGGCCCCTGGTTCTGGACTCCCCCAACATCGGGAACATGTTTCCTGCCTCTGGCGTGTCCAAAACCTTAATAATCTTATATGTTTCAATGAGATCCCCCCTCATCCTAAACTCCAGAGTATACGAGTCCAGCCACTACATTCTCTCAGCATAAGACAGTCCCGCCATCCCGGGAATTAATCTTGTAAACCTACGCTGCACTCCCTCAATAGCAAAGGAAGGGAGAGAAAAGGGAGGGAGAGGAGCCTGAGGTCGTGGTACATATTGGTACCAATGACATAGGTAGATCCTGAAAGGAGAATTTAGGGAGTTAGGAAGAGAGTTAAGAAAAAGGACCGCAAAGATAACAATCACAGGATTACTTCCTGTGCCACTGGACAGTGAGAGTAGGAATGGAGCAAAGTGGAGGATAAATGCCTGGCTGAAGGACTGGTGCAGAGGGCAGGGATTCAAGTTTCTGGATCAGTGGAACCTCTTTTGCGGAAGGAGTGACCTCTATAAAAAGGACGGGTTGCACTTGAACCCGAGGGGGACCAGTATCCTGGCAGGGAAATTTGCAAAGGCTACTGGGGGGACTTTAAACTAGAACGGTTGGGGGGAGGGACTCAAATAGAGAAAGCCAGTAGACAGGGTCTGAGGCAGGAGGCAGAGAAAGGAAGCACTCAGACCCAACATGTAGGGGGGAAAGAAGAAAAAAAGAATAAACAGAGAATAAGAGGTGGTGGGTTTCCAGGGCAAAAATCAAAAGGGGCCACTTGGCAACATAATTGTATAAGGAGTAAGAGTGTTGTAAAAACAAGCCTGAAGGCTTTGTGTCTCAATGCAAGGAGCATTCGTAATAAGGTGGACGAGTTGAATGTGCAGATAGCTATTAATGACTATGCTATAGTTGGGATCACGGAGACATGGCTCCAGGGGGACCAAGGCTGGGAGCTGAACATCCAGGGATATTCAATCTTCAGGAGGGATAGACAGAAAGGAAAAGGAGGTGGGGTAGCATTGCTTGGACATTAGCTTGGAGGATGTGGAATCGATATGGGTAGGGCTGCGAAACTCTAAGGGGCAGAAAACGCTAGTGGGAGTTGTGTACAGGCCACCTAACAGTAGTAGTGGAGTTAGGGATGACATCAAACAGGAAATTAGAAATGCGTGCAACAAGGGTAAAACAGTTATAATGGGTGACTTCAATCTACATATAGATTGGGTGAATGAAATGGGTAGGGGTGCTTTGGAAGAGGATTTCTTGGAATGTATGCGGGATAGTTTTCTAAACCAACATGTAGAGGAACCAACGCGCGAGCAGGCTATTCTAGACTGGGTATTGAGTAATGAGAAAGGGTTAGTTAGCAGTCTTGTTGTGCGTGGCCCCTTGGGCAAGAGTGACCATAATATGGTTGAGTTCTTCATTAGGATGGAGAGTGATATAATTAAGTCAGAAACAAGGGTTCTGAACTTAAACAAAGGTAACTTTGAAGGTATGAGACGTGAATTGGCCAAGATAGACTGGCAAGTAATTCTTAAAGGGTTGACAGTGGATGTGCAATGGAAGGTATTTAAAGACTGCATGGATGAACTACATGAATTGTTCATCCCAGTTTGGCAAAAGAATAAATCAGGGAAGGTAGTGCATCCATGGATAACAAGGGAAATCAGGGATAGTATAAAAACCAAAGATGAAGCATACAAATTATCCAGAAAAAGCAGCCTACCAGAGGACTGGGAGAAATTCAGAGTCCAGCAGAGGAGGACAAAGTGCTTAATTAGGAAAGGGAAAATAGATTATGAAAGAAAACTGGCAGGGAACATAAAAACTGACTGCAAAAGATTTTATAAATATGTGAAGAGAAAGAGATTAGTTAAAACAAATGTAGGTCCCTTGCAGACAGAAACGGGTGAATTGATCATGGGGAACTTGGACATGGTAGACCAATTGAATAACTACTTTGGTTTTGTCTTCACTAAGGAAGACATAAATAATCTGCCGGAGGTAGCAGGGGACCGGGGGTCAAATAAGGTGCAGGAACTGAGTGAAATCCAGGTTAGCCAGGAAGTGGTGTTGGGTAAATTGAATGGATTAAAGGCCGATAAATCCCCAGGGCCAGATAGTCTGCATCCCAGAGTACTCAAGGAAGTAGCCACAGAAATAGTGGATGCATTAGTGATCATTTTTGAAAACTCCTTAGATTCTGGACTAGTTCCTGAGGATTGGAGGGTAGCTAATGTAACCCCACTTTTTAAAAATGGAGGGAGAGAGAAAACGGGGAATCTTATAGAATTTTTCGAGGATGTAACTAGTAGACTGGATAAGGGAGAACCAGTGGATGTGTTATATCTAGATTTTCAGAAGGCTTTCGACAAGGTCCCACATAAGAGATTAGTATACAAACTTAAAGCACACGGTATTGGGGGTTCAGAATTGATGTGGATAGAGAACTGGCTGGAAGACAGGAAGCAAAGGGTAGGAGTAAATGGGTGATTTTCAGAATGGCAGGCAGTGACTAGTGGGGTACTGCAAGACTCAGTGCTGGGACCCCAGCTATTTCCAATATACATTAATGATTTGGACGAGGGAATTGAATGCAACATCTCCAAGTTTGCGGATGACACTAAGCTGGGGGGGTAGTGTTAGGTGTGAGGAGGATGCTAGGAGGCTGCAAGATGACTTGGATAGGCTGGGTGAGTGGGCAAATGGATGGCAGATGCAGTATAATGTGGATAAATGTGAGGTTATCCACTTTGGTGGCAAAAACAGGATGGTAGACTATTATCTGAATGGTGGCCGATTAGGAAAAGGGGAGATGCAACGAGACCCGGGTGTCATGGTACACCAATCATTGAAAGTAGGCATGCAGGTGCAGCAGGCAGTGAAGAAAGTAAATGGTATGTTAGCATTCATAGCGAAAGGATTTGAGTATAGGAGCAGGGAGGTTCTACTGCAGTTGTATAGGGTTTTGGTGAGACCACACCTGGAGTATTGCGTACAGTTTTGGTCTCCAAATCTGAGGAAAGACATTCTTGCTATAGAGGGGGTGCAGAGAAGGTTCACCAGACTGATTCCTGGGATGTCAGGACTTTCATATGAGAAAAGACTGGGATCTTATAGAAAAGGTACACATTTTTTAAGGGGTTGGATAGGCTAGATGCAGTCAAGATTGTTCCCCATGTTGGGGAGGTCCAGAACAAGGGGTCACAGGCTAAGGATAAGGGGGAATTCCTTTAGGACCAAGATGAGGAAAACATTTTTCACACAGAGAGTGGTGAGTCTCTGGAATTCTCTGCCACAGAAGGTAGTTGAGGCCAGTTCATTGGCTATATTTAAGAGGGAATTAGATGTGGCCCTTGTGGCTAAAGGGATCAGGGGGTATGGAGAGAAGGCAGGTATAGGATACTGAGTTTGATGATCAGCCATGATCATATTGAATGGCGGTGCAGGCTGGAAGGGCCGAATGGCCTACTCCTGCACCTATTTTCTATGTTTCTATGTAGCACAAATGCACAGTTTAATGCACAGTTTCTGGAAAATGGCATCACATAGGGTGGTAAAGAAGGCTTATGGTACATTGGTTTTCATCAGTCAGGGTATTGAGTACAGAAGTTGGGACATTATGTTACAGTTGTGCAAGATGTTGGTGAGGCTATCATTGGAGTAGTGTGTTAGTTTGGGTCACCCTGCTATAAGAAAGTTGTCATTCAGCTGGAAAGAGTGCAAAGAGATTTACAAGGACATTGCCAGGACTCCTCAAGGGACAGCTACACAGAGAGATTGGCAGGCTAGGACTTTATTCCTTGAGCGCAGAAGGCAGGAAGGTGATCTTACAGAGGTAAAATCATGAGGGGAATTGATAGGGTGAATGCACAGTCTTTTACACAGAGTAGGGGAATCAAGAACCAGAGGACATGGGTTTAAGGTGAGAAGGGAAAGATTAAATTTGAACTTCAGGGTCAACTTTTTCATCCAGAGTGTTGTGGGTATATAGAATAAGCTGCCTGAGGAGGGAGTTGATGCAGCTACAATGACAACATTTCAAAGATAATTGGACGTACTTGTGGAGGAAAGGGAGGAAGGACATGCAGGCAAATGGGATTATCTTAGATGGGGCAACTTGCTCAGCATGGACGTGTTAGGCCGAAGGGCCTGTTTCCATGCCGTATGGCTCATAACTCTATGAAAAGAAAATTAGTATTTGTAAACATCCATGAATAATTTGATTTAACTTTTAATATGAGATTTTTTAAAGTGAATGTTTCATAAAATTGTGCAAACATTTCTCACCCAGTTTACAATTAAATGGTGAGATACTCTGCATTAAAATATCCGTGGCAGTCATTAAAAAAAAAATTGCAACGATTGACTGTAAAACCAAATCAAATAAATGGTTTGAAATCTGAATGGATTATAATATATATCGAGAGTTCAAATTACATATCAAATGTGTGCATTAATTTGCTTTAGTCTGAAGAAGGATCTTGACCCAAAATATCACCCATTCAGAAGGAATGCTCCAGAGATGCTGCCTGTCCTGCTGAGTTACTCCAGCTTTTTGTGTCTATCTTAAGTTGCTTTACAATAGACAATAGGTGCAGGAGTAGGCCATTCGGCCCTTCGAGCCAGCAACGCCATTCAATGTGATCATGGCTGATCATCCCCAATCAGTACCCCGTTCCTGCCTTCTCCCCATATCCCCTGACTCCGCTATTTTTAAGAGCCTCCACTGCCCTCTGAGGCAGAGAATTCCACAGACTCACCACTCTCTGTGAGAAAATTTAGGACATATGTTGGTCTCTTTGTTTCTTGCTGATGTGATTTTAATGAATGCTGTTGTCTGCTGACGTCAATTGATACCGTCTGGTTATAGATCTTTTTTCTTATTCCTGTCAATTCCCTAATGTTTAATTTAGAAATAATGTAGGCAGAGGTGTCTTCAATGCAGCGCCCCTAGTGACAGAATATACATGATTGCATTTAAAGATGAGATGCCTTCATAAGGTCATAAGGAATAGTAGAATTAAGCCATTCGGCCCATCAAGTCTACTCTGCCTTTCAATCATGGCTGATCTATCTCTCCCTCCCAACCCCATTATCTTGCCTTCTCTCCATAACCTCTGACACCTGTATTAATCAAGAATCTATCTATCTCTGCCTTAGAAATATCCACTGACGGCCTCCACAGCCTTCTGTGGCAAAGAATTTCACAGATTCACCGCCCTCGGACTAAATACATTTCTCCTCATCTCCTTCCCAAAAGACCATCCTTGACCTCTCGTCTTAGACCTTATCACGAGTGGAAACATCCTCTCCATATCCATTCTATTCAGGCCTTTCACTATTCTGTATAGTTCAATGAGATCCCCCTCATGCTTCTAAACTCCAGCGAGTACAGGCCCAGTGCTGATAAACACTCATCATAGGTTAACCTACTCATTAACCTTCAAGTCGTTTTGTTTCTGTGCATCAGAAGTGTTGCTTAATGGTGCACTACTGAGGGACAATCCATGTTGGCAGTGGGCCTTCCAGCACAGAGCTGCAATTTTAATTTAATGTCTGGTAGGATTTTCACTATCCATTCCTAAATTATTGTCGACATTTAAAAGGCAAATCATGGTTCTGCTTTTCTGACAGAGAATGTTTTATGTTAACTTTGCAATCAATTTTTTTGGTTGATTACATGTTTTGCTTTTGCTTTTCAGGATATAGAATACGTTTTACGTGTGGCAATTTTGTTTTCACAAAGTAAGATTGGATATGCTAGAGTGCACAGTGTTGTTTTAATCTGTTGCTTGACAATGTCCCCAATTCTATTTTTAATCAGAGTTTTGATATGTGACTTTTAAATGGTGATTCGTAGAAATAACGGTTTGCATATAAACCAATATCAAAATTAAGACTCATTGTTTGCATTGGGGTTGTTTGGGGAATTTAACATATATTCGGGAGTGACTAAATTGATAATTGCGATTGTATTTTGGAAGGAAATTGCACTTCTGCAATTAAAGCAATTAAATCAATTAAATCAAATGAAATATTTTGTTTGGATGATGTCAAAGTCATAGAAATGAATCTGATTTATTTCCCATCAACCCTTGGTGCTCTGATTTGTATAATATCCATGTGTCTATCATTTATATCTATATATTTAAAGTTTGCGCAGCAGATTTGTCTGCAGCAGTAATTTTGTATCTGATGCTGATTTGCAGCCAATCTATGATGACTCTTACCAGGACAATCGATAATTATGATGCCAAGGAAAATAAGGTGCAGCTGTTTGCTGAAGAAGTTTACGTTCAATATAGAAAGTAGTCAGTGAGGAACTGATCCCTTAAAGAGGTGCAGGGTCCATTCAAGCTTGTAGTTGTCAGTTATGGGACAAATCACAATCTGTGTTCACAGATCTTGGCTAAGTTTTGTTTCAGTTTCTTCAATCCATGCATCATACAGATTATGCATCATCCAATCAAGCAGACAATTCAAACTGATCTGAGAAAAATATCCACGCATGTAAACCAAAATTATGTTTTAATTAAATGTTGATAAATGTGAGATGTAATCCGCTGGATAGCAATTCACTTTGATAGTATTGTGGGGGTTAATGTGTGAGGGAATGGGATTCAATAAAGCAAATGCTTTTATGCACCATGGGTTTTTCTTCACTGTAATTTCTTGATAAATTTAAAATAATAGTGATGTTTTTAACAAAGGTCACTATAATCACATAATAGTCCAAAAGATAGAAAAAACACAAAACAAAGCTATTGCTGTATAGTACGGTTTTGAAACGTTGATTGATTATTCCTTATATGTGTAACATTGTAAATTGCTCAAAATGGCAGACACTGTTGCAGTTATCAATGAGAACATCATGAATTTTATCTTACAGAATTATTGCCATTTAAATATTCCTTGTATCTCTAGGGTGTACTAGATTCATGGAATATCAAGAATAGAATTTCTCATAGGGTCAGACAAATTCCTTTGGATTATTATAAAGCTTGCTTTCAGGGCACTGTAAAAAAGGTGTCCTCCTGAAGACATCAATTGTTTATTGATGAAAGGTTCCACATGGCTTCCAGCCCTTCAGTGGCCAGCACAAAGAAAGGGTGGCACAGTGGTAGAATTGCTGCCTGACAGCGCCAGAGACCCAGGTTCGATCCTGACTACAGATGCTGCCTGTATGGGTAATCAATGGTCAGTGCGACATCGGTGGACCGAAACGCCTGTTATGCTGCATCTTTCAATAGATCAATCCTTAACTAATTATAAAATTCCATGATTTTTATTTTTCCTTCAAGTTTAAACCCTATAAGATGTTATGGTTAAATATTAATGTGTGTTTTAATTTCCTGATTGGTGGTGTGTGAGAATCTTTACTGTGGTTGGCACAGCTAGCTGGATGACATTACTAGTTCCAAAGATACCCTACGCCTGTCCCCTGGCAGTAATTGACATCAGTGGTGTGTGCAATCATTGCCAATATTTGCAAAGTCAGTTAGTTATGGCACATTCGCCATTGGCAATAGAAGCAATTTAAGAAGATAAATTAAGTATTGCACATATGTTTGTATATCATTAGAATTAGATGGTTGAGAATAGTAGGTAGGTGGGTGGGTATTAGTGTTGGGATGTTATAGACAATAGACAATAGGTGCAGGCGTAGGCCATTCGGCCCTTTGAGCCAGCACCTCCATTCATTGTGATCATGGCTGATCGTCCACAATCAGTACCCCGTTCCTGCCTTCTCCCCATATCCCTTGACTCCACTATCTTTAAGAGCTCTATCTAAATCTCTTGAAAGCATCCAGAGAATCTGCCTCCACTGCCTTCTGAGGAAGAGAATTCCACAGATTCATAACTGTCTTTGTGAAAAAGGTTTTGCTCATCTATGTTTGAAATGGCCTACCCCTTATTCTTAAACTGTGGCCCCTGGTTCTGCACTCCTCCAGAGTATGTTCATTCTCTGCACATTCCTCCCTATTATTGGAATGTAGTTGTTGGTAACACTTGATTGTGTATTTTAAATTGGCCCATGGTTTAAGAAAGACGTGATGGAATACAACCGTAACCGGTATTCTTCCAGAGTTAATCATGTCCTCAAAAGTGAGTAATGAAACTTGATTTGATATTTGCCTTGCCTCTCTAAATGTTCAAGTGGAATATTGAAGTGAAGCACCAGTGGACTAATATCACTTACTTTGGGCTTGATGGAATTTGTCTGCTGTTCACTTTGTTGGGTTCTAGGAGTTAATTGTGTTTCTATTTGGATTTTAATGTACAATTCCTATTAAGAAAATAGATTTTTTTTTAGCAGTTTGGCAATTTTATACTCAAATATCCCCTGAGAAAAGTCTTGCCAATACCAGTACAAATTTTATTGACTTGTATTGAAAACCAATAGGTTAATGCTGCCTGCAAACAAGTGTTGCTTCAAAGGTAGGAATACTAACTACTGAACTCCTTATATTCTGCTGACAACATGGGAAGTAAATGTGTTTTATTTTCTACATTTGAACGTGCATTAGAGAACTTATTCAATTTTTTGAGTGTAGTAATCTGGGAATAAATTACAGAATACCTTGGGGAGGTTTGCTGATGACTAAAATCTTGAGAAAAAAAATCTGTTAAATGCATCAAAGTTGTTCATGAAATTATTAGCTGGACAGTAGAATTCCAATCTTAGAGGTAATGATAATGCAAAATTGCACTAATTATGTGTTGTGAAACAGATTTCACAATTTCATTTGTCTGACTGACTTGATGTGCTTCTATGTCTCTCTCTCTCTCTCTCTCTTCTCTCTCTCTCTCTCTCTCTCTCTCTCTCTCTCTCTCTCTCGTAGTTGAGGCAGGAACTATCATAACGTTTAACAAATATTTAGATAGGTGCATGGATAGGATAGGTTTAGAGGGATATAGGCCAAACACATGCTGGTGGGACTATGTGGATGGATATAGTGGGAAAGATGGGCAGAAAGGCCTGTTTCCATGCTGTAGGACTCTATGATTATGAACTAAGATCTTCAAGAAGCAAGTGGTGCGTTCTTTTAGCTGGGGTTGTGACTGTAAAAAGGCATTTGCTCTGTTTGCACTTGTGATTCATAATATCAAGCACAGAGTCCAGTGTTGGGATGGATACCAATGCATCACTCTTTACAACTTTCTTGTGAGTGGGCTTTCTGCAGAAGGTTCCAGCTTGCAGTAGTAAGAAGGCTCCTTGCAACTTGATACGACCACAGAAAGAAAGACGTCCCTGCCTTGCACATAGATGCCTTTTAGCCATTTCAATACAGACAGCACCCATAGTTGGGATCGAACCCGGATCTCTGGCACTGCAAGCGCTGTAAGGCAGTAACTTTACCGCTGAGCAACCATGCCACCCTTTAGCATGGTGAATCTCCTTAGGACCACCTCCTTTGCATTTTTTTGGTAAACAAACCGTATTCATTTTAGGCCTCACAATTGCCTGAGCCATTGTGACAAAACTTCTCTACTCTTATACTCCAGCACCCTCACTATAATTGTAAATAGTTTGTGTCCATATGTTATAGAAGCCGAATTAGGCCATTTAGCCCATTAAATTTACTCTGCCATCCAATCATGGCTGATCTATCTTTCAAACCCATTCTCCTGCCTTTTCACTGTAACATTTGACACCCTTACTAATCAAGAACCAATCAATCTCTGCATTAAAAATACTCAAGGACTTGGGCTCCACAGCCGACTGTGGCAATGAAATACCCAGATGCACTGCCCTCTGACTAAAGAAGTTCCTCCTCATTTCCTTTCTAGAGGTATGTTCTTTTATCTTGAGGGTGTGTCCTCCGGTCCAGGACTCTCCCACTAGTGGAAACAATCGTTCCACATCCACTCTATCCAGGCTTTTCGTTATTTCATAAGTTTCAACGAGGTCCCCACCCCTCCTTCTGAACCCCAGCAGGTACAGGCCCAGAGCTGACAAACGCTCATTATACATTAATACAATAATTTGTGGGATTATTCTCGTAAAGATCTTCTGGGCGTCCTCCAAACCCCAGCATATCGCTCCTCGGATATGGGGCCCAAAACGGCTCACAATATTCCAAATATAGTCATATAAAGTGCTTTGTAAAGCCGTTGCAGTGCATCCCTGCTTTTATATCCTAGTCACCTTGAAATGAATGCCAACATTACATTTGCCTTCCTTCCTGCTAATTCAACTTGCAAACCTTTTGGGAATCTTGCACCAGCACTCCCAAGTCCCTTTGGACTTTACATTTTTGAATCGCGTCCCCATTTATAAATTAGTCTACAGCTTTATTCCTACTACCAATTCCATGATTCTGTACAATTGACGGCCAAGAACGCTCCCTCTTCTTCTCTTCAGGAACTTTTCCACTGGGGAAAGGTAAGCGTTAAGTTCATAAGGAAGCGTCGGTTCATAAGTGGCTAGAAATCTGGAACATGGAATAAAATCTGGGGAAATGTAAAATTGCCCATTTTGGCAGAACAAATTAAAAAAAGCATGTTATCTAATTGGTGAGGAATTACAGATCTCTGAGGTGTGGGGGGTTCAGGGTGTTCAAGTGGGTAATTCATAAATGCTGCTGTACTGCAAGTATAAACGTTATGTTATCATAGAGGAATTGAATACATAAGTGGATAGATTATGCACCAGTTACATATAGCCATATCTGAAGTGAGGTGTACGTACAGCATTGGGCTCCCTAGTTGTAGTGTGACAACATGTTTGAAGCAATTAATGGAAGGTTTACTGCCTGGAATGGCTTGTTGGTCTGTGAGGAAAGGTTGGACAAGCTAGGTGTATTTCTGCAGGGGTTCAGAAGAGTGGAGGGCCTGTCCCACTTAGGCGATTTTTTAGGTGACTGTCATAGTCTTGTCAGATCGAGGAAAAAACAGTGACTGGAACCCATCCTACGATTATGTCTACGGCAAGCTACGACAATCTACAACCTAGTCAACGTCACGCTACGGCAAGCTCCCGACAACCGGCGACCCAATAGTGGCGACTTAGGATGTCCAGCTTCGACACACCTACGACGACACCTATGACAACCAAAGTCAAGCTACGACAAGCTAGGCGTCAACTGTGAGGCCAATGAACCTCATTTTGACCTCCAATACAATGATATCAACCCATTTTACTATTAAAGGGTTTGTAGAGTGGGGTTTCCAATTATTCTGAGTCAGAAACTTGAGAAGGCATTGCTCTCACAAGAAGCAGAAGCCCTGCTGCTTGCAGCAGCCCTCATGCTTATAGATCCGCAAGACAGAAGGACAAGAAGAATGGTGAAGAACAAGCCCACAAAGAGGTATGTGTGGGTGAAGCCCTTGTTCCAGACTAGACGCAGGTTGGGCCAGTATGAAAACCCGATGACTGTGCTCCAGCAAGAAGATCAGGCTGCTTTCAGAAACTTCACTAGAACCCCCCCTGAGCTTTTTCAGGAGCTGGAGACGGGTGGGCCCTCTCCTGGAGAAAAAGGAGACCTTCATGAGGAAGTCAATGGAACCAGGCCTGTGCCTAGCCATCACCCTCCTATGAAATAAATGACTTTATTTCATGGAGTACAGTAGGATGACTGGTGATCTTATAGAGGTGCAAAGGATCATGTCGAAAGGATAAGGTAAATGCAGTCTTTTACCCAGAGCAGGGGTATCAAGAACCTGGGGACATAGGTTTAAGGTGAGAGGGGAAATATTTAATAGGAATCTGAGGGGCAACTTTTTCACACAAAGGGTGGTGGGTTTATGGAATGAGACACCAGAGGAGGTTGTTGAGGCAGGGACTATAACACATTTAAAAGGCTTTTGGACAAGTTCGTGAATGGGAGTGGCTTGGAGAGATATGGGCCTAATGCAGGCAGGTGTGGCTACTGTTATTGGGGTGTCTTAATCAGCATGGGTGAGTTGGGCCGAAGGGCCTGTTTCTGTGCTGTATGAGTCTTGCAGACCACCTGTTAAAATCTTTGGTAGGCAAAATTGTGGAGAAACTCAACGGGTGAGGCAGCATCTATGGAGCGAAGGAAATAGGTGACGTTTCAGGTCGAAACCCTTCTTCAGACTGCAGTTCTTTCTTAAATGTTTAAAACCTTTAGTAATTATGGGGACCCATATTTTAAAGCTCAATTTTACATAAAGCTTTGTTTTTCATGTGTGGAGTCTAAGTGCAATTTCAACCTGTGTTGAAACATCCATACATGTTGGACCACACATTTCAAAGCATGAAATGTCTTTTGTACCTGTTGATCGCGCATTTGCCTCTTGACGATTAAAAAAAAAATAGTTGTGTGCCATGCAATGTTTTCTCCTCTAAACGCGATGTGCGATGTATCGGAAAGAGGTGTGTGCGAGCACAGTGGAGTAGGTAGAACTGTTGCGTCTTTAAGGAGCGCAGGCTGACGCTGTGCGGATAGAGGGAGTCAGATGGCTGTGGGCTGCGCCGCGCTCTCTCGCAGCTGCACCGGGAGCTGTCCACACCGCAGGACCTGCTTGCACATTCCACAGTAAGGGAGTGCTAAATAAGACCAGACACGAAAACCACCTTAATTGCAACGAGGGGGAGAAAGAAGGCAACTGCAAGATGGTTATATGAATGCATTGTTTCATACTGATGGTGCAGTTGGATTTTCTCCCAGTCCGGAAGCTGGTGGCGACATGAGGTTATTTTCTTCCAGTCTAAGAAAATATTTAAGTAGCTGCCGGTGTGCAGTTTAATCGCTCAAATCGCGAAGGCAGCATGGCAAGTGAGTACAGAAATACCTGAGCACTACCAACTCCCTCACTGTAGAGGAACAAAAAATAAGGCATACATTTTCAGCTTGTGCACTGTCTGCAGAACAGCAACACGTATTTCGATAAATCGCGTGGGTGCTTTTTATAATCGTCTGCTTATTACTCTATCTTTATGTAATGGCAAAAAAACTACTTGCGCCTGTTAGATGAAAAGGACTGCTAGATATTTCTCAGCATAACTGTGGTGAAGTAATGTTATAAACGTTGCATGAGGAAAAGCTGACTTTTTTTTCGGATTTCCTGTGCCATGTAGTCTGGTTTTATCAAGAATTGCAAAGAGGTCTTTAGAAGAATTCTCAGTTAACGTGGTCTCCAGCCCGCTGCTGCTCTCCAGGCCCGCGATGCTGTGGTTAATACTGCAGAGGATGAGTATTTTGCAGGCTGGCATGAAGGCAGGGTGGGGCAACTCGCAGCCTCCTTCCATTCCCTTCCTCTCTCACACTGTAGCTGAAAATGCGTTGACATCCTGTTACTGATGTTGCATCTAACCCTCTCCCAGGTGCATTCTATCTTTTTATGCAGTACTCGCACACTCTATTTATCAGTTGTCAGTCAGCAGTATATCACATCTTTGATCCAGTGCTAGTTTGAACATCTCTTTCGCCCAGAAGTTTTAAATGTATTTAATGGTTTTGTTGATTCAAGCATAAAATCATTGGTTTAGAATCGCGACCAAAAAAAAGGTTATTGGTTTCAACAGTTGACATCAGTGTTGTTAATTGAGATTAAAATTCTGTTCATGAAACTTCTAAATTTAGTGCTGTTCACTCCCCCTGTTGCAGCACCATGTTTCTGATTATTTGACCATGTTTGTATCTATAAAAGTACATGAAGGGGCATCATTTTTGAAAGATGGAAAGAAGAAAAATCGGAAATTGTGCATTAGTATAATCAGGTTACATGTTTTAATTTAGCGATGACAGATTTCATTGCATTATTTGGTAAACATGGCACACAGCTAACAAATATGTCAAGTCATACATTGATCCAAATTATGATCTATTGATATTTTTTTCAGAGTATGGAGTGTGCTCTTTCATTTGGTAATGTTGATAAGCATACAAGTGATACTTTTAAAAATTGCTTCCTACAGCATTGACGAGTTAGTATCATTTCTGTTCTGGTTATAAATATAATATAGCATGCCAATTATTTTTGGTAAAGGGGACTTGAAATGCTTGCTGCTGATAAATTATCAGATAAGAGTTAATTGGATCCAACCTACTTATGGGAAAATTACAAAGCTTGAAAGCTTTTTGGATGAATACCAACATTGTTAGGTTAGCAAGTTTACAAAGGATAGGTTCAATACCAGCTATGAAACAATGTCACATCTAAATAAGAATAATTATTTTATCCTGACATGTTTTTCTGTGGTAAGGTGTTCTCAGCATGATGAACTAATGTGCTATGAATACGATGGAATATCTGTTTGTATCTTGGATTTTTTGATTGGCACAACTGTGTGATTTTTCCTTTAATCCAGAATGAAGAATTTCAGTCTGATTTTTAAATTCCCCCACCCCAAAAAAAATTATCCCAAAATTTATTCTATCTTGTTTAGTCTTTAGAAGAGTTATTTCTTTTAAGCCAATACTACTTTTGCCCATTCTTACCAAAGTATATTCATTAATGGTTTGAATAGTTAATTACTAATAAAATGGCCCAGAGTTGTCATCCGTGTTGTTTCAGTTGACTTAGAGCCACCTTCATGTTCCATGCTGCCTTTGGATATAATGCATCTGTTATTCAGGGAAATTTTCTGTCCATGAGTATAAGTAGTTTTAGATATCTCGGAGCATGTAAGGGTCTGTCCCACTTGGGCGTCATTTGCGCATCACGCAGATGGCGCGCAAAGATTTTGTACATCCCAAATTCCTGGGGCTCCGCGCGCGACCGCGAGTCACTGCGTACGTCACCACGCACCATGTACGCCTATAACTCTATTACACAAGTTCAAGTATCTGTTAATTTCACTGAAAGCTCTAATTGCACTGTTCAAATTGATTGCAGGAGACTGGTCTGTCCCACTTGGGCATCGTGACGCGTAAAATGATGTTGCGTAAATTACGCGCAAATGACGCCCAAGTGGGACAGACCAGTCTCCTGCAATCAATTTGAACAGTGCAATTAGAGCTTTCAGTGAAATTAACAGATACTTGAACTTGTGTAATAGAGTTATAGGCGTACAGCATGAAAATGGGCCTTTTGGCCCAGCGACTGCATGCATGCACCTGTATTCATCTGTTTAAAAAAAAATATATTATTATTCTCCCTATATTATTCTCCCCTGATTCTCCCATTCACCTGTACACTATGGGCAACTTACAGTGAGTGGCCTGTTAATCTATCAAGCTGCATATGTTTGAAATGTGGGATGGAAATGGAGCATCCAGAGGAAACCCACATTAAAATCGACAAATATATGCACGCTATCTTTGTGGTTGAATAGTGCACATGCAACATGAAATGAAACCATGGAAAATAGGAAAATATAATATTTATATGGACTACTACTAAAAGAAAATTGCTTTTATTTAAGGCATGTCGGTACTTTCCTTTCCAGATTGTCACTGGTGAGATCAAGCATTGAAAATGTTAATACCTACAAATTGGAATCAAGAGAGGATTTATCAATAAAATGTTTCTAAAAACACATGTATAGCAAACAATTAAGGATATTATATTTACTTTGGACATAAGGAGACAAGCCATAATTATGTTGGATTATGTTAATTCATTTGCTGAAATATTGAGCAGTGACTCAGCTTCAAATATTGTTTTGACAATTGGTTATTACATTGTCTTATGGAAGGAATAAAATGCAATGCTTTTGGATTTTCCAAATAACCGTTTAAAAAAAAAACCCATGACATGACAAAAAACAAATAGACAGGTACATGGATAGGACTAGAGGGATATGGACCAGGCGCAGGCAGGTGGCACTAGTGTAGCTGGGACATTGTCGGCCAGTGTGGGCGAGTTGGGCCGAAGGGCCTGTATCCTCGCTGTATCACTCTATGACTATGAGTTAAATGCTATTCTAGTCCATTGAATGTCTTGAGGATTTCTTTTTTTTTCCCTTTTTCCTTCCGCCCGCAATATTAAATATGTAAAGGAACATGTGATTCTGTTCCATTCTGTTTGTAGTTTGTTTGGTTGTTTGTTTTTTTTTTGTTTTTTTCACAAAGTCCACGAGCACTGCCACTTTTCATTTCACTGCACATCTCGTATGTGTATGTGACGAATAAACTTGACTTGACTTGACTTGGAATAAAACATGGACTGCCGAAAGCTCGGATACACTATAATTTGTTATCTCGGCGCTGCATGTTTCCCCAAAAGAATATCATTAACAGATCATTCACAAAGAATGATGAACGTTCTACCTACGATGTGACCAGTTGACAAGTTATTTGATAATAGGACTGAGTACAGTCATTTGATAACGGGATTTGTGATATTTTTAGAATTATAAACATCTGAAAAGGCTGTGAAAGGGCCATTGCATATTTACATTACTTAAAATGGAGGGCACAGTGTAAATTTGGACATCATTGTAACCTGACTCAGTTTGGTTTGTTATGTAAGATAGGCATTGGGTGTGGGCGAGCCATGTACAAGGAATTATTTGAATAATTTCCGCGTTATACAAATAAATTAACCACTGACATTTCTCAGAAACATAGGAGTGGATGTAAGCGTTTTGTCCCCCAACCTTCATTCGCCTTTGAATATAGTCCTGCCTGATTCCTTCTCCACATACCCATACTCTCCCTTGAAGGCTTTTGCATTTAGAAATATTTCCATTGCCTTTGCAAACATTTAACAACAGCTTATGGGGTAGCAAAGTCTGAAGGTTCTTAACCTCTGAAGAAATGTCTCTGCCTCAGGCCTAAGTCTCTGGTCTGTAAATTAATACTGTTGCCTTTCATTCAGAGGTGATGAAGCAGGGGTTCATCACCCAGCCAAGGGCTGCATCCTCCCTGTGTCCAGTCCGTTTAGCCCTGTTTATAATACTTTAAAGTTTCAATTGGATCCCTCCTCCTTCTGAACTTGAGTGAATACAAACTGAGTTGACTTGGTCTCTTCCATCATGCCGGGAATCAGCCTGGTGATCCTTTATTCCACTGCTTGTTTGGCATGGTCTCCTTTTGTGGATAAGGGGATCAAAACTGTGCATAACACTCCAGAAACCCTGTTTAATTGTATTTACCTTGGCTAAACTTTCCAATTATTTGATATTATTAATGAGGTTCTAAAAAGCATGCCAACTCTGTGCAATTTATTAATCTAAAATAATGGTATGGTAGTATGATGATTACGTTGTTGGTCAAGAGAATTAATTCAGAGACATGCATTCAAATCCAACAAAGACAGTCCAGAAAATAAAATAAAATCTTGAATTAAAAACCAAATGTGCAATGGTCTACAGGCATTGTTATACATAGAATAAAATATGCCATGCTTGTCACTCTAATCCCATTTTCCAGAATGGTTGCACTAATTGTTTCCGAGTTCAAGAGCGAGGGGGAAGAACAATAAATGACAGCGCGTTCATTGACCTGTGAATGCAATGACATTAAAACCATATAACTGTTTATATTTGTTATGGACAGTAGCAAAGAATGTAAAAATCTATATACATGCATACTCTTACATTTGTTATGTGCTCACATTCCAAAACCATTTTAAGAAGTTGATGCATTCCAAATATTTTGATTAATGCTCTGGTAGTTTTATTTTTAATATATGTATGGAAATATTTTGTGATGTGGTAATGTGTCTGACGAAGAGTTCCGACCCAAAATGTCACCTATCATTTTTTTTCTCCAGAGATACTGCCAGACCCACTGAGTTACTCCAGTGTTTTGTGTCTTTCTTTGTTAATATTCTCTCCTTTTTTTGAGAATGTTGTTTGGTGATCATTTATTGCACATGACATGAACATCTATCTTTTCCTTCACTCCTTAACCCCCCCCCCCCCCCCCCCCCCCCCCCCCCCCCCCCCCCCCCATGTCGACAGTAAGCAGTAAATGAATAATGTGCTGAGATTTCTTGTGTACTACTCCCCACCTCTTAGAGGTTTATGGCTCCGAGGGACACTGTTTGTCTTTTTCATGTCTATGTCATCTTTTGGCTAGAGCAGACTAATCCTCCTGTCCTGGTTTCTTCCCAAAGCCCCGTGCCTTTCTCTGATATATTTTCTTAAAATATTGCCTCCAGATGCAGTACATTCCTCACGTATTCTATTGTTTCCACAATAATTCCTCTGGATAAATAGTATTATTTTCTCCCTGCAACCAATCAACATCTTAAAAAAAAAATATATATATATATATAGTTTTTTTAAACCTCGTCTTAGAATTTCATCCCGTGAAATTTCATCTCCAAACGCCCACGCGACTGTTTTTCTGCTAATCTATGGCTGCTACTAAGAATACTTTTAACATGGAAAAAGTGGATGCTGTATAGCAGCTAAACCCCTCAATATCCGAGGGAGAAGGAGGCATTTTGTTTATAAATTATGTTTTTGTTGTATTTTAAGAAGAGTGTAATTAGATGGGTACTGTAGATGCATGGATATAGTCAGTATACAATTTACTTGCTGTTCAATGAGTTTTCAATGTATTGAATTTGTGATTGAGCTTCGTAAAGACAAGAAGGAAGATGGCAACATGAAAGGGGGTATTCCCCAGAGCTGAATCTTGCAGTTGCTGTTCTTTACACTTGAATATTCCCCTAGGTGCCCTTTGTTGCAATCTGAACACACTCATGTTCAAAGGTCTCCTTAATGAGTGATTTAAATTTCTCTGTGGCATCCTAAGATGGTAAACTTTGCAGTGGCTATTAATTTGTGACATGGTCTACAGATTTTTGATAGTGCTGAATTTGAAGGCTTGTATGCACTTAATGAGTTTCAGCAGGTAGAAGAAGTGTTTCCTTCAGACTTCAATCCTGAAGCTCTTTGTATCAAAGACTTACAACCCCTTTAAATATGTAACAGTTCAAATTTGCAGTGTTATTAGTCTGATGTAGATTTGAAGGAGTGCACTGTTTTCTTTAGGGACACTTCCAACTGGGGTCACTTCTGCCAGCATGATTGATGGCCAGACTTAATCCCTCATCTTCTGTTCAGTACTCGGGACCAGAGCATTTTCTGATGGTGATATGTGAGAATTTAGAATAAATTTCTATGAATTTTAGCAGATTTTTTAATTTTAAAAAACAATTATAGATTGCATTTGAGCTGATTGCCATTTCATACAGTTCAATGCTCAGTTCCATGCATAATTTGTAAGTGATAAAATGAATTTATGCAGAATATTATGTCTCGCTTTTGCTTTATTAAAGCTGCAATCATCTAATGGCGTGAATACTTTTAAGACCAGTGCACAGACCAGAAAATCTATGTGTTTAATCTGAGTAATAGGATTGCATTACGTAGGGTCATTTAAAGTTCCCAGCAGATGCTATTGCAACTTTCTGTGGAGGAACTACGCAAGCCTTAAGGTGTGGTTAAGGTGATTTGTCAAGGAAAAAGAGGGGAAAGGCAAGAGTTGTTCAGCACACTATCAGATTATGTATAATTCCACTACTCTGGGGAAATCTGACTTGAGTGCAAGCTTGTTTGCACAACCTTCTTCTGAATTACAATGGGGTAGCCAGAGTGCAATAAGAATGCCCTACCTTGCATCAAGCTGTGTACATGTGTACTTTTTTGTAAGAGACCAGTATTGATAGAAACAAACTGCCTATCAAATTGGAGTCTTGGTCCAATCGCGTGAAAGTTGAAATATTGGTTTGTAATGGGCCATTTGTGAAGAAGAGTTTTTGACAGTCTCCAATTTGCTATTATTGGTAAACATTAAATCAAGGCAAAACAAAGTTAATTATTTCTTCAATGTTAGATTCATGGGGCTTTGATCCAGCCTGTCTAAGGTTACCTACTCATTGGTGATACCAATTAGCACCAGGAGACTATTGGTCCATGATGCTTGCATTCAATAATACCATTCTCTTGTATATGAAACTGACCTGCAGTTTCTCAAGAGTCTATCCAGTTCTTAGTTGAAAGATCTGATTCAATCTACTTCCACCACCATTTCATGCAGTGACTTTCAAATCATGATTACTCATAGTGTGAAAAGATTATTCTCATAAAGGAAATACAGTGACCATGAGATTATAGAGGTACAGCATTCCAAGAGACCTGTTTGTATATCGTGATTTTTGTTGTTGTCTATAATTCAATCACCCCATGGTTCTTTTATAGGTCTATTATAACTCGCCTTTGCCTAATCCAAACTGAAGTGTTCCACAGTGGTCTATCCCTGTCTTCGGGTTCTAGATGAAAAAGGACAGTGAAGCGAAGCCATGTAGTACCAGCTATCTAAGGTACCTGATATTGTAACTAGACTTGTTTAATACAAAACGTAATCTGAGAAAAGCCATTGGTGTGATACAGATGGAGAAGACATAGAACTGAGCCATCACATACACTCCAGTATAGATTTAAGAGCCTTGTTGAAGACTATATTGCAGATTTGACAGCATAAATAAGTACAATAATCAATTGTATGTCTGCCACTGACTGGGACTGCAGCTGATGCTTACAACTTTATGACATAAACAGCACAATATTTTTGCTGATACACAAGCCTGCTTTAGTCTCAGACTAACTATTAGAGATTTGAATGCTGGGTAATCCTGTTTGAATGAGATATCAGCTTGCAACCTTGTGCACTCCACACATGCTGCCTCATGGACTGAGTATTTCCTGAATTTTATTTTAGATTTCCAACATCTGCAATATTTACCTTTATTGGAATCTGTTTTTTGTCACGAAGTACTGGATGTGATGCATGTGTGTTTATAGTGAGTTTCTGCAGGTGCTTGCTTCAATGTTTGATACACGTGGTTGTCTTTAGAGATACAGCATGGAAATCAGCCCTTCGGCACTGACCATCGATCACCCCGTACACTAACCTACATGCACTAGGAACATTCGTTGCAACTTGCTGAAGCCAATTAACCTACAAACCTTCCTATTAGATTTATCCAGGCCACAGCATATCCAGGTCTGTGCATTATCTGGCATAATTAAAAAGTTCGCAGAGGGGTGGCAAGTGATGTGATTCTGGTAGCAAGCTAAGGGATGCATCTTCATTAATGTTGGTTCCTTCTGTACCACTATAAATTAACCATTCTCATCACTTAGCCTTAATATGTGTCGGGCGGGACATCGGTTCAGAATCTGATTGTCAGAAGTAATGTATCTAGACTGAACATAATGAAGTGAATTGGAACCCAAAGCCAAGAATCAGCATCTCTGTAGTGGCCAGTCTGTATTTGAGAAATTGTGACCCGTTGACTGTGGGGTTTCCATGGGAAGTTATTACAAGTCCCTACTGCCATACATCACTTACAGTGGCTTGCAAAAGTTTTCATACCCCTTGAACTTTTCCACATTTTGTCACGTTACAATCACAAACGTAAATGTATTTTATTGTGATTTTGTGTGATAGACCAACACAAAGTGGCGCATAATTGTGAAGGAAAATGATACATGGTTTTCAAATTTTTTTACAAATAAAAAAAACTGAAGTGTGGCGTGCAAAAGTATTCAGCCCCCTTTACTCTGATACCCCTAAATAAAACCCAGTGCAACCAATTGCCTTCAGAAGTCACCTATTAAGTAAATAGAGTCCACTTGTGTGTAATCTAATCTCAGTATAAATACAGCTGTTCTGTGAAGGCCTCAGAGGTTTGTTAGAGAACATTAGTGAACTAACAGCATCATGAAGCCCAATGAACTCACCAGACAGGTCAGGGATAAAGTTGTGGAGAAGTTTAAAGCAGGGTTAGGTTATAAAAAAATATCCCAAGCTTTGAACATCTCACGGAGCACTGTTCAATCCATCATCTGAAAATGGAAAGAATATGGCACAACTGCAAATCTACCAAGACATGGCCGTCCACCTAAACTGACAGGCCGGGCAAGGAAAGCATTGATCAGAGAAGCAGCCAAGAGGCCCATGGCAACTCTGGAGGAGCTGCAGAGATTCACAGCTCAGGTGGGAGAATCTATCCACAGGACAACTATTAGTCGTGCACTCCACAAATCGGGCCTTTATGGAAGAGTGTCAAGAAGAAAGCCATTGTTGAAACAAAGCCATAAGAAGTCCCGTTTGCAGTTTGCCACAAGCCATGTGGGGGACACAGCAAACATGTGGAGGAAGGTGCTCTGGTCTGATGAGACCAAAATTGAAGTTTTTGGCCTAAATGCAAAACGCTATGTGTGGCGGAAAACTAACACTGCACATCATCCTGAACACGCCATCCCCACTGTGAAACATCATGCTGTGGGGATGCTTTTCTTCAGCAGGGACAGGGAACCTGGTCAGAGTTGATGGGAAGATGGATGGAGCCAAATGCAGGGCAATCTTGGAAGAAAACCTGTTAGAGTCTACAAAAGACTTGAGACTGGGGTGGAGGTTCACCTTCCAGCAGGACAACGACCCTAAATATCCAGCCAGAGCTACAATGGAATGGTTTAGATCAAAGCATATTCATGTGTTAGAATGGCCCAGTCAAAGTCCAGACCTAAACCAATTGAGAATCTCTGGCAAGACTTGAAAATTGCTGTTCACAGACGCTCTCCATCCAATCTGACTGATCTTGAGCTATTTTGCAAAGAAGAATGGGCAAACATTTCAGTCTCTAGATGTGCAAAGCTGGTAGAGACATACCCCAAAAGACTTGCAGCTGTAATTGCAGCAAAAGGTGGTTCTACAAAGTATTGACTCGGGGCTGAATACTTTTGCATGCCACACTTTTCAGTTTTTTATTTGTAATAAAATTTGTAAACCATGTATCATTTTCCTTCCACTTCACAATTATGCACCACTTTGTGTTGGTCTATCACATAAAATCCTAATAAAATGCATTTACGTTTGTGGTTGTAATGTGACAAAATGTGGAAAAGTTCAAGGGGTATGAAAACTTTTGCAAGCCACTGTATATCTAAATCATGGAATTTATATCTAAATCATAATTCAGGAATAGGAAACATTACAATATTTATTTTAGAACTTTTTGTGTTAAGTTGTTAATAGAACACAACCATTACGAAGGTACTAACATTCACATCACAGCTTCAGTCTGAAGCTTGGCATGTGGTATGTTTGAAGTTTTAATTACACAAGCCAAATGTGAGAACCAGGTGCCATTACGTTGTGTGTATCTTTTTTTGGTAAGGTTAGCTGCTACCAATTGTGCAAATTCCTAATTAAAAAAATGTAAAAAAGGACTTCTGGCGGCGTCAATGGTGGGGTGAGAGACACTCCTGTTTTGCTCTGCTCCCGAAAGAATGTTTTAATGTGCTAAAATACGAGCTGGACGATGGGGGAGTTCTAAAATATACTACCGGAGCTGCTATTTAATTGTGTGTTATCAGAAACTCTGCTGATAACAGAGAATAACAGCAGTTTTAAATGAAAAAAGGGAATCCTCGCCAGAAGCCTGTAAAACCTGCTTCAAGACCTGCCACAAGAGACTACTTGAAAAAACTTGGAAAGTCTCCTCAATCCCCTCAAGCATCAGCTGGAAGCTCAGAAGAAGAACCTGACTTTCGAAATCTTTCTACAGAAATGACCTCAATAGAGGAACAAAGAGTACATATGGAACAATTGGAAAAGTCAGTATTAACTTCAGTCACTGAAGTTATTTCTAAAGTGTACAAGGTGGGAATGTCGCGCTGGACAAAAGCCTCTCTGAAAAAAAATTAAACAAGGTAATGATACGCTGATGGGGAAAAATGATGACCAAACGTGTGATTGAGGTTGAAGAGGATTTAAACAAAAAAATTAAGCGGTTTGATAAGGACTGTAATAAAAAGCTGGACGCAATGTTAAAGTCTACTGAGGCGGCTATGGAAGGAATGGATAATACGATAACTGAGATGGCTAAGGAGATAAAGAGACTAAAAAAGGAACAAGAAAGCACTGGGAGGGAGCTTGCTAAAATGAAGCATAAATGTACGGACTTGGAAGCAAGATCAAGAAGACAAAACCTGAGGATAGTTGGAGTAAAAGAAGGAAAGGAGAGTGGGCAAAACTTTCAGACAAGTTTTGTTTGAGTAAGTTGCCAACTTACTCAAACAAGTGCTTAAGCTGCCTGAAGCCCCGAGAATAGATATGGCTCACCGGGTCCAACGTAAGGTTCAAGCAAGCCCAACGGCCCCCCAAAGACAGATTATTCTGAAATTCTAAGACATTTCAACCCTGGAAGGAATTCTGAAAAAAATTCCATATGGTGTGAATTTGATGTTTGAAGAAGACAAACTAAGATTCTTCCGTGATTTTCCAGCTGAAGTCATGGAAAAGAAGTACAAGTTTACAAACACGAGAAGGCTACTGAAAGAGGTCTCGGGACTAAGATATGGGATAGTATATCCCGCGAAATTGAGAATTACTTATAACCATGTTGAACGTGCATTCACGGATCCAGAAGAGGCACTTAATTATGCACAAATATCACAAAGGAGGACTACTGATCATGAGAAACGACGAAGAAAGAACTGTGTTTCTTTTTTTTTAACATATAAAAAATGGTTAACATATAAAAAATTATGGTAATTATATGGTAACCATTTTCTATATGTTAAAACATTTAACATATAAAAAAGCTCTGGTTAAGATGGAGAACTTTCCTCGAGGCGTTGTCTAGCCATTTTATCTTTCGAATGTTAACTTAAGGTCGGATTTTATGTTTCACTTCAACAAAGGATTGACAAAGAAGAAAAATTGTGGCGGGGAAAATAACTTGAGAATATGGAAAAATATTATCAGTGGACTTGTATATAGAAATTTATGATTTAAGAAACACACAATTACATACTAACATAAAATATAATTAATAAAATTGTGTAATATTAAGGCATAGCTTAATAATGGCTGATGTTTATTTCATGATGTTAATTACTTGCTAAATATAAGAATAACAAGTTAAATATGATTGATAAGTACTAATAACATACTAACAAATTTTATGGATATAGTAGATTTAGTCTAAATTGTGCGCAAAGAGGGGGGAGGAGACTCAGAAGCTTGGAAGTTACCCAAGGGTCTGAATCTGGTTAACCCCTTGGAACCTGCTGGTGTCTGATACAAAAGTTTGAGACTGAATTATAATAGAGCTAGGCATATCAATAGATATGGATACATAATTAACATAATTACTGTTATTTCTAAATATATACTCGGAAACTCTTTTTTATTTTGTTTTTTCTCTTTGAAGATATATTTCTAATCAATCTATTGGAGTGCGTTTTATTTTATATATATATTTCTGAACTTTGTATCGCTCTCTCTTCCAATTAATAATAACTGGTCAAGGGAGCAGAGCGAAACATATAAAAACATCTACGGAAGTCAATAAGAATTTTTCTACCACCTGTTGGTGGTCTGTTTTTAATTATAATATCTTTATTTTTGGATATTATAATATCACTTTTTGTTTGTTAAGTATCTTTTCACAACTCTACACTTTCTGGTCTTTTTCAAGGTCTATTCTGAAGGGGAGATGCCAACAAAACTTAACAGCTGGGGATGACCATCCTTCACCTAGAGTTATGAGGTTCTTGGTTGCACCATATGAAGTAAAGGTATTAACATGATTCATAATGCAAGACGATAAACAAAAGAAAACTGGAGGAATCACGTTCTGTAGTTGGAATATAAGGGGCGCTAATGAACCTATTAAAAGGGGTAAGATCTTTGCCCAATTAAAAGCCTTAAACAGTGACATCATTTTGTTCAAGAGACGCATTTGAAATATCAAACACAGATAAATTGAAGGTAAATGGATTGGGCAAACATACTACTCTTCATTTACTTCTAAATCTAGAGGTACGGCTATTATCATTCGTAAAGGTATACCATTTAAATTAAAGAATACTATAGCAGATAAAGAGGGGTGGTATGTCATAGTCACGGGAGAAATTTATTCTACTCCACTTACTTTTTTGTAAAAATATTTTTATTAGAAGTAATCCATCATAACAACGGTATAACAACTTTTCAAATACACAACCAACTTATTTCAATAAGTATACGAATGTTACGAATAATTCTTATAAACTTCTATTTTTTTAGAAAGTAGAAAAAGAAAAGAATAGATTTTAATCAATAAGAATAGTGATTAAATAATAATTTTGGTTATATAGAAAGAAAGAGAAGAGAGAGAAAAAAAATCTATGTATATATTATTGTTATATATATTTAAATAAAACAAAGTATTATATATATATATATATATATATATATATAAAAGAGATTATAGTATACATCTTAATAGTGAATAACACAATTTCAAATAGCGATATCAATAGAGACGTGTATACAAATCAAAAAAAAAACAGAGAGTTATTTTCATCTAATCCTGCTGGGTACCCATTGAGTTGTGATGCCAAGAACAGCTACCCCTTCAAATATTCTGTATATGGAGACCATATCTGTTCAAAGAGTTCGTATTTGTCCATTATACTCCACTTACTTTGATAAATATTTATGCTCCTAATTTTGACAACCCCCAATTCTTTAGTAAAATTTTGGATACAATTACAGAACTTAACTATCAAAATGTGATAATAGGGGGAGATTTGAATTGTGTTTTAGATCCATATCTGGATAAATCAGCAAAACAAAAAAGGATTAACATAAAATCTAAAACTAGTGAACTCCTAAATACATACATGAAAAATACCAACATAACAGATGTATGGAGGATCGCTAACCCAGTAGGTAGGGAATATTCATTTTATTCAACGGTACATAAAACATATTCATGTATTGATAACTTCTCAGTGGACACAAAACTAATTCCATATACATATAACTCTAAATATCATAATTGTATTATATCTGATCATTCCCCGCTAACTTTTTCTTTAAAATTAGATGGAATGCCTGATAAAAAATCGTTTTGGAGGTTTAACCCCCAAATCTTAAACAATTCACAAGGATGTACATATTTAAAAGAGCAGATGGGATTATTTTTTGAGACAAATGATACACCAGATATTTCACCCTCCTTATTATGGGAAACTTTTAAGGCATTTATTAGAGGAACTATAATCTCATATCAAGCTTTCCAAAGTAAAAAAAATAACACTGAACAATTGCAGTTAGAACAAGAAATTAGACAATTAGATTTAGAAAATGCTAAAGAACCAACTATAGATAAACATAATAAGATAACAATACTAAAATATAAATTAAATAAAATTTTATCGGCCAGAATAATAAGATTATTTCAAACTATAAAACAAGAAAATTTCGAATTTGGTGATAAACCACATAAACTCTTAGCACGCCAACTGAAAAAACGGGAAACAGAAAATACAATTACTAAAATTAAATCAGACAAAGGGGAATTACTAACACTACCTAAAGATATTAATAAAAGATTTGCTCAATTTTATCAAAATTTATATACATCTCAAACCTCTGCAAATAATACTCAAATTACAAATTTCTTAGACAATTGTAATCTTCCAAAATTAAATATGGTGGAACAAGAGGGATTAGGAGCCCAGATTACACTACAGGAAATAGAAGAAACAATAAATTTGTTGAAGAATGGCAAAACGCCAGGACCAGATGGCTTTAGTAATGAATTCTATAAAAGATTCTATGAGATAATTTCTCCACGCCTGCAAGATTTATATATATATATATACGCTTTTAAAGAAAATAATCTACCAGAAACACTAACTGAGTCAACGATTATACTTATACCAAAAAAGGATAAAGATCTAGAAGACCCAGGCTCATATAGAGCTATTGCACTCCTAAATACAGATAAAAAAATATTAGCAAAGACCCTAGCGAGAAGATTGAGTAAATATGTTAGCAAACTAATAAACCCGGACCAAACAGGGTTTATACCAAAGAGATACCATTTTAACAATTTGAGATAGCTATCTAATATAATGTAGTCACATAATACTGAAGAAGAACTAGCAATTATTTCATTGGATGCAGAAAAAGCTTTCGATCAAGTAGAATGGCAATATTTATTCAATGTATTACAAAAATTTAACATGGGAGATAACTTTATCTCATGGGTAAAATTATTATATGATAAGCCGACAGCTAGAATACTGACTAATAATATATTATCCCCGAAATTCCAATTAGCAAGGGGCAATAGGCAGGGGTGCGTACTATCACCCCTGCTATTTGCACTAGTGATAGAGCCTTTAGCAGAAAATATAAGAAGTCATCCGAATATTTATGGATATAATACCAAACACTCAAATAATAAAATTTCATTATATGCAGACGACATATTACTATATATTACAAATTCGCAAATTAGCATACCAAATATACTAAACTTAATAGAGGAATTTGGTTCTTTTTCAGGATATAGAATAAATTGGGACAAAAGCGAAATTATGACGATAAAACCTCAAGAGCCGACACATTTGTTGAAATTCCCCTTTAGAATTGCAACAGAAAAATTTAAGTATTTGGGCATCCAAATCACTAGGAAATATAAATCATTACTCAACGCAAACTATATGCCTTTATTAACTAAATTAAATGGGTTGATTACATTTTGGAAAACACTGCCAATGTCCTTAATAGGCAGATTAAACGCGATAAAAATGATCTTCTTACCACAAATATTGTACCTATTTCAATCAATACCAATATACTTACCTAAAAAATTCTTTAAAAAACTAGACTCTGATATTATAAACTTCATATGGGATTATAAATCACACAGAATTAAAAAAAAACACGTGTAAATCTAAAGAATCAGGGGGACTGACACTTCCTAACTTATTGTATTACTATTGGGCAGTGAATATTAAAAATATAATCTATTGGTTGGACAGTTCTGCCCAACAGGTAGATTGGATAAGTATGGAGAAAGAGGATTGTTCCCCAATTACAACTAAAATATAATTTGAAAAGTAATCAATATTTCAAATATCTTCAAATTCAAGATTATTTGAAAAAATATATACAAGGATATCAAACCAACTCCAGATATATTGGAGGAAGGAATGAATAGAAAGGCAGAATCAAGCAATTTAATATCTTACTTATATAATACAATTCTAAATATAGAAACACCAACGACAGAGGCAATTAGAAGGGACTGGGAACAAGAGTTATTGATAAAAATTTCGAATGATAGATGGGAAAAAAAATTATTATATGTAAATAAATGTTCAGTTAATGTAAGACATAACCTAATTCAATTTAACATTTTGCATAGACTATATTATTCGAAAACTAGACTGAATAAAACATTTTCTAATGTTTCTCCCATCTTGTATAAAACTGTATAAATTTTGGAATGAAATTTTTGGAATTTTTACAAAACTATTTAACACAAAATTGAAACCCAATACAGAACTGATTATCTTTGAATCAATGGAAGAGGGAAGTGAACTAACTATATTCCAAGAAGCTTTTCTTAATTACGGTCGAACAACAGCAAAAAAACTTTACTCAAATTTTGGAAAAACGCTACCACGCCAACATTCAAAATGTGGATCTCAAACATGTCTGAAATGCTACACCTTGAAGAAATGAGATTCCTCCTACTAGGCAAAGAAGACCTATTCTTAAATACTTGGTCTCCTTTTATCAACTTTTTACAAACAGATGGTGCAACATAAGAAATTAAATGGTTTAGAACCGGGTGATGGATGGGCAAAAATACGAAATAGGTAGATCTCTCCTAATCTCTCTTTCCTTTACTTTCTCCTTTCCTTTCAATCTTTTTAGCTTCTTATCTCGGTCCTGTATTTCTTTGGCTATCTGTTTCTACTCGCTTGTCTATCTATTCCGACACTCTTTATTTCTTTTTTCTCTCACTCTTCTTTTATTATTAAATCAAAAGTACGAAGTTGTACAAGAATGGAAATATGTATGTATGTATTCGGTACTCAAGTACAACACTATTGTATTTCTAACAATAAAAACAAAAACAAACAAAAAATAAATAAATTATTCAAGTATCAGAAACAGAATGGTACTATATTTGCCAAGTTTGTTTTGCAACATACGAGGAATTATTCAGGTATATATATGCAGCGTGTTCTTCACACAGAGAGGGGGTCGGTATGTGAAACGAGCTGCCAGAGGAGGTGGTTGGGCCAAATGCGGGTAGGCGGGACTAGTGTAGTCAGAGCTTCTGGAGAAAACCCATGCAGGTCACGGGGAGAATGTCCAAACTCTGTGTCCATAGTCGGGATCGAACTTGGGTCTCTGGTGCTGTGTCACCAGCAACTCTACTGCTGTGTCACCGTGCCGCCTTCACTCTCACTGATAAAAGCAAATCTTTTTTACTTCGGAATCACGTGAGTGACTTCGTGAAGACCCCGCCAGCACGCATGCGCGACAGGGAGGAGGGTCGCTCCTCCACCGGAACGGACCTGCAGGTAAGAAACGACTAACCTGAGGTCAGTTTTTCTTTCAGGGACTCTGTGGGACAGAGTACCCCACCAGCGGGCCGCCTCAAGAGACTGACTGCGGACTGCGGGAACGCGGGCAGTCAGTGGGGGCAGAACTTCTCCACAGACCCGGAAGTCGGGCAGCCCGTTGACCCGGCAGGGTCCGGGCTCACAGACTCACCGTTCGCGGGTAGCGACGGCAGAGCGGCAGCCCAGACTTAAACATCGCAGCCCGCAGGATCACCGCGGACTGACGGCAATGCTACCCGGAAGTCGGGCAAACCCGTTGACCCGGCGGGGTTCGGGCTCACAGACTTGCCGTTTGGGGCAGTCTATATTCCCGCATGAGCAGGTGGGGAGCACTACCTCCAACATGGCACACTCCAGCAGGAGAATGGTCACCATGGGTCTCCCAGCAGAGCCATGGCAGTACCCTTTACAGGGCTGCCAAATGCTCACCCTCTTCGCAGGGGAGCAAAGGAGTCAGGTCTAGGCTGACTCTAAAGAAGGGAATCAAATTACGCAACGTCTGGCTGGGGGGAGCGCTGTTCCACCAGGGGCCAAACCTGAAGGAAATAGGACCAACAGGTAAGTTGTACTAACCTTGAGTTGGTTGGGTTTCTGTATTGTTTAAATCCCTTACAGAAACTTCGTAATGCAGAGAAGGAGCAAAAAGAAGTCTGCTTTCAAGCATGCCATTGAAGACCGCGGGACTTCGGAGCGATTTCGGCGGCCAACATTCCTGGAGCTGACCGTTGATTTCCGGCAGCACCCGTACTTCGGGCCGAGAAGACGGCGCAGAAGTCGGGGAGCCCCCCTCAGTCGGGACCCGACTCTCCACCGCAGCAGTCCAGGGAGCTGCATACTAGCGGTAGGACAGCGCGGGATCAGGGTAGCCAAGACCCCGACTCCCCACCGCTTCAGTCTCTACGAAAACAGACCAGCGGCAAAAAAGTGCGGTAGACGGGGCCAGGTTTAAGGGCACACGCCGACTCACCACCATAGCAGTTCGCAAGAGGGCGGACCAGCGCTCAGAAGTCGTGTAGCCCCGTTGGAGCGGCTGGCACCGACTCTCCACCGCATCAGTTTGCTAGATTGCAGACCGGTGGCAAAACTAAACACAAGTCGAGTAGCCCTGTAGGAGCGGCAGGCACCGACATTGCGCCGCATCAGTCCGGAAGACCGCAGACAAGCGGCAGATTCGCGCGGGAGTCGTGTAGCCCCGCAGGAGCGGCTGGCACTGACTATCTACCGTATCAGTCCCATAGACATCACCTCGACGAGGTGCGGACTGGCGGTAAGAGCCCCATAGATTCATCAGAATCTGGGGAAGACGACTTGCCGTTCGCAGAGAGCGACGGCGGTCGCATTGCTTGTATGGAGCGGATGATGGAGCAGCTGCTCCAGATGGACCTACTCCACCAGGAGCATGCGTCCCAAGGATCATGCAGGTCCACGACAAGCCCATTACCAGGACCGTCCAACACCTCTCCCTCCTCAGTAGGGAGCGCAAGAAGTCAGGGATTAGCTGACTTCGAAGAGGGGTTGGCTGAAGACCCACAGTTGCAAGGGATACAAGAAGAGGAACTTCCGGGGATGGTGTCTAAGTTCGCTCAACCATCCCAGAAAGGGCAACCTATTCAGCCAAGGCTAGCGGCAAGCATAAACTAACTGACAACACACCAATTACAGGAACAGGTAATTTCGGAGACCACAAGCAAATACATGGCCCCGGAAAATTATGTGTCGCTGAACGTCTATACCGTGAACACACTCATATGGGGAAACATCAGCCCAGGGATAAGGGCACAGGAATTAAAAATTCAAAAAATCCTGAAACTACTGACCTCAGGCATCACTGCGTTTGCCAGGTCAGTCGACGGTATGGACATGACGGAAGAGCAGCAGGATGCATTAGCCCTGCTATGCAATACGCAATATGAGTTCAATTGTTTTCGGAAAAGCTCTATCCGTCCTACACTCAACCCCAAATTTGTAGGTTTGTGTAAGGCCACGGTTACGCCACCACCAAGACAATTGTTTGGTGATGACCTGCCCAAACAGGTGAAAGACCTAGACGAGGAAGTTAAAGCGGTAGGTTTGATAAAACCGCCTTCCTCTGGCAGACCTCCAGCGTATCGTCGGCAGCATCCATATGCAACATCTAACAGGCCCGGGTTCAACCTGATAGAGTGACGGGAGCAAACCCAAAGGTCGTGCCTTATCAGAGGCCTTTTTAGGCCAAGGCCCACAGCGACCAGCCTGGAAAATGCATCAACCCCACACCCCAGCACCACGGCTCTCCCATAGGCCGGTAATGTCACAAATGAAACAGCCCTGTATCAGGTGCTGCTGGCACGGCTCTCCCGTAGGCCGGCACTTTCATATATGAAGCAGCCCTGTCAGGCGCTGCTGGTGCGCCTGTCCCATAGGCCCATACATTTTACACATGAAGCAGCCCTGTCATGCGCTGTTGGCACGGCCTGTCCCATAGGCCTGCGCTATTGCTGTGTAAGCTCACTAAATCAACATTTAGTGTACAGCTTTACCTGTGAAGGGTAAAGATAAATCATAGCAACCTGTGCTTAAACAATTATAACATTGTCAGAGCATATAACAATAACTTTTTACTTTGCCTTTAGCTTTTACTTAAAGAAAAAACACTATAAAATACATACTTTTTATTATAAGGAGAAACCCTTTATAGCCCGACTCACCTGAGTCCAAATAGGGCTGAATGAGTCCCAGTAATTTCTTGACTGGGGACCAACGTCTGTGAGCCACTGACCCCACTGTCAGTGGCTCCAGCGTTGCTTCCTTGCCGTTCCAACGGCATCCCACAGGCAGCGACTCTGTTTGAATTTCTTGCCGTTCCCACGGCATCCCCGCAGGCTGTGGAGCCGCTGACCCCCCTGTCAGCGACTCTGCTTAAATTTCTTGCCGCTTTTACGGCATCCCTGCAGGCTGGGGAGCCGCTGACCCCCTGTCAGCGACTCTGCTTAATTTTCCTGCCGTTTTTATGGCATCCCTGCAGGCTGGGGAGTCCCTAACTGAACTGTTAGCAGCTCCTTATCTTGCAACCCGATCAATTTTGCAGGTTTATCCGCATTTGCGGTCGGACTGGAATTTCCCCACAGTCCATAACCGGCAACTTGTCGGGCTGCGAAACTGGCAGGAAAAACCTCTGTAAAAAGAGGCTCCTGCATAAAAACCCCTAGTAAGTAAAAAACCAAACTTACCTTTTAAGTTTAACTTACCACCGGCAGGAGCTCTGTCCTGCCAGACTGGTGCTTGCGCCAATGCAGCTGACGTAATGTTGCGCATGCGGCCTGGCGGGCCTTCTTCACGGAATCACTCACGTGACTCCGAAGTAAAATTGTGGCATTTAAAAGGCTTTTAAATAGACATGTGGGTATGCAAGGATATGAATCATGTGCAGGCAGAGGAGATTAGTTTAACTAGGCATCATGTTCGGCATGAATTTTATCAGCCAAAGGACTAGTGCATGTGCTGCAATGTTTTATGTTCTAGTGGGAAATAGTAACGACATTTTTGCAGCATATGAGTACTCAATTATTCATTTTTATTTTGTAGTTTACATTTTGAGGGAAGAAATTATTTTGATGTGCCTAGTTGCCAAGGACTGATCTCCATAAAGACTGGAAAATTACTGTCTTCCGCCAGTCCTCAATCCATTGGTGAAATTGACTGGCTTTTTTTGAGTGCTTGATATCATACTAGAATGCAGCATTTAAAAAAAAAAAAATTTGTTTAATATATATTTTTATTAGAGTATGTAGGCAGTGACTTAGCAAACACATAGTATGATAGCAATATTTCGTATACAACAGTCATACATTATTAATATTATCAAGTGAATCATTTGGACTCTAATCTTTTTTTTTATAAAGAGCGAAAAACAGAAAGAAAAATAAGATAAAAATCAAAAAAAGATCATAAAGAATGGAATAATTTACCATTAATACACCATTGGAGATAAGATCAAGGAATATAGAATATAACTTTTCATCGAATCCTATGTCCAAGTTTCAGTTAGGGTTCCCTGCCGAACCGATCTACCCTTTTAAGTAATCAATGAAAGAAGACCATGTTCTAACAAAAACTTCTTGTTTGTCCATTAGGGCAAATTTGATTCTTTCCAGGTGTAGGGTCTCCGACATTTCCGTAATCCACATTTTAATTGTGGGGGATATAGGACCTTTCCAAAATTTTAATATTAATTTCTTCCCAATTATTATACTGTAATCTAGGAAATTTCTTTGACTTGTTGTAAGAGTTAAACTTTGTTCTGATATTCCAACTATTATTAATTTTGAGTCCGGATCCAGTTTAGTATTAATAACTTCAGAAGTTATTCTAAAAATCTCAATCCAGAAATTCTTAATTTTTATACAATTTGCAAAAAGTATGCAAAAATTAGCCTCTGGATGCTGACATTTATCGCAGATAGAGGAGACCTGTGGAAAGATTCTATTTAATTTAACTTTTGAGTAAAGTAATCTATGTAATACTTTGAATTGTATTAAAGCATGTCTGGAGTTTAACGAGCATTGATGTATATATTGTAAACTTTTGTCCCATATTTCTTTCGTTTTTATGGGTTGGTTTATTTCATTTTCCCATGTATGTCTATATGATTCCGTCGATGGTATCTCGCTATCTAAAAGGGTATTATAAATATAAGTTGTTAATTTTTCTGTATTAGGATGCTTATTTAAACATTCATCAAGGATTTCTGGTTCCTTATTCCTATAATCTTGTGTATTTGATTTAACATAATCTCTGAGTAGTAGATATCGAAAAAAAATATTTGAATGTAATCCATAAATCTGTTGCAGTTCCTGAAATGAAAGATAAGTGCCTTTCTTATAAAGATGTTCCATCTTTTCGATTCCATTGTTTTTCCATTGTATAAAGCCTTTATCCAGCATGGAAGGTTTGAATAAGGGATTGTTTACAATAGGGAGACAATATAGTGGTATATTAGCCAATTTTAAAGCCTTTTTAAGTTGTTTCCAGATTTGTGTACCACTATATATTATAGGGTTTTCCCTATAGGTTTTTTAATGCAATTTTGTGGTTTACATTTTGAGGGAAGAAATTATTTTGATGTGTCTTGTTGCCAAAGACTGATCTCCATAATGACTGGAAAATTACTGTCTTCCGCCAGTCCTCAATCCATTGGTGAAATTGACTGGCTTTTTTTGAGTACTTGATATCATACTAGAATGCAGCATTTTTTTAACAGTGCTGTTAATGGATAGCAGCATTAATATATTATAACCCTGGAGTAAATCAGTTTATTGTACGTTGCTGTGCTTCAGCCTATATATATCTATTGGAAGAAAGATTTCATTTGACTGCATGTAATGTTTAAAATATTTTAAAGGAAATGTTACTCAATTTAATATCTTCACTGTGTTGCAGCACTGTAAAGTTAATATTTTGTCAAGAAACATAGAGCAGTTCATATTAACGGTCAGAGGAGGTTGACACATAGTGGGTTCTGCGATCCTAATTGGGCTCCAATTTCTGCCATTGATTCTCAGTTCGGCTTATTGTCACAAGTACTGAGGTACAGTTTTTTGTTGTGTGCCAACCAGTCAGCAGAAAGACAATACATGATTACAATCTATCCATTTAGTGTATGATAAGGGAATTATGTTTAGTGCAAAGTAAAGCCAGCAAAGTCCGTTCAAGGATAGTCCGAAGGACATCAAAGGGGTAGATAGGAGTTCAGCACTGCTCTCTGCGTGTGGTAGGATGATTCAGTTGCCTGATAACAGCTGGGAAGACACTGTCCCAAATCTGGAGGTGTGCGTTTTCATACTTCTGTACCTTTTGCCTGATGGGAGAGTGGAGAAGAGGGAGTGGCGATGGTACGATTCCTTTGAGTACTCGATGTGTTTGCACCAAATACTTTTCTGCTATTTTAATAGTACCATTAACATAGTTAAAATAGCGCAAAGGCCCGGTTAGATCTCAGAAGAGGATGTTTAATAGAAGTAGATTAAGTATTCATACAATGACAGATCCAATCTGTACTATTTTTCAGCTAAAATGGTATTCTCCATCACAGCAATAAAATATTTAACACAGAACGAAGAGGAAAAATCTGCAGATTTTTTCTTTCAGTTTTAGTTCAAACTGATATAATTTGTGTATATTTCTGTTTGAGATTGGTCCATCTGTTTTCAGGTATTTGAGTCTCTTGTGGCATCTGGTGTCAATCTATCCAACAACTCGGCGCAATTGGTTTCTGATATAGATGGAAAGGAGAATGAGGAAGCAAGTATCACTTTATCAAATCCTGGTCACATCCAGGATAAAGTGTTGAGATCTTTTTCTACTTGTGATAGTGCATTGGTATTCTGAACCCAAACCCAGGAGAGATCGCCATGGACACCAGGCTGCCAGTGTTTAGAGATCTCCAATGAAATAAAATAATTTTGTTTTGTAAGGAATGTGTAGGTTTGTCTGAACCAGAGGCGTGCACCTCCTGGATGGGGAGAACCAAAGCAAAAGCTGGGTGAGGAATAATACTAATTTTACCTCTTTAGGTCTTCTAGGGCAGGGGTTCTCAACCAGGGGGGAATTCCCCCCAGGGGGGGATTTCAGGTTTTCAGGGAGGGAATTGGGACCACAGATTAGCAAACTCAAACTGTTAAAATGTTGATCTTTTTATTGCCTTTGAGCTCCCCAGGGCGGCACAAAAATCAGTATGCATCGGTTACAATTTGAGGCAGACAATCTTGGAAAGGAAGGGGGGGGGGGGGGGGGAATGACATTCTGACATATGGTGAAAAGGGTGCATGGGGCAAACAAGGTTGAGAACCACTGTTCTAGGGAGTGTAGGGAATGGGAAACATGAATTAAAATTCCTATGAAAGAGCATGAGATCGAGCCTTGGACTATTGCTGTAAACTATTCCACCAAATCAATGCAGCTGAAAACATTTACCTAACTTAAAAAGCACATCAGTAAATCTCTCAAAATCTTTGATTTTGAAGATTGGAAAGAGAAACACAAGACGGGCAAAATTAAATTCTACAATTTAGCAGTGTTATACCCAGTTCATCAATTATTTTTGGTACAATTATTTTTGGTAACAAAGGTTATTTGCTAGAACTTCTTTGTGATGCATTGGTTATCATTGTTTCAATGTGTAATAGGATTATGAAGCTCTAGTGGTGAACCTCTCAATGTCAGCTTCATTAATATAACCTTGAAGTCTTCAGTTATTATTTGGATTTTCTTAATAGCTATTTATTTAATGGAGGAAAAGCATCCTATTTCACATTTCTAGCACCTAAACTTCTAAAAACAGCACATGAATACAGGCAACACCAAAAGACTCAAATATATATAGTTCTATATTTGAACGGATATCATTAAATTCCCACATGATTAATTAGGTTATGTAATATAACTTACTTATAACAAATTATATATGTTTATGCTTGTGCAGAAGCTATAATAAAGCTACAGATCTTGCATACTGAAAATAAATGCACCTTTTAAACAATTAATAGATAATTGGCTATGAAGAAAACCTAATTGATAACTAAAAACTTAAGTTTTGGATTTGCAAATGTGGAAAGTTGTACAAAGGCCTAACTTCCACTTTTAACAGTGATGCTCAAAACACATTATATTCAGGATAAACCACTGGAACTGAATTTTGGAGGTAGAATATGAACTACTAGTGTTTAATAGTGTATGATTAGGTGAGTATGTTTCCGTGTAATCCTTGTTTATCATCTTTATCAATGAGATAAATAACGATATGGGGAGAAGACAGGCACGGGTTATTGATAGCGGACGATCAGCCATGATCACAATGAATGGCGGTGCTGGCTCGAAGGGCCGAATGGCCTCCTCCTGCACCTATTTTCTATGTTTCTAAAAGAATATATGCTGCATTTGAGTAGTTGCAATAATGTGCGAATGGTTTGTTTGGATTGCTGTATCATTTTTTTGTCTTCCATGATATAATCTATTGTGGATAGATGATAGTTATTTAAACAAAAACATCATATTTCACATTTGAGATTTTTTTGCTGGACTTCAGTTGGAGTTGCCTAACAGATTTCCTGTTCTTCATTAATTAAGCTATTAAACTTGCATGTTTTCCAGTTATTTTACACGTGATTTTCTAGATGGATGGCCCAACGGCAATTTAAAATCTGATCAGTCAAAGGCTTGGCCCATGATTGAGCTTTACTGATTTAATAATATATATTTTACAGAAAATGAATGGATTTTGTTTTTCCAATCACTCGTGGGCATCTTTAACCGAGTGTTTTTATATCAAACAAATGTAAATCATTATTCTGGAGTCATAATTTCTGAATGCAGTAGAAATGACTGAAATATTACACATTAAACTTTGGGCACAATAGTCGAATATGTTTATGACTGTGTTTAAGGAGACATTACATTCATGCTTATGTTGAATGTGCCGTTTGCTGTAATATATTCAAGCTGGTATTCATAGTATGTGAGAGCTAATAGAGTCTTTCGCATTGCCTTGTGGCTTTCTATTCTTTATGTTAAATCATTAATATTGTTGCAGTATATATGAAGAGTGCTGTTTGCCAGCTAATTTCCGGGTTCTGTGGCCTATGCTATTGATAAATTGTTCTATAATTTATCTCTCAAACTTTAACTTTCACTTTAGCAGAAGTGGTGACTTTTTTCACTCTTTTGGTGTCTCTAGGTTTCTGGGTTCATCAGACTCTCGACCTGATTTTAGCGCTGAATCTGGCTCCACAAGACTGCCCACAAATTGCTGCTAAAACAGGGATCTTATTTCTGCCTTTGCAATAATAATCAGTTGGTTCAAATGAAGAATATAAAAGCGTTGCCAGTGGGATTGTCTTAGCTATACTTTTGAGAGCCCAGGAATATAATTTGTGAATGCATATTTCCACTGTATGTGCAATTTGTGAACAAATCATTGTGTTGGACACATTGACATTTGGGTGAAAAGCAGAGGAACAAGTCAGACTGATGTTGTCCTTTTGAGGCAGTGGACTATTCAGGGGTTTGGTGTGCTGTGGTAAAGAGCCCTATCGGAACATTATCAACAGCCCACTGAGAATGACATGCTGACACATTTAAAATACTCCTCTTTGGCCCAGATAAACAGTTAGAGGATATTCATAAACCTGTTGTCCCCTTGCTAAAACTATCCAGAAGTTGACAACAGTGAAATAATTGGTGCAGCAATGGGGAAGGTGATGTATTGGTGGAATAGAATGTTGACTGCACCCTGAGCCATTTGTGAATCTTGATGTAAACTTTGAGAATGTGCCATTTCAAAGTGCATCATTATTATATATGTTGTATACTAGTGACTAGAAGTATGAGTTTTTATTCAACTAGAGGAACTATTTCTGGGGGGGGGGGAATGACTGCGAGTGACAGTGGTCTCTCTCCTTTGGTGGGAAGGTTAAAAGTACCTGGAAGCATTTTGCTGTCAATTATAAAACATCTAATCTTTGAAGCATTGCCATGAATTTTTCTACATATTGCATGTCTGGTTTTCCTGGATGTTTCGGTGTAACTGCTTTTCTCCTTTTGGTAGTTTTTCATCTGTTTGTCGGCAACCTAACGTTTACACTTAATGCTTCATAGTTGGCTTGAATCGCTGTCCGCTTTAATTGGCTGATCAGTGGTAAATTTAATGGAGATGCGGAGAGTAAAGGTGTGCATTTGGATGCTGTTGAGGGTCTGAATCTGGATGAGAAGTAGGAGGCTGCCACCGGTAGATGTTCATGGTAGGCCAGAAAGTCATAGAATTAGACAGCCAGAACAGTCCCTCAGGCCCACCGAGTCAACATACACCAGCAAATGCCCTAATCTACATTAATCCTACTCCAAGCCATTAAAAAAAAACTTGCACATTCTCACCAACATTCTCACCAAGGCCAATTTCCTTCCTGACCCACACGTCTTTGGGATGAGGGAGGCAACCAGAGGAAACACAGGCAGTCACGGAGAATTTCACTTTATGCTTTATCTTCTGTTGTGATGGGGTAGGGGGTGTAAAATCTAATTGTTTTTGCTGTCTGACCATCATATCAAAAAAAGTAAACACATATTGGTGTTTCTCTCATACTTCAGCGTAATCAATAAGTGGTATGAATTATTTTTGCAGTTCAGTCATAAAAATTGAAAACTGCCTCTTCAGATAAGAGAAATAACTTTTTTGAATTCAGTACGTTGATAGCATATTTGCTCACTTGCTGCAGTTATTAGTTTATGTGGCGCTCTTTTTATTTTGTTGCAGTTAATATTGTACATTGCGATATTTAAACTTAATTTCATCGTTTTTCTACATTTTGATAATTTGGGGAAATGTCAAAACCAATTACATAGAAACATAGTATTTGTTTCAATTATGTTGTTGTACTGTCTGTTAAAAATATTACTTCCAATTGGAGAATAGTTGTCAGTGTACTGTGTTTTATGGGAATAGTAAGGAAAAGGTTGTGGTTGATTTTAGATGGCCGTTTTCACTTCTGCAAAGGAAGATAGCATCAGTTTAAAAACACTGCAGCAAAGAATTGGTTAAACCATAAAAGGCTGATGCCGTTCTTTCAATTATAGACACAGACAGCCAAACCTGATGGTGCCAACCCGATAACGAAAAGTGTTAAGATAGATGTATTGTATTTTGCCTTTACTGGATTGCAGTAAACAGACACTCTTTCACTTGTTGAAAGGATGGCACCAGGAGGATCTCTGGATATTGTCTGTAATCTTGCCTGATGGTACCTGCTATCATGACATTTCCATATGACTGTTTTTACTGCACCCACATGCCCCATCAAATTCTATCTGAAAGATTTCCACTGAATTGCTATTCTTCAGCAGTATGAGCATCTTTAGGGTGGTGTGCTGTGAGCTGTGTGTGCGCTGCATGATTGAATGTATTGACTACAGCCAACCGTTATTCCGTTCCCTCCCTCTACCACCTGCTGGATGTTAATCAATTAATCAATGGCATAATGGCATAGAAGCAACAATGTATTGCAGTAGCAGCAAAACAGTTGTATTCAACTGGAAGTCGATGATCCACGGTGTCCCACCTTTCTTGAATAATTACAACATTATCTCATTGTTTTTGACAATGTTGTTTTTGTCAGTGTTAGTTTAGCATTGGATTATGGAGGGATGGTGGAGCGCTAGTAGAACAATCAAGGAGTGCAATGAAATAGTCATTCGTGTGAAAACAATTATAATGGGAGCATGCTGGAAGAAGGCAATGGTGTTGGTAGGCAGACCTGGGTACTTTGCTGATTGTGAATCAGTGGTCCGAAGAGAGTTTCAGCAGTCAATTCATTAAATCTGGATTGGGCAATATAATGGAGGTAGTAGTAGATGGTTGTTGTCTGCTTGGATGTTTGCTCTGAGCTAATCTAAGGGTCATGAATGAAAACCAAGTTGTGAACAACCTAATATAGTTTCAGTCATTTGACAAGTTGAACAGTGGCGTTGATGGCCAGGGCTAGAGTTAGGGCCAGGAATGGAAGATAACCATATCGACCTTCTCAGTATTTAGTGGAGAAAGATTTGTAGTGAGGTGCATCTGTGTGTTGTCAGCATACATGTGGAACCAGAGTCTTTGTTCCTGATTAATGGCGAGGGGTGGCATATTGAGAAATGAGAGGGGTGTTTGTTTCTTGATTCCCCTACTCTGGGTAAAAGACTGTGTGTTCACACATCTATTCCCCTCATGATCTTATCACCAATCAGCATCTTGCACCAATGAATACATTCCTATTTGCCCAGCCTCTTCCTATATCTCAGGCCCTTGAGCTCTGCAAAAAAACATCGTAAATCATCTCTCTGCTCTTTCTAGCTTAACCACATCCTTCCTATAGCAGGGTGTGCAATACCGCACAAGGTTAATTCCCGAGATGGTGGGACTGTCATTACAAGGTTAATTCCCAGGATGCTGGGACTGTCATATGCTGAGAGAATGGAGCAGCTGGGCTTGTACACTCTGGAGTTTAGAAGGATGAGAGGGAATCTCATTGAAACATATAAGATTGTTAAGGGCTTGGACACGCCAGAGGCAGGAAACATGTTCCCGATGTTGGTGGAGTCCAGAACCAGGGGCCACAGTTTAAGAATAAAGAGTAAGCCATTTAGAACGGAAACAAGGAAACACGTTTTCTCACAGAGAGTGGTGAGTCTGTGGAATTCTCTGCCTCAGAGGGTGGTGGAGGCAGGTTATCTTGATGCTTTCAAGAGAGAGTTAGATAGGGCTCTTAAAAATAGCGGAGTCAGGGCATATGCGGAGAAGACAGGAATGGGGTACTGATTGGGGATGATCAGCCATGATCACATTGAATGATGGTGCTGGCTTGAAGGGCCAAATGGCCTACTCCTGCACCTATTGTCTATTGCACACAATACTACAAATGCAGCCTTGTGCAACTGTAACATAACATCCCAATTTATGTACTCAATGCCCTGACTGATGAAGGCCAATGAACTAAAAGCCTTTTTGTACTCCAAAGTCCCTCTGTTCCACAACCCTCTCCATGGTCCTGCCATTCTCTGTGAAGGTCCTGCCCTGGTTTGATTTCACAAAATACAACACCTCGCATGTATCTGCAGTAAACTCCATTAACCATTCCTCCACCCATTGCCCAGCTGATCAAGATCTTGCTGTAATTTTTGATAACCATCTTCACTGTCTATGATACCACCCACTTTTGTGTCATATGCAAACATACTATTTATGCCCTGTACATCTGCATCCAAATTGTTCTTATAAACCACAAACTGCAATCTTCCACCATCGTCCTCTGTTTTCTTCCATGAAGCCATTTCTCTATCCAATTGGCTAGCTCTCCCTGAATCCCATGTGATCTGACCTTCCAGAGGGCCTACAAAGCCTTCTCAAATGCTTGCTGAAGTCCACATAGACAACATCTGTGGCTTTTCCCTCATCAATCTTTTTTGTTAGTTCTTCAATATTTGACTGAAAGGTGTTAAAGACAGGGTTCCTTGAACATTCGGGTGATGGGCTCGTATGTGGGAGTTTGTGTTTTAATGATGCTAGCAAGGAGTAGGAGGTTGGAGAAGGCCGGTAGTAGGCAAGTGCAGAAGGGTACAAGGTTACTTTGTTGGGGGATGAGTAATGAAGTGGGCACAATGCCTGAGGGGAGAGATCCATTAACATTACAATGAAGATGTAGGGATGGTGAGCAATTTAATGTGAATAGAACATGTGATTAACCATGAAATTATAGCCGAGTGAACAAAGGACAGCCAACGGACTAGTCATTGAACTAGAGTCACCGTTGCAATGTGGAAATGTGATGGGCGATTTGCACATAGCAGATCCTGCAAACAGCATCGTAATAATAACCAGAGGATCAGTTTTCGGAAGATGCTTGACCAATAAATGTTTGCCAGGGTAATGGTGGTAAATACATAGATCCATTCCAGACTAATGCTCCATTGTAGCGACACCATACGTGGTGAATAAAGGTGAGACATCAGGCAGCTTCAAAGTGTTGTTTATTCAGTGGTGACTCGTTAAGTTGGCGCGCTAACCATATTACAATGTTGCTGTAGCTGAGCGAGGTTGTTCCCTCGGGCTCAGCTACCGGTTGACTCTCGTAGGTCTCGAGGTAAGGGACCTTAAGTACCAGGACACTCCCTCTAGCCCATGACGTCACGTGCCCGCCCTCGAATCTCCTGACGAGGGTTCGAGCATAATTGGCCCGAGTTTAGGCTGACGCCACACCATAATATTTATGGTCCTTGAGAAGGCAAAAGTTATATTAGTTTAATGTCTGATCTGAAAAATGGCACCTTGACATTGATGCAAAAAAGATAGTGTATGGCAAATTCTTGGAGTTTACCAATGACCATTCCAGGCCAAAACATGTATTTTCATTAGGCAGAGTTTAACCCTCATAGGACCATGAAGATTCAGATTTTCAGTTCAGTTAGATTTGCAAGCTTGATTTACTGACAGCACTGAGGAGGAGATGGACAAAGGACATTTCTTCAAAATTCTTTACTGATTAATGAAAGTAAAATCTTGCTACAAAGTATGCATGAATGAAGTTGAGATTGGCAATATTGTGATATGTTCAACATTGAAGTCTCTGCTTCCTCTCGCTGTCAAGCTGCAGCTGGATGAAGTCAACATACATGAAGGAGAGGCATTCTCCAAGTCTCAATGGGACGAAAGTGTGCACTGTCAATTAGGGGACTTTTGGGCAACCATACAATTGATTTTGCACTTTTTCTAAAAGGCAAAATATATTCAGTATATTAATATTGATGTGTATATTTTAGGCAAACCTTACCCTGCATGAACATGAGTACAGATGGTGTCATATTAAAGAGATCTTGTTCAAGTGGGATTCCCTCGTTGCACATATTTCCCCTAACCACAGTTATTACTGCACATTGTTGCTTACACAAGGAAGTGTCTATTGGGTCTTTTTCTCCTTGGAGGGCAGTTATATGTGGTATCACCAGTTGGCCAGTTGCAGTATTGAAATACATTTTTATTATTCTGTGGAATTCTCTGCCTCAGAGGGCGGTGGAGGCGGGTTCTCTGGATGCTTTCAAGAGAGAGCTAGATAGCAGTCAGGGGATATGGGGAGAAGGCAGGAACGGGGTACTGATTGGGGATGATTAGCCATGATCACATTGAATGGCGGTGCTGGCTCGAAGGGCCGAATGGCCTACTCTTGCACCTATTGTCTATTGTCTATTACCTCTTATTAGCTTTGTGCCATGAGTATTTAAATGTCAGAGAGTGTGTTTTAGAATGTGTGTTATTAATTAAGTATACAGTAGATAAATGCTTCCATACATAAGAACTGACTCCTTTGCAGAATTTGATTAAGCATGCTTTTAATTTTGCCAAGATGCTTTCATTTTATTCATCCCAAATGTCCAATGACATGCTGACAGAGAATAATAAAAGTTCTAATTACATTAAGGAAATAACTGTAATTGTACCCATAATTTGAAGAATTGCTAAATTGTATTTGTACCTAGCTGGTGTCATTCATATAATTACACTTGGCTATTATGGTCCACCAACACCATCTCCCTACTCAAGAAAGCACAGCAACGCCTCCACTTCCTTCGACGGTTGAGGAGAGCCGACCTCCCCCCTTCTGCCCTCACCATCTTTTACAGGGGTGCCATTGAGAGCATTCTTACCAGCAGTCTCTCAGTCTGGTATGGCAGTTGCTCTGCTGCTGACCAGAAGGCCCTACAGAGAGTGGTGAGGACAGCGGAGAAGATCACCAGATCACCCCAACCAGCAATCCACGACTTATACCCATCTCGCTGTCGCAAGAGAATAACCAATATCATCAAAGACACCACCCATCCAGCACACAAACTGTTCACCCCCCTTCCATCCGGCAAGCGCTACCGCAGCATGCGGTGCAAAACCACCAGATTCAAAAACAGCTTTTTCCCCTCAGGTCATCAGACTACTCAACTCACTCAAGAAAATTCCATGAACATTACACAAACAAAGATCAACTGACTGTCAAATAACTTTAACTCAATGTCTGCAGTATGCTCTTTGCACTTTTCTATATTGCACCTTTTATTATTGCACTTTAATAACATACCTCAAAATGTTACCAGACTGGCACACTATATAATGCCTATTTTTAACGGTATATTTTTTAATGGTATTTTTAATGGTAGATTGTCTGTCTGTGTTATAAATAAATATTACTTGCACATTTGGAGTATGGGGAAACGCAATTTCAATCCTCTGTGTAACTACTTGTTGCATTATTTGAATTGACAATAAAGTTGACTTTGACTTTGACTATTATTTGGTTCTAATTGCATAACATTTACAATTGATTTAATGCAAGTGAGTATAGGGAGGTAATGGAAGAGTGTTTCATAAACTGGAGGTCTGTGTTGCATGGGGGTACACAAAGGCAGCAGCATCTAAGGAGCGAAGGAGATAGGCGACGTTTCGGGTCGAGACCCTTCTTCAGACTGGTCAGGGATCAGGGAAACGAGAGATATAGACGGTGATGTGGAGAGATAAAGAACAATGAATGAAAGATATGCAAAAAAGTATCGATGATAAAGGGAACAAGCCATTGTAAGCTGTTTGTGGTGTGAAAATGAGAAGCTAGTGCGACTAGGGTGGGGGAGAGAGAGATAGAGAGAGAGGGAATGCCAGGGCCCGAGGGCTGAGGGAGGGTTGGGAAGGGGAGGAGACAGCAAGGGTTAACAGAATTGAGAAAATTCAATGTTCAAGCCCAAAGGATGCAGACACCCCAAGCGGAATATGAGGTGCTGTTCCTCCAACTTGCGGTGTTGCTCACTCTGGCCGTGGAGGAGGCCCAGGACCGAGAGGTCGGATACGGAATGGGAGGGGGAGTTGAAGTGCTGAGCCACCGGGAGGTCGGGTTGGTTATTGCGGACCGAGTGGAGGTGTTCGGCGAAACGATCGTCAAGCTTCCGCTTGGTCTTACTGATGTAGATCATCTGGCATCTGGAGCAGCGGATGCAGTAGATGAGGTTGGAGGAGGTGCAGGTGAACCTCTGTCGGACCTGGAAGGACTGCTTGGGTCCCTGAAAGGAGTGGAGGGGGGAGGTGAAGGGACAAGTGTTGCATTTCTTGCGGTTGCAAGGGAAAATGCCCGGGGAAGGGGTAGAGCGGGAGGGAAGGGAAGAATTGACAAGGGAGTTGCGGAGGGAGTGGTCTTTGCTGAAGGCAGACGGGGGGAGATGGGAAGATGTGGCGAGTGGAGGGGTTACGTTGGAGGTGGCGAAACTGGCGGAGGACTGTGTTGTATTTGCCGGCTGGTGGGGTGAAAGGTGAGGACCAGGGGGACTCTGCCCTGTTTGCGAGTGGGGGAATGGGGAGAGAGGGCAGTGTTGCGGGATATGGAGGAGACCCTGGTGCGAGCCTCATCTATAGTGGGGGAGGAGAATCCCCGTTCTCTGACGAATGAGGCCATTTGTGATGACCTGGTGTGGAACACCTCATTCTGGGAGCAGATGCGGCGTAGACGGAGGAATTGGGAATAGGGGATGGAGTCCTTACAGGAAGCAGGGTGGGAGGAAGAGTAGTCCAGGTAGCTGTGGGAGTCAGTTGGTTTGTAGTGGATGTCGGTCAGGAGTGTATCACCTGCAATAGAGATGGTGAGGTCAAGGAATGGTAGGGAAATGTCGGAAATGGTCCAAGTGTATTTGAGTGCCGGATGGAAGTTGGTGGTGAAATGGATGAAGTCAGTCAGTTGTGTGTGGGTGCAGGAGGTGACACCAAAGCAGTCGTCGATGTAACGGAGGTAGAGGTCGGGGATGGGGCCCTGGTACGCCGAGAACAAGGATTGTTCGACGTACCCGACAAAGAGGCAAGCATAGCTGGGGCCTATGCGTGTGTTTGGAGGAAATGGGAGGAGTCAAAAGAGAAGTTATTGAGAGTAAGGCCCAACTCCGCTAGGCGGAGGAGGGTGTCAGTGGACGGGTATGGATTGCTCCTCTGGTCGAGGAAGAACCGGAGGGCTTTGAGACCGTCCTGGTGGGGAATGGAGGTGTAGAGTGACTGGACGTCCATGGTAAAGATGAGAGGATGGGGGCCTGGAGAATGGAATGCATGGAGCCGACGGAGAGTGTCTGAGGTGTCTTGAACATATGTGGGGAGGGATTTAACAAAGGGGGATAGGATGGCGTCAAGGTATGTGGAAATGTGTTCGGTGGGGCACGAACAGGCAGAGACAATGGGTCTGCCAGGGCAGTCGGGTTTGTGGATTTTGGGGAGAAGGTAAAATCGGGCCGTGCGGGGCTGGGAAACGATGAGGTTGGAGGCTCGGGGGGGTAGGGAGCCAGTCTGTGTTGCATGGTGTGTCTGTGTTGCATGGTGTGCTTTGGGGATCAGTGCTGTGCCCATTGTTGTTTGTAGTTCTTATCAATAATTTGGGTGAGAATGTACGAGGCATGATTAGTAAGTTTGCTGATGACACCAAAGTAGGTGCTATCATAGACAGTTAAGTTGGTTATCAAAAATTACAGCTGGATCTCAATCGGCTGGGCAAGGAACTTCAGTGAATGACAGGGCCCTGCGAGTGCTGTGGGGCAGAGAGATCTAGGAGTATAGGTACATAATTCCCTGAAAGTTGTGTCGTGGGTAGGGTGGTAAAGGAAGCTTTTGGTACATTGGCCTTCATCAGTCAGGGTGTTTAAAAGTTGGAACATTGGTTATTGTTACAGTTGTACAAGACTTTGTTGAGGCCGCATTTGGGGTAGTGCGTTCAGTTTAGTCACCCTGCTACAGGAAGGATGTAATTAAACTGCAAAGAGAAGATTTACAATTATGTTGCCAGGACTCGTGGACTAGGGAGAGGTTGGGCAGGCCAAGACGTTATTCCCTGGAGCACAAGAGGCTGAGGGGTAATCTTACAGAGGTATATAAATCATGAGGGAAATAGATAGGGTAAATGCAGAGTTTTTACCTTGAGTAGGGGAATCGAGAATCAGAGGTTTAGGGTGTGAGAGGAAAGATTTATAGAGACCTGAGGAGCAACTTTTCTCTACACGGAGGATGGTGGATATATGGGATGAGCTGCCAGATGAGATGGTTGAGGCAGGTACTATGACAGCAAACAAGACACTTGAACAGATACATGGAAAGGATATGTTTAGAGGGATATGGACTAAATGTTGGCAAAGCGGACTTGCTTAGATGGGAAGAGATGGTCCACATGGATGAGCTGGGCCAAAATACTATTTGTGTGCTGTAGGTTTTATGACTCTCGTGTACAAAAATACTGAGGTTGAAATCGTACTTGACAGAGGTAGCAAAGAGTCAGCTTTCTCTGTTAAATCATGCACTGAAACACTGCAGAAATCCCTGGGCTGTGAGATCATGGTTGAAACCACAATTTGTGGATTCTTGGTGGAAATCAACCATTCAAAGTAAGGGATAAACTCCTTTTTCAGCTTAATTAGAACCACTGAATGTGGAGGACAAAACCCATTTAGCTCATCCAGCACATGCCAACTTTTACCACATCCCTTCTTATGCTATTTCTATCTCATTCCATGCAGTTAGTTCCCTTTTGGAAGCCAGAATGGAGTCTTCTTCCATCACCCCTTCAGTGAATGCAAAGTTCGACTGACCACTGAATAGATTCTCTTCACTTGTTCGGTCATTTTCATTTAATGTCCTCTGATTCGTGACTGTTCCTCTAATCGATAGGAACAGATTATCTTTATTCAAAATCAGGAAGGGTTTAGAAAAAGTGAAGCCTTCTATCAAATCACATCTCCACCTTCTCCAAGAGTAATTTTCAGGCTATTAACTCGATAAGAGATTCAGGTTATCTCACTAAGAAATGAATGATCATGCTTTAAGCTTATTCAGTTTGAACAGTTCAATATTCACTAAACAAAATTTGAGTTACGAAGGAGCTGCATTTTCGTTGCTTATATATTTTTGGTCTATCACACTTTCTACTTTAAAAAAAAACCCAAAACATTTCTGGCTTTATTTGAGGTTCAAAATGATATGGGTGTTATATCATGCCACGTTTTAGTGAGTGCGGAAGTTTGCGTGTCGATTGACAGATCTATTGATCATTTGTTCGCAATTACTTTCCTCAGTTGGCTCTGATGCTTTTCACTTCAGAGTTTACAAATGAACTCCAGTTGCAATTTAGCCTGAGGTGTCAATGAGGACTGGTGGCAGTTGTGTGGTGCTGTTTGTCATAGTTCAGACCTCCTGTAATTTCCACATTAGTGGGCTACATGATTTTGATTTGTGCCTGCTGCAAGACACATCGATTATTTGCCTATTAATGATACATTTCCGCAAGCACATTTTACAAGCATACTCTTCACGTTAATGTAATAAGTACCAATGAGATTTCCTTCATAACATATTAAACCCTATGTATATATGAAGGGCTACGTATATAATTACAATTATTATTGACTTTTTGGAATGTGGATTATATTATCTTCAAATTTGTTATAAATGGGTGTGCATTTAGGATATTTATTTGTGATAACAACCTCAAATCTTCTCGTAACACCATTAAATTGATGAATTTTTATATTAATACAGATTTCAGAATGCTTCTACAAGTAAATTGAAAGAGAAATATCAAGCCACATTTGTATCTTCTACAGGTTCAAAGATAGGTATAAAATAGACATGAAGTGCCAGAGTAACTCAGCGGGGTCAGGCAGCATCTCTGGAGAAAAGGAATAAGTGATGTTTCCGGTGGGTATCCTTCTCATGCCTGACCCAAAACATCATTTATCCATATCAGGGCTCTCACTTAACTTTTTTTCTCTCTTGCCAGCCGGGCAACCGAGGCAGCTTTTTAGGTTGTCAAATGACAGTTTAGGTGGTCATTTAAGATGGCTTGCATGACATGTGCGATAATGTGCTCGGATGAAGTGCGTAGTTACCTGTCGGAATTATACTCAATGAAGCATTCACATGTTATTTCTGCTTCAAATAAAGTCACAAACTAAACATATTCATCAATCAAGACATGATATATACCACAATGACATGCAGCAAAATTATAATACAGTATCTCAACTCTTTTTACACGTTGCAATGAATGCAACTTCTATTATTTCTTTCCACTTCCAAACAAAAATGTGGTTGGATTATTCAGCGTATGATCAACCTCGGTGAGACCAAGCGCAGGCTTGGCGATCGCTTCGCACAACACCGCAATAACCAACCTGATCTCCTGGTGACTCCGCACTTCAACTCCCTCTCCTATTCCGAATCCGACCTTTCTGTCCTGGGCCTCCTCCATGGCTAGAGTAAGGCCCACCGCAAATTGGAGGAACAGCACCTCATATTTTGCTTGAGTAGTTTACACCCCAGCGGTATGAAGATTGGCTTCTCCAATTTCAGGTAGTCCTTTCTCCCTCCTTCCCCTCCCATTCCCAGCTCTCCCACAGCCTACTGTCTCCACCTCTTTCTTCCCCCCCCCACGACATCAGTCTGAAGAAGGGTCTCGACCCGAAATGTCACCTATTCCTTTGCTCCATAGATGCGACCTTACCCGCTGATTTTCTCCAGCTTTTTTGTCTACCACCCATTCACACAAGTTCTGTTATCCCACGTTCCTCACCCACTCCCTACACATTAGGGGCAATTTTATAGAGACAAGTTAACCCACACGCTTGCAGGGAGAATGTGCAAATTCAACACAGACAGTGCCCGAGGACAGGATTGAACACAGATCTCTGGCGTGTGAGGCAGCAGGTCTACCAGCTGTGCCACTATATTTTGTTTCCCAACACACAAAAAATTATACGTTGATAACATTGGTTACTAATAAAAATAAACTATCCATTTTCAGTCTTAAATCTCTAAGTGATGCTATGTCCCCCTTTACAGCTACTGTATGTTTTAATTCAGTTCAAGACTATGGGGCAGTACATTGGCCATAAAGTTGCTGCCTAAAAGTGCCAGAGACCTGGAATTGATCCTGATTATGGGTGCTGTCTGTATGGAGTTTGCTTCTTTTCCATTTAATCGCGTGGGTTTTCTCTGGGTGCTCTTGTTTCCTTTCACATTCCAAAGGTGTGCAGGAACCTTTTTCAGACCCAACCCAAAACGTAATATTTTCCTTTTGTCCAGAGATTCTGTCTGACCTGTTGAGTTACTCCAGCTTTTTGTGTCTATCTTTGGTTTCCTACACATACGAGACTATACGAAAGAACTTTATTAATCCCAGGAGGCATATTGTGTGTGTGTGTGTGCATGTGTGTATATATACACACACACGCACGCGCACACACACACACACTCACACAAATAGTTATATATTCATATATAAATATACACTGTTGTTTTCTAGTTTATAAAATTATTTACAGAGTACTATGTTTACATATTCTGCTGCTGCAAGTTAAACCCCTGTCCCACGGTACGAGTTCATTCCAAGAGTTTTCCCAAGTTTGCCCTGATTCGAACTCAGAGATTTACGGTAATGGCCAATCGTTGGTACACGGGGAACTCGTGGGCATTTTTCATCATGTTGAAAAATCTTCACGAGTCTTCCCGTGCTTACCTGCCGTTAGCGAGTCTTCCCGAATACCTGCCGTTAATGCTAAGAGACGTCCCCGAGCCCTGACGTACCCGCTACGTTCATTCTCTCTGCTTACCATGAGTTTGATTTTTTTTAAACTTGGGAGAGCTCTTGGAACTAACTCGCACTATGGGACAGGGCTATAAGGATTTCATTGTTCGAACCGGGACGTGAGAGAATAAAACACTCTTGACTTACTTCACTAATGTATGGGATAGAACTAGTGTACCGGTGGTCGGTGTCGACTCGAAGGGCCTGTTTCCACTCTGTGATCCACACCATGTCCAAGCTACAAAGTACCAAGCAATACGTCTGAATTAATTTTATGTTATATAGGCATTTGACCCCGAAATAACCTGAAAGTGCAGGCAGCAAATTGAAAGAAAATTCCAAACAAAAAAATTAATTGCATGTTTGCAAGCTAAATTTTCGGAGGCATGGAGGATGATTGCAGAAATGACATTCAACTGAGACATTTATTTAAATGTGAACAACTTGTATCTTGACCAATTTTTCCAGCTGTCAATTCTTACCCATGGGTATCTTTAGTTCGCTCCTCCTTTGTAAATGAATTAATATTATGGTCATTGTTCTTGTGCAAATTTATCCCTTGGAGTCATAATCTCTATAATAATGTATGTTCCCAATTCTTGTCAAAGTGCTGATATTCTGTTGAGATTTCAATTCAATGGCTTTAATGAACACACTCTCATCATGTTTCATTAAAAGAGCATCATTGTATCAGCATCTTTTTCAAACGTGTTTCAAGTCATGAATCTGTTACTGTTCATCAGAATCGGCTGCAAGGTGTGTCACTCATGTTACTTTTCAAAATGTGCGTTTTTACAAATGCGTTCCACAGACTTCGAGTCAATGCTCTTTATTGACAGCAGCTGTTCTATGACTGGATGTGTTCGATTATTGACTGCAAATCATTTTATTTTGCTATTTTTGTTTTCTTTGCATTTTCTTATGTTACCTAAGCCTTCCATTACACTGAAGACCATTACACAAAGGGTGAATGCTTCTGGAGCATGTGGTGTGATGAGTGCTTGACTGAGTCAATAAAATAAAGTTAGAAGAAACACTTGCCTGTACACTGTAACATGATGACCCTCTCAATTGGTTGCACCTTTGCCTCTTATCAGAAGGTCATAGATATGAGCATCACCCAGTTATGTGAGCAAAATGGAGCTGATACGGGGTTGCTCCATTGTTTTTCAGTGCCATCTTTTGGGAGGCGCATAAAATTCTCCTCTGGTGAACCTGGCCTCCCAAATGAAGGGATAGTATTTAGCTCTAAAATTGCATCGCCAAATTGATTCATAATTCCCACAGTTGGAACTGTAACAAAACATCCAAAGCATAAAAGGGACTATATAAATGCAAGTATTTCTTTATAATGAACTGTTGATGATCCCCGACGAGATATCAGCACCCTAGTTAACTGTGCCCTGTACCCTGCAATTCAATCCAGTTGCCACTGGCTTTCATCTACCTTTTATTGCCCCTGTACTGATATCCTTGGACAGCTCCAGTTCCAAACTAATTTCATTATCAAAGTGCCTTGAGTCCTTCTTCTTGCGTATGGCGTGCACAGCCTAAAGTTGTAGGACAACTTGTTCTATTTGGTCTTATTTGATTGTGCACACTAGGTTGTTTGCATTTGTCGAAACAGGGTGGACCACGTGAACGTTGCGATCTCCCACACCAACCTTGAGTCCTGTTACTAGCACTACAAATGCAGATTGGGAGTAGGCCTCGGAGCAGATGGCATTGATCTGTCCCAGTAACAAGCTCAAACCTTGATGTATTGTTTTATAAGCTAATTGTTTCCCATGTGCTCAAACTCAGGCCAATTCATAGAAGAAAATAGAAAGTGAAACTGAAAACCATAACAAACCAGGATAGAAACAGAAATTAGGTGCAGGAGCAGGCCATTCGGCCCTTCGAGCCTGCACCACCATTCAATATGATCATGGCTGATCATCCAACTCAGTATCCTGTACCTGCCTTCTCTCCATACCCCCTGATCCCTTCAGCCACAAGGGCCACATCCAACTCCCTCTTAAATATGGCCAACAAACTGGCCTCAACTACCTTCTGTGGCAGAGAATTCCACAGATTCACCATTCTCTGTGTGAAAAACGATTTTCTCATCTCGGTCCTAAAAGACTTCCCCCTTATCCTTAAACTGTGACCCCTTGTCCTGGACTTCCCGAACATCGGGAACAATCTTCCTGCATCTAGCCTGTCCAACCCCTTAAGAATTTTGTAAGTCTCTATGAGATCCCCCCTCAATCTTCTAAATTCCAGCGAGTACATGCCGAGTCTATCCAATCTTTCTTCATATGGAAGTCCTGCCATCCCAGGAATCAGTCTGGTGAACCTTCTCTATACTCCCTCTATGGCAAGAATGTCTTTCCTCAGATTAGGAGACCAAAACTGTACGCAATACTCCAGGTGTGGCCTCACCAAGACCCTGTACAACTGCAGTAGAACCTCCCTGCTCTTGTACTCAAATCCTTTTGCTATGAATGCCAACATACTATTCGCTTTCTTCAGAGCCTGCTACACCTGCATGCCTACTTTCAATGGCTGGTGTACCATGACACCCAGGTCTCGTTGCATCTCCCCTTTTCCTAATCGGTCACCATTCAAATAATAATCTACTTTCCTGTTTTTGCCACCAAAGTGGATAACCTCACATTTATCCACATTATACTGCATCTGCCATGCATCTGCCCACTCACCCAGTCTATCCAAGTCATTTTTCAGTCTCCTAGCATCCTCCTCACAGCTAACATTGCCCCCCAGCTTCGTGTCATCCGCAAACTTCGAGATGTTGCATTTAATTCCCTCGTCCAAATCATTAATGTCAAAGAGTCAAAAGAGAGTCAAAAGTCAAAAGAGTTTATTGTCATGTGTCCCTGACAGGACAATGAAATTCTTTCTTTGCATAGCACAACAGAACATAGTAGGCATTGACTACAGTTATATACTTAAATACACACATTAATTAATACATTAATAAAGTGCAAATAACAGATGGTGGGGTATTAATGTTCAGAGTTTTGTCCGAGCCAGGTTTAATAGCCTGATGGCTGTGGGGAAGTAGCTATTCCTGAACCGGGTCGTTGCAGTTCTCAGGCTCCTGTACCTTCTACCCGAAGGTAGCAGGGAGATGAGTGTGTGGGAATGTATATTGTAAATAGCTGGGGTCCCAGCACTGAGCCTTGCAGCACCCCACTAGTCACTGCCTGCCATCCTGAAAAGGACCCGTTCACTCCTACTCTTTGCTTCCTGTCTGCCAGCCAGTTCTCTATCCACATCAATACTGAACTACCAATACCATGTGCTTTAAGTTTGTCTACCAATCTCTTGTGTGGGACTTTGTCGAAAGCCTTCTGAAAGTCCAGATATAACACATGTTATGATGGGTGATGGGTTAAATGACACCAGGCTGTAGCATGAGAGAAGACAGAGAGGGTCAGATATGGATCATGGATGATGGAGCCTGGGGATATTGGGGCTTGGAAGATGGTATCAGTCCGAGGTCCTGTTTGGATTTGGGAAGGAGTTGTGGAGAACTATGCTTGAAGATTGCAGCATGTAATATGGGAACTCTAGAGGATAAGTGGAAGCGGGGAGGAGATTGCCAGGTATTAGAAGGCATCAGATTGTGAGCGACAGTATCACCGGCGGTTTAGGAGATCATGTGATGGGCAGGGGTAAGTTCTCCTCTCCTGTCTAACCCACAACCAATTTAGTCTTTAGAAATGCAGCCCGGAAACAGGCTCTTCGGCCCATCGAGGCCACGCCGCCCAGCGATCACCCCGTACACTAACATTATCCTACGCTTTTGGGACAATTTATAATTTTTTACCGGAGCCAATTAACCTACAAACCTGTACGTCTGTGGCGTGTGGCAGGAAACTGGAGGCCCCGGAGCAGACCCACATGGACATGGAGAACGTACAAATTCTGTATGGACAGCACCTGTAGTCGGGATTGAACCCAGGTCTCTGGCGTTGTAAGACAACAACTGCACCACTGTGCCTCCCTCAATTATCTTGCCTCCATTCAGCAGTCGGGGTTACTGTGGCTTGAGAACAAAAATGTGCAGTGTCTCAGGGCCCACTTCCTGATAGTTGATTGGTTGTGCACACCTCACCTCGTCTACTTTAAAACCAAGAGTGGGTTGAGTTCCTGTTTGAAAAAAATTAAAAGTTAACTTTGTGCCTGACCCACCCTGTCTATTGCAGCAGATTTAAACTGCCTTATTTGTGATTCTGGTGTAGATCTTACTTACAGGTAATGATGTTTCTGATGTTTTTCCTTTGCTTTGACACTGTATTCAATTTGTACTGCAGCGCATTATGTAAATGTTATCCTCATCCATCTTTTTATTATTGCCTGACGTTCCAGCACTCGGTGAGTAATATTTTTTACTTCAGGCCTGACTGCTCCAATTTAAATGGGGATTCTTCAGCTTATTAAATCCCGAAGGCCAGGGCAAACTGCAGTGCTAAAGCTGCATCCAAAATAAGCCATTGGTGTGGCTGTCACTGGTCCCCGTACCTTTACCGTTATTTTTTACCAGCCATTATTTGCTTGATACTAAAATGTGAATATTGAACTAAATGTTGGCCCTTTTATAACTGCTAGAGAAGGGGGACCATAGAAAAGAAAATAGGTGCAGGAGTAGGCCATTTGGCCCATGCGAGCCTGCATCGCCATTCAATATGATCATGCTTGATCATCCAGAATCAGTACCCCGTTCCTGCTTTCTCCCCATATCCCTAGATTTTGTTAGCCCTAAGAGTTATGTCCAACTCACTCTTGAATACATCAAGCAATAAGAATGTCTGCCCAGCCTTTAATCTATCTGACTGTGTGGCCGGCTTATTTCCTTGTTATAGAAAATTGTAGTGTATGTAGGGCAAAGTACATGACCCTTTGTTTTTAAATTTGAACTCTCTGGGGACTTTTGCCATGGTTGGGGAAGGCAGAAGTAATGAATGACTTTAACTGCACCCTGATAATCCGTTAAACATATTACGGCTGAACATGTGTGCCCCAGTTTTATGGTTCCTCCAAATTTATGAATGGGTCCCAGGAAATACGCTGATATCTTGGACAAATGTTTTGACCTGACTGCGTGGCATCAAATCTGTAGTTATTGTGCAATCTAAACGTATAACAAAAACGATGTCGGATCTCAATGACAGCTAATAGTTGCAAATAGGATGCAGCATGGGGTTCGGTTAGAGATCATTTGTTGTTCAAGTCAGGATCCAGATATAACATCTGAGGTTGAAGTTTTACATTCATCATGCCTGCTATTTGAAACTTTCTGTTGCAATACATCTAAGGTAACACCAGAGCAAATCAGAACTATGAAACTTTAGGAAACCACAGTCAATTTGATAAACTGCTATCATCAAGCCACTGCAACTTGAAAGAATGATCTATTAAGAAAATCTGTCACAATGATCAAATGACTCAAAATGTGTTTTGGGGAAAATGCCATATTTTTCTCAAATAGAAATTTCTGTCTGGGAAATCTTTTTTCCTTAAATGTGATTGAGGCCATCCATTACATTATTTCTTTGTCATTTCATCCCTCAACCAATTTGTTAGTTGAGAGCAATCTTGGCTGGAAAAGCTCAGAGACAGGTTGGTTGATGACATGTCCTGCACGTGCTCAGTTGGAACCATTCCCCATCACTTAATACGAGTTCTATTACAGTCCTCCATTTCACTGTACAACAATATCTCTGGTTGCTTTTGAGAAAAGTTGAAGGACAAAGCATTTAAGAGTTTAGTTTATGGATACAGCATGAAAACAGGCCCTTCAGCCCATTGAGTCCATGCTGACCAGTGATCACTCTGTACGTTAGCACTATCCTAATAAATAGGGACTATTTTTACAACTTACTGAAGCCAATTAACCTACAAACCTGCATGCCTTTGGAATGTGGGAGGACACCGGAGCACCCAGAGGAAACCCACGCTTGTACAGGGAGAATGTACAAACTCCACACAGACAGCACCCGTAGTCGGGATTGAACCCCGGTCTCTGGTGCTGTAAGGCAGCAACTCTACCACTGCGCTTGTAAAGGAGAGGGAGAAAAACAATGGTTGCTTCAAATCTGAAAATATAACCCGACCTTGTCCATGTGTTGTAGTTTATCACCAGATTATGAGAAAGGAAGTTTAATTTCTTCAGCCACTTTAAATTAGTTATCCTTTAGAAGTACTAATAAGGCTCGGATAACCTCTGATCTGATTGTTTCTAAATCAAAAAATGGCATGGTGGCGTAGCAGTAGAGTTGTTGCCTTACAGTGCCAGAGATCTAGGTTCGATTCTGACTGCGTTCTCCCACGTGGTTTTTCTCCGCATGCTCTGGTTTTCTCCCACATTCCAAAGACTTGTAGGTTAATTGGCTTCTGTAAACCATGACCTCGTGTGTTGGATATGGGTGATCGTTGAAAGAATGACCTATTAAGAAAATCTGTAACAATGATCAAATCACTCAAAATGTGTTTTGGGGGAAATCACCATATTTTTCTCAATTAGAGATTGACTTGGTTGGCCAAAAGGCCCTTTTCCACATTGTATGTCTAAAATAAACTTAAACATTTGGCTCGCTAATTAGTCTCGAATTTTTGCCTGTATGTCAGACGACGTTCTGCCATTGCTTTGCCACAGCCAGTGCCACATCTGTGCCTCTGCGGAGATCGTCCCCAGTGCATGCCTCTCCGCCGCAAGTCAGAAGGTGGGCCATTGTCTGTACTTCTCCACAGTTGCACATGTCAGAGTCCGAGAAGCCCCACTTCTTCAGGTTGAGTCCGCAACGTCCTACTCCAGTGCGGAGGCGGTTTAGGGCTTTCCAGTTAGTAGTGGTAGACTACCAGAATGTGTGCCAGCATCCGGAGTGCAAGTCAGATGCGCAGCTAAAGCTGGAGACCAAACTATGGACAAGTGAGCAACTGCAGCCAAGGTTGTGGTCTGGAACACCAGGGACCTGGAACGTTTGGTAGGTTCATAGCTGGAACATGGGTGTTTGCTTTAACAGTTGGAATCTGAAGCAAAAACAAAAATACTGGAAAAACACCAATTGAGCATTATCTGTGGAAAAAGAAACCAGTACCGATGAAAGGTCTTTGATCCAAACATCAACTGCTTTCTCTTGACGGACTGGCTGAATTATTCCAGCGTTTCTGTTCTTGCTAGCATTTCACATTATTGATGGAAATGTCCTTGAACATGGTTAAGGCTTATCAGTCACTTTCATACTTTATTTCAAACTTTATATAATCAATTAGGAGAGCATGGATCAATTTCCGCCTTTTAAATTAGCTGGGGCAAGCAGAGAGGTGACATTCAGAGGGAGATGGAAGGTCGTCCAGTGAACGAGATGTGTTGAGAATTTTTTTAGTATAAATCAGATTAACATAGAAACATAGAAACATAGAAATTAGGTGCAGGAGTAGGCCATTCAGCCCTTCAAGCCTGCACCGCCATTCAATATGATCATGGCTGATCATCCAACTCAGTATCCCGTACCTGCCTTCTCTCCATACCCTCTGATCCCCTTAGCCACAAGGGCCACATCCAACTCACTCTTAAATATAGCCAATGAACTGGCCTCAACTACCCTCTGTGGCAGAGAGTTCCAGAGACTCACCACTCTCTGTGTGAAGAAAGTCTTTCTCATCTCGGTCTTAAAGGATTTCCCCCTTATCCTTAAGCCGTGACCCCTTGTCACTTCCCCAACATCGGGAACAATCTTCCTGCATCTAGCCTGTCCGAATTTTGTAAGTTTCTATAAGATCCCCTCTTAATCTCCTAAATTCCAGAGAGTATAAACCGAGTCTATCCAGTCTTTCTTCATAAGACAGTCCTGACATCCCAGGAATCAGTCTGGTGAACCTTCTCTGTACTCCCTCTATGGCAATAATGTCCTTCCTCAGATTTGGAGACCAAAACTGCACGCAATACTCCAGGTGTGGTCTCACCAAGACCCTGTACAACTGAAGTAGAACCTCCCTGCTCCTGTACTCAAATCCTTTTGCTATGAAAGCTAACATACCATTCGCTTTTTTCACTGCCTGCTGCACCTGCATGCCTACTTTCAATGACTGGTGTACCATGACACCCAGGTCTCGCTGCATCTTAACGAGTAGTTTTCCTTTACTGCAGGTTTTGAATCCGAAACATATCATGTTTGCTGACTCTGTCAAAAGTAGTGCTCAGTTTGCAAGCATGGCGTAACAATTTGGCTCTTTTTTCCCAGTGATTTTAATTTGATCTCTGGACTTAACAAATCCCGGGGCACCACTGAGTCCATTTCACCAGACCTGATTATCTGCCATTTTCAACTTTTTCTTGAAAGTAATTTGAAATAAGGGTAAGATCGGGAGATTAACTCCCATCTTTATACTATGGATATGTTTTCATGCAGATTCCTCAATATCAATTGTACAAATAATGTTCTTAAATATTGTTTTACATAGAGCAGTATAGCACATGAATAGGCCTGTGGGCCCACATTGTCTAAGCTGAACATGATGCCAAGATAAACAATGCAGAGATAGACATGATCCATATCTCTGCATTACCTGCAGTTCCATGTGCCTATCTAAAAGCCTCTTAAACACCACTATCTGGGTATCACTTGAACATCAGTGATTACAATCAATTAGTGAAGATATCTCCAGCAATGAAAAGCTATAATGACAGTGCTGAAAATATGAAATAAAACTTTAAAATAGGATATAAATCCCCAGCAGATGACACTGGTTGGGACTAATGACCCTTCAACACAACGGGAAGAATTTTGAGATAAAACAATTTAAGATGCAGATTAGAGGGAAAAGAACAAGATAAAAGATCTGTGTTATGATGGAGTGCAGAGGAGATTACCTGGCAAAAGGTATTCTGATGCAAGGTGAAATGTGATGATATGTGGTCATAATATAAAACATATACAGCAGGTAAAATTTGGAATAGAAGACTCGTTGTCTGAGCGTTGAATCCAAAATATGGTAACGTATCAGTTACATGATTAAATACTGGTTGCGGTGCCTATGTCGCGTTACGTTGGGTATTTTCAGTGGTTTGTTTTGATTGGGAGTGTGTAAGCAAAATACATGGAGTACTGGTGTGTGCACCAGCACCATATGAAACATTTTATAAATGTGTGTAACATATTGGAAGGACAGGACTATGCACGTCCACCTGGCCTGGTTCATTTGGAGCACGTTGGCATCACTCCATCCTCAAGCTACTCTCGTAGTGATCTGGTTATTCCCTGGGTGGAAGGATGTTATTGTAATGTTTCTGGAAATCTGGTAATGGATTCCAAAATAATTCTCTTTTGTCAACACTCCTGTCAATATTATAGCAACATCTCACTCAGGATATGGCATCTTGCAATGATGCACTTTGAACATCGAAGTTCAATTCTTCTCGCATAATCTGTACTTCCTCTACGTGATAGTCCGCCAGTGATTCCTGTCCATGATAAATGGAATTTTATTTTTAATTTGAAAGGAAGGTGCCCACAATTTCTTAGCAGCTAATGTATAATTAATTATGCATTAATTCACATAAACTGGTTTGACTTCCAATGTGCAGTAGCAAGGAGAAAGTTATTTACTAACCGATTTAAACTTGAATAATTCAGAAGATTGAAATTGATACGGCACAATTTGTGCAAATGGAAAAAATTTGCAAAGGACGGAAAAATTAAACAGTTAACAGCTAAATACTTAAATAGCTTTAAGGTGAGAGAGGCAAAGATTAAAGGAGGTATGCAGGACCAGATTTTTTGCACAGAGGGTGGTGAGTGCCTGAAATGTGCTGCCAGGGGTGGTGGTTGAACTAGATACATTAGTGGCATTTAAAAGATTTTTACATGGGCATATGGATATGCAGGGAATGGAGGGATATGGGATATGTACAAGTAGAGAAGTGACGGTCTTGGCATCGATTTTGGCACAGACAAAGTGAGCCGAAGGCCCTGTTCTTCTGCCATACTATTCTATATCTATCCGCAGATGACTGGGAATCAATTGATGTCCGTGGGATCTGACTTTTTGTTTGCCTAAAATGTGGGTGAGCAAACTGGTGCGTACCTTCAGACCCACAGTTGCCAGAAGATGCAGTGTGGACCAAGTTCTGATTGTCAGGTGTTCTTCAGGGCCTTTTAGGAATTCTTGGGCATGCCAGGTCCAGGAGCTCGATCCACCTCCTGAACTTGATTCTGATTCTCCTGGGGATCCTCGTGCTGGGTATCATTCCCTCCATAAGCTGCCTAATTTCGGAAAGTTGAGCTATATTCAACTGACTATTCCCACCAACTTGAAAACAGATTTTTTTAGGCCATGTTCCTGCTTGCAAGATTAAATGTGGTCTGAAAATTTAAAAATAAAGAGAGGTCTGTGGTGGGGTTGATGCCGAAAATCTTGGTACTTTCGGATGAATTGTCTTTGACCTGAAATGTTGACTGTGTTTCTCTTTCCGTATAATCTGTGTGTTACTGAGTGTTTCCAGTATTTTCTGTTTTTATAACGCAATCTTTTTAGTTCTATGTATCTGTCACCTCACGACAGCCGACATCACCACAGTCATGTTAATTTTTTATCCGATTTAACCAATTTAATTTAGTTACTTTCATCTGGCAGACGAGTGTACTAGCAGGTCAGCATTTATTACCCATCCGTAACGGCCATTCCCTAAATTCCTTTGGAAAGGTGGTGAAGGTGATCCAACAGTGTTGGTGAGAGTCCGGTGCTTTTAACCCAGTGATGATGAAGGTACAGTGATGCATGTCCAAGTCTGGAGAAACTGCGAGATTTGCAGAAGATGGTGGAGTGGAAGATGAGAACTAGTAGGACGGAGATGCGGACAATACGACAGGTTTGAGCATTCTGTTATTTATGGAAGAGGGAAGGTGGTTTAACTTGAACCATTAAATCTGAAGGAGGACGCTGACCTGAAGGATTGTCTATTCATCCAGAGATGCTGCCTGACCCACTGCGTTACTCTCTGAGTAAACTGCTAATTGCAAATTAAAAACTTTTTTTCTGCAAATATTGCCTGATATGCAGTGAGTTTCCAGCATTTTCAGTCTTCACTAAGGAAGGTTGGATGGTCTTTTGTCGCATATGCTGTTTTTATGACCTTGCTGTGTGTAATTGGCTGATAGGTGTGCCAACACAACAATGACCGCCCTTTCAAAAATAAAAATTGCTGCGTGTATTTTGGCAAGAGCTAATGATTTGATAAGGCAGAGAGGTCAGCCTGAGTATTGAGTCTGGATGTGTCCTGGAGCATTGATGGAATATCAATGCGATAACCATTCCTTAGTAGAAGGAGATGGAACTAACCTGGAAATTAAACCCAATTATCTTTGCATCTGCAGTAGAGAAAATGTGAGTCTCCGACAAAGCATAACATGGGAGTTTATTACAGCTTCTACTGTATTGATTCAGGGGAATATAGCAGATTTAAAATTTATCAGAATGCATAAAGTAAAGATCCATTTTTCAGATTGGCTGGGTGGGAATCGCTCCTGGATTTTAATCTTTTATAATGCATATTTATAAATTTAGATAGTCGCCTACAGGAAATGCTGCACTGTAAAGGGTGAATAACTAAAGAGAAACTGAAGCCAATGTTTGTTGGACTTTATTTAGAATATTGTGTGTAATATATCTCACATGATATGCAGAAACGTGAATATGGCATAGGCCTTGGAAAACTGTGTTTATTTTATCAGAACGAGAAGGATCATTTGTGATATGGTATGAGTGTTTTAAAATGGTGTGTTGTTCGGATTGAAGCAGAGTGGTTTAAGTTGATGAGTGTTCATCGATACAAGACTAAATCAATAAGCTTAGAATGGAACAAGCACAGAGTATGACTTGGGGAGTTAGCTTTCATGATTTGTGGATGGGCCAGGACCTCTGTCAACTACAACATTAGATTGGGTAGGAAGGAACTGCAGATGTTGGAGAAAAGGAATCAATGGGGTTTTGGATCAAGACCCGTCTTTGGGCATGTGGACAGACTGGAAGGAAATAGGCTCTCAACATTTGGGTAAGTGGAATTAAAGTTTGCATGGTAGGTAACTGACAAGCAGAAACTGGTTGAATCATTTGCTTTACATTGTACCATGCACCGAGTGTCACCAAGTAAAGACAGGTCTGATGTTTGGTCTTATGTTTGTTTGATGTTTGGACAATGAGTCCATTAACGCCCGATGGAAAGAGGACTTCCAGGAACTCCTCAACCGTGACATCACAACTGAACCAGACATTACCCACCGCAAGCCCCAGAGTCCCATCAGAGAAGACATGGAAGAACCTCCCACTATGATAGAGGTTCAAGATGCCATCAAGAGCCTTAAGAACAACAAGGTCCAGATGGGATCCCATAAGTGGGACTAGGCTGAATGTGGAAACTACAGGGGCATCCCGCACCTGTCAACAACAGGCAAAGTCCTTGCTCATGTCCTCGCAAACCGACTTCTACCACTGTCTGCGGAGGTGCTCCCAGAATCACAGTGTGGCTTCCGCACATCCAGAGGTACAGCAGACATGATATTCACAGCACGCCAACTCCAGGAAAAATGGTGTGACAAAGGCAGCCTTTGTACATGGCCTTCATAGACCTGACAAAGGCTTTTGACTTGGTAGACCGCCATGCTCTTTGGAGCATACTTTCAAGGTATGGTTGTCACGACAGGTACATCAGGCTTCTACATGATGGCATGTCGGTCACAGTGCTCAGCAACTGCAGCTCTGAGTCCGAGCCCTTCCCTGTGGAAACGGGGGTCAAACAGGGATGGATCATCGCACCCACCCTGTTTGTCGTCTTCATTGCTGCCATACTTCACCTCATTGGTGAAGAGTTGCCACGGGGGATCCCAATCCTCTACAGAAGTGACGGTGGTCTCTTCAACCTTAATAGGTTGAAGGCCAAGAGCAAAGTCAGTAACACTGCCATCATGGAGCTTCAGTACGCGGACGACTGCGCCATTGCAGCACACTCTGCAGAAGACCTCCAGGGCATCCTGAATGCCTTTGCCAAGGCATACAGGGCCATGGGCCGAGCCTTGAATATCAAGAAAACCCAGGTCCTACATCAACCTCCACCCAACCAGCCGTCTACCCAGCCCACTATAAAAGTAGATGACACCACTCTTGAAAATGTTGACCACTTCCCCTACTTTGGCAGCATTCTTTCCTCAAAAGCTGATATCGACTCTCAGGTCAACCATCGCCTGAGTTGTGCCAGCGGAGCCTACGCCTGACTGAGGAAAAGAGTCTTTGAAGACCGAGACTGAAAGGCTCAAACAAAACTGCTGGTCTACAGAGCCGTTGTCCTCTCCAACCTGTTGTATGGAGCCGAGTCATGGACCACCTACAGCAGGCACCTGAGAGCCCTGGAACAATACCATCAAAGATCCTTATGAAAGATTGTGAGGATCTGCTGGGAGGATAAACACACCAATATCAGCATTTTGGAGGAAGCCAACATGACCAGCACTACCACCACAATAATGCAGCACCAACTTCGATGGACTGGCCGTGTCATCCCCATGTCCAACACACGTCTCCCTAAACAAATCCTGTACTCTCAATTGAAGGAAGGTTGGCAAGCCCCCGCCGGGTAAAAAAACACTTAAAGGACAACATCAGTCTGAAGAAATTCCACATCACATCGAGCAACTGGGAACACATTGCACTGGACAGGCGCTCCTGGAGGAAATCCGTGCAGGAAGGAGCTGCACGTCACAAAATGGAACTACGCCATGTCGCAGAGACGAAGCGACAGCACCGTAAGGAGAGAGAGAGAAGGGGGTTCGACGACTGCCAACCACCGCCAGTCGCCACTGCCCACGTTGCACCAAGGTGTGTGGATCGCAGATCGGCCTCCACAGACATCTACAGATCCACAAGTAGATGACCCTATGAAGAGGAGAGGACAGTCATACTCGTTTTGAGTGACTGCCGATGATGTGTACTGAACATGTGCATTGCTAAATTAACGATTTTGGAAGAAAAAACTGAAAGCCACTTCAGATCTGAAATTGAAGATAAAACTAAATATCATTCAGAATAATAAAAACATCGTAATTGTTAATACAATTAGTACTCGGGTGACGAAGAGGGCCTGTAAAATGGGATTGGAATTTAATCATTTAAGGTAATTGCACACTATCTGTGTTAAAAGATAGCACAGGAAATAAAATTATAATGTCCAGCTGTATTTGCTTTATGCAAAAATGAGGAATTGCAGCTGCTGGTTTCTGATGCAAGGGTTTTGACTTCAATGGTCCCAATATTTTGTGTTTTTATTTCAGATTTCAAGCATCTGCAATTCTATTTGCTGTTGATTTTTGGTTGTATGAGACCTGTCAGTTGGTTGTAGGTTGGGAGGGTTTCACTGAGTTGGTAGTTTTACGACACGATATGATTGAATGATATGATAGTACTTTATTTATCCCAGGAGGGGAATTTGTCAATGCTTAGAGCTTGATGAGCTTAGGCCTTTAAAAGGCATGGAAAGGCCGGTATTCGTGTGGCATGTTTCACAGTCTTGGAGCGGCCCAAAATGTTTCACAGCCAATTATGTAATTTTGAAGTCACTGTCACCAGATTTTTTCCTGAGCAATAGAAAAATTAAATCTGTATGCTTGGGCAATTCATCAAAAACTGAATGTAGAGAGTGATACGTTGATTGATTTGTGATGATTTAGGTCCGTTTAGAGTTTAGAGATACAGCCTGGAAACGGGTATTACGGCCAATCCTCAGTCACCGTACACTTGTTCTATGTTATCCTAGTTTCACATCCTACACACAAGGGGCAATTTACAGAAGCCAATTATTGCACAACACTGCACGTCTTTGGAATGTGGGAGGAAACCAGAGCATCTGGAGAAAACCCATGGTGATCACAGGGAGAATGTGCAACTACACACAGACAGCACCTGTAGTCAGGATCGAACCTGATTCTCTGGTGTTGTGAGGCAGCCGCTCTACCGCTGCGCTACTGTGCCGTCCAAAAATGTAAATGTTGAGAAAATGTCAGATGTATTTTCTAACAAGGCAAGAATGGCAAGTTAACTTCCTGCTGCCAAGGCTGCTCATGTTGGGATTTATGTATGTTGTGTCATATTTGCACAAGTATAGACAAAAGCCTTGGATGAGGATTGAAAGTTAGTCATGTTTGTAATGGAGAAAGTGAATCGGGAAACTGGGCTCAATTACACGCTTTATCGTGATATTTGTAAATTGGGAGTGAGTTAATGATGTATTTTGTTTTCCTTGCTAAATAAATAAAGGAATGAACCAAAAGACTGGTGCTGTTTTTTTTCTTTGTCTTGAGAGCTATGCAACATGATTGAGACACTATAACCACTTTCTGGTCATTTTGTGACTTTCCAACATTTCAACAAGGGTGAAAGTTATCCATGTATCGCAATGGATTTTCAGGGAATGACTGTTGTTGGCTGTTACAGGGATAGTGTGCTTCTCTTCACATTAGACTGGGCTGGAGTGCTGCTTAGATCAACGAATCAGTTACCTTCATTCTTCTATCTATCATTCACTCCACACACTCCCTTGCACCCACCACTCCCTCACCAGCACAATCTGTGGCGGCTCACTCCTTATCCCGACCCCTCACCATACCTTCAAAGCTGCTGGTGTCTGTAATATATTCATACATATTCATGTATATGTTAATGAGTTGGTGTTCAATATAAGCAGGGAATTCTGGGTAATAAATCACTCTCTCATGATCCAGGCAACCAGTGTGTAAGTCTAGTTCTTCATTCTGCCGTCTGGAATATAACGGTGTCCAAAGGCCATCAATGCCAAATTCACAGGCCCAATGAGGCCTATGGCCGCTGGCCAAATGAGCACTGCCAATACAGGAATATCAGCTTTTGTACTTTCACAGCTATTTAGAGGGAAAAAAAGTGTGTGTGTGGTGTTTCATCCCACCTCCTCCCCCCAACCCCCCTCTTCCTCACCACTCCACGGAGAAATGTAAAGCCAATCGCTTAAGTTTATGTGAAGAGTAAGATGGTTGGAGGAGATCTGAGAGGGGGAAAAAATCACTCATTAGGTTGCTGCAGTCTAGAATATATTCCCTGACAATGTGGTGGTGGCAGGAATGCTTAACATTTAAAATCTATCTGATATGCACTTGTATTGCCAAGGAATAAAAAAAATGTACAGAGCAAGTGTTCATAATTGCTTTCAGTATGAATATGTGCTGAAGGTCAGCATGAGTCCGGTGGGCCGAAGGGATGTACGACTATAATGATATGCCGTTTCCATCTAGCGTACCGCTGCATTGCTATTTAATGTGCAATAATATAGTTGCACTACAATTTCTATTTAGCTATTTTCTTTATTTTTCCATGTGATTTGGATGTCAGAACAAATGTTCACAGGACAACTTCACTTAGCATCCTTCCATCTGTTGTTTAGCTTCAAGCTCTTGGTTCGCCTGACTCTCGGCATAATCCAGTCGAGATGTTAGGCATGTTTTCCATTTGTGTAGGTTGCTCAATGTTATTTGGCCAGATAGGAGCATGTTTAGTCTGGTCTATATCCTTTCAACAAATGTTATCAAGACCACTTTATCGTTAAATAGTAAGTGGCTGGTTGATCAAAGAATTTGTATTTGTGCTAAATACATAACATTCCATGCATTATATAAAGCTTACACTATGCTAATTTAAATAATTGAAAGTAATTCAGTTCTGTGGCACTGAACCACTCTCCAGGTTTTGATGCTGACAAACCTCAAAACTAACTAATTACCGTCAAAACAAATTAATTGGTTCTTATTCATAATTTTCATAATGTAAAATTAGACTATTTGGACCATCAAGTTCATGTCTCTCGGATCATTCCTAATAGTCCATTCCCCCCACTTAGTGCCACATAACCATCTACTATCCCAACCCTCCTGCTAACCTCCCACAGTTGGGGCTATTCACAGTTATCAATTAACCCAGCAGGCTTGTCTTTGAAAGGAGACTGCAGCAGCCGAGGGAACCTCTCGCAGTCACAGACAGTGTGCATAAACTCCATGCAGATAGATCTAAAGCTAGTATCACAGCTAGGTTACTGGAGCGATGCAGCAGCTGCTTATTAGCTGTGCCATAGTGGTTGAGGGTATATTGGAAGATCTCACAGGGTATAGTCAGAAATATGATTGAGAGAGAATTGCACCACTAGCTACAGTTGTTCCATCACACTGGTGAAAGACTAATGGTTAATCTTGGGGTGTATTGTGCATTTCCAGTTTCTCAACACTACTGATGAAACAAACGGGCTTCACGTGCGAGAGGGAAAAACTTGATCTTGTCTTGGGAAATTGGGAAGGGCAAATGAATGAAGTGTTTGTGGATGAACCTTTTGGGAAAAGTGATCACTGTTTGATTAGGTTTAAGGTAGGGATAGAGAGGGCCCACATATTAAATTGCTAAATTGGAGCAAGGCCAACTTTGAGGGTGTGAGAGAAAGTCTTGCTCAAGTTGATTGGGGCAGGTTGTTTCGGGGGTAAAGGAACATCAGGCAAGTGGGATATTTTTAAAAGTGTGCTGACAAAAACTCGGGATATACACATCCCTACTAGAGTGAAGGGCCAGGCAGGCAAACGTAAGGAAGCTTGGCTGGTGAGAGAAATTGAGGCATTGGTCAAGAATACGAAGCATACATGGGACAGGTATAGTCAGCTAGGATCCCTGGAGGAGTTTTGGGAGCTAAGGAGCAAAGTAAAAAAGAAAATCAGAAGGGTAAAAAGGGGTCAGGATACAGTTCTGGCAGATAGCATTAAGGACAAAATTGCGCAAGATTTTATAAATATATATGAGGGAATAGGGTAACTAGAGAGATGGAGAGAGTGGGACCCCTGAGGAATCAAAGCAGGCGACTCTGTGGAGCCACAGGAGATGGGCAAGGTCTTCAATGAGTATTTCTCCTCTGTATTTACCAAGGAGAAAGACAGGAACTTGGGGCAGTCAATGGAAGTGTCTTGAGAGCAGCCAGTATTACAGTCGAAAAGGTGCTGAAGGTACTTGCGTGTATGAAGGTAGACAAATGTCCAGGGCCTGATCAAATATATCCAAGGACATTGTGGGAATCCAGAGGAAATTACTGGAGCCCTGGTTGAAATTTACAAGTAGTCTTGAAATACAGGAGAACTGTTGGAAGACTGGATGGTGGCAAATGCTGTGCCTCTATTCAAGAAGGGCTGCAGGGAAATTGCTGGGAATTATAGGCCAGTGGGCTTAACATCTGTAATTGGAAAGTTACTAGAGAGTATTCTGAGGGATAGGTTATACAGGCATGGACAAGGGCTGATTAGGGATGTTGTATATATGGTTTTCAGTAAGGCATTCGACAAGGTTCCGCATGGTTGGCTGCTCTGGTTAGATCACATGGATTCCAAGGAGAGATAGCTGAACGGATAGAAAATGTGCTCATGGTAGGAAGCCGAGGGTAATGGTGGAAGGTTGCTTCTTGGATTGGAGGCCTGTGATTAGTGGTTTGATGCTTGGCCCGTTACTGTTTGTCATTTATATCAATGATTTGAATGAGATCACACACGGCAAGATTAGCATGTTTGCAGATGATACAAAAGTGGGTGATTTTGTAGATAGTAAAGATGGTTGTGAAATATCGCAGCAGCATCTCGATCAATTGGCCAGGTGGGCTGAGGAATGGTTGATGGAATTTAATACAGGGAAATGTGAGGATTTGCATTTTGGGAAGTCAAACAAAGGCAGGACGTACACAGTGAATGGTAGGCCTCTAGGGAGTGTTGCAGAGCAGACGGATCTAGGAGTGCAGGTGCAAGGTTCCTTGAAGGCTGGGTCGCAGGTAGATAAGGTGGACAAAAAGGCATTTGGCCTTTGGCCTTCATTATTCAGAGTATTGAGTTTAGAAGTTGGGAGGTCATGTTGCAGTTGTATAAGACGTTGGTGCGGCCGCATTTGGAGTGTTTCATTCAGTTCTGGGCACCATATTATATGTAAGATGTGGTCAAGCTGGAAAAGGTACAAAGAAGATTTACAAGGATGTCGCCAGGGCTAGAGGGTCTGAGCTATAGGGAGAGGTTGAGTAGGCTGGGACTATTCATTGGAGTACAGGAGGATGAGGGGTGATCTTCTTGAGGTGTATAAAATCATGAGAGGAATAGATCGGGTAGACGCACAGAGTCTCTTGCCCAGAGTACGTGAATCGAGGACCAGAGGACATGGGTTTAAGGTGAAGTGGAAAAGATTTAATAGGAATCTGAGGGGTAACATTTTCCCACTACGATTGGTGGGTGTATAGCTTTAACAAGCTGCCAGAGGAGGTAGTTGAGGCAGGGACTATCCCAACACTTAATAAACAGTTAGACAGGTGCATGGATAGGACAGGTTTGAGAGATTTGGACCAAACGCGGGCAGGTGGGACTAGAAGCTGGGACATGTTGGCCGGTGTGAGCAGGTTGGGCCGAAGTGCCTGTTCCCACACTGCATCACTCTATGACTCTAAAGTATCAGTTTTGTGACCATTAATATAGTGCTCTTTCAGTGTCTGACACTGAGACTTTCTTAAACCATTACTCAGATGGGTCCCAGACAGTAATTTCTATGGATTTTCATTCTTCTGCTTTGGCTGGGGCTGCATCAGCTCTGCCAAGCCTGGATCAGCTCTGCCAAGCCTGGATGAACCAAGTTTAATTTCCACTCTGAAGTGTTGATTACATGGATAGGAGTGAATATGGCAAACCAGAGCAAAATATGTTGAGAGTGCTCAGGGCAGGAACAAATGTTTCCATCAAAGATTTCAACTAATATATTTTTTTAAATGTGCATCAATATTAGTCTGGAGCACCTTGCATAAACAAGATCCCTTCTTATCAATGGCAGGAGTTAACTACCATCTTTTGTTTGGAGGCATTTTCATGGTGGATTTTGGAAGGAAAAGAAACTTAGTCACCTTATTAATATTAGAAGGTAGACAAAAATGCTGGAGAAACTCAGCAGGTGTGGCAGCATCTATGGAGCGAAGGAATAGGTGACGTTTTAGGTCGAGACCTTCAGACTTATTAATAAATATTAGAAATATTTTTTCATTTAGCAAAGAATGATAGAGCATATTTAATTTCAGGTCAATGATTTCTCAATTGACTTTGGACTTTAGAGATAGCACAGAAACAGGCCCTTCAGCACACCAAGTCCGCACTGACCAGCGATCACCCAGTACACTAACACTATCCTACACACTAGGGGCAATTTACAGTTTTACCGAAGCAAATTAACCTACTAATCTGTACGTCTTTGGAATATGGGAGGAAACAGGAGCACCTAGAGAAAACCCACATGGTCACAGGGAGAACGTACAAATGCCATACAGGCAGCATCTGTGGCCACGATCGAACCCGGATATCTGTCACTGTAAGGCAGCAATCCTACCGCTGAGTCACTATGCCGCCCCGATTGATTTGTAGACCACATTCCAGATCGTCAAATTGGGCATGTTAATCTTTATCCTTATTAATAACATGAGTCAGAATCAGCTCTCCGTAGTCCAGTGTACGGAATCTGAGAGATAGTCAAAACAAACACATTGTGTAACCGCTCCCCATTCCCCCACTCGCAAACAGGGCAGAGTCCCCCTGGTCCTCACCTTTCACCCCACCAGCCGGCAAATACAACATATAGTCCTCCGCCAGTTTCGCCACCTCCAACGTGACCCCTCCACCCGCCACATCTTCCCATCTCCCCCCCTGTCTGCCTTCCGCAAAGACCGCTCCCTCCGCAACTCCCTTGTCAATTCTTCCCTCCCCTCCCGCTCTACCCCTTCCCCGGGCACTTTCCCTTGCAACCGCAAGAAATGCAACACTTGTCCCTTCACCTCCCCCCTCCACTCCTTTCAGGGACCCAAGCAGTCCTTCCAGGTCCGACAGAGGTTCACCTGCACCTCCTCCAACCTCATCTACTGCATCCGCTGCTCCAGATGCCAGATGATCTATATCGGTGAGACCAAGCGGAGGCTTGGCGATCGTTTCGCCGAACACCTCCGCTCGGTCCGCAAAAACCAACCCGACCTCCTGGTGGCTCAGCACTTCAACTCCCCCTCCCATTCCGCATCCGACCTCTCGGTCCTGGGCCTCCTCCACGGCCAGAGTGAGCAACACCGCAAGCTGGAGGAACAGCACCTCATATTCCGCTTGGGGAGTCTGCATCCTTTGGGCTTGAACATTGAATTTTCTCAATTCTGTTAACCCTTGCTGTCTCCTCCCCTTCCCACCTCTCCCTCAGCCCTCGGGCCCTGGCATTCCCTCTATCTCTATCTCCCTCCCCCAGCCCAGTCGCACCAGCTTCTCATTTTCACACCACAAACAGCTTACAATGGCTTGTTCCCTTTATCATCGATACTTTTTTGCATATCTTTCATTCATTGTTCCTTATCTCTCCACATCACCGTCTATATCTCTCGTTTTCCTAATCCCTGACCAGTCTGAAGAAGGGTCTCGACTCGAAACGTCGCCTATCTCCTTCGCTCCTTAGATGCTGCTGCACCCGCTGAGTTTCTCCAGCTTTTTGTGTACCCACATTGTGTAACCTGTTTTATGTCCTCTGCCCAACACCAAGTTCTTCCCTTCCCAATAATAATTTTTAGTTCATCGGGGAAATGCAGAAGATGCCTCACTCAGCAAAATACCATTAATAGCAATGAGATGATTAATTTGTTCATCGGCTTTGGAAGGACAACCTGAATGATAATCATCTGCATTCAGCTTTGCAGGATCTTGGTCCAATATCTGAGCTCCACAACGGCATTTCTAAAAATGTTTAGCACTGTCTCATCACCGCACCCTCATACTTGTGCAGCTAACATTGTCCAGTCCTGGAGTGGGATCTGGACCCATTGCTTTTTAATGAAGGGAGGAAGGCAGACTCTGGACCATTCTGCCTTTGAAGACCATACCAATGAGAAACCATAGGTTGATGTTTTCATCTCCATACTTTGGAAAGATTGTAACACCAGAGGACATACATTTAGCAGTCATAATTTATTCATGAGTAGAATTTACACTGGTTAGCTCTTAAAATGATGAGCTGTTTGTTTTCTGGTTGTAATTGTTTAACCAACACTTTGGTGACAGTAATCCCACTGAAGAAATATCTTCTCAGTATATTTAGCATCTGAAGTTATGTGCATTAAATGGAATGGCCCCACTGGGGTCTCAATTCTGAATCTTTGTTGGTAACTAGGTTGGAAGAGAAGTAATCCTGAAATACAGTGTAGAAGATAAAATCTATGATTAACATCTCGTTAAGAATTCATTTTATTTGTAGTATGATGATAATTTCCCAAGTCTGTAGTGTCTTGCAAATGTAAATTAAATTTGCAATTTACAATAAGTTAATACTAATACTTAGAACAGTTAGTTGAGGGTCTGACGAGTTGCACTTATTCTTGTGCCCTTTGACTAAATGCTTTTTGTAGTATAAATTGATAGATGTGAGTTTTAATGGCTTATTGAGGCAATGGGCCTTCAATAAAAGGTGGGACTGACACTATAGTCAATCAGATTTAAAAAGCGGCAAATAAATGAATGATTGAGTCAGAGGGTGATTTAGTGGATACATTTAATGTAAAATAAACCGCAGAAATAGACATTAATTTTTTTTTTAATGGATGAAAGGGAAAGGTAAGATTTTTTTCCAAATTGTCAAATCTCCAGCAGTTCATTGACTGAAGGAATTGGGGTTCAGACTTTTCACGGTCATTTTCTGGTCCAGAGAGTTTGATCGGCAATCAATATTGTGCTCTTAAATGCAAAGTATGATTTAATTACTAGATATAACAGGGTAATGATTTTAACAAATAACTAAAATAAGATGTGCAGCGGCTAAGGGCGAAATGCATTTAGTGTGATAAAGCAGAATATGCCACTTACCGATAAGTGCCACTTGAGGCCTAGCTCTTCCACTCTGCTCATTCTTCGTTAATTTGCTCCTTAATGCCATCCTTTTGCAATAACCAAGCCCATAATTTTCTGCAATGGTTGGCATCCATTTATGGCCTTTGTGGTAGAGAGGCCAGACGGAAGCCACACCTTAGTAAAAGACACATGACAACCCGCTTGGGGTTTGCCAAAAGGCACCTAAAGGACTCACAGACCATTAGAAACAAGATTCTCTGGTCTGATGAAACCAAGATTGAACTCTTTGGCCTGAAGGAAACCAGGCACCACTTATCACCTGGCCAATACTATACCTAGGGTGAAGCATGGTGGTGGCAGCATCATGCTGTGGGGATGTTTTTCAGCGGCAGGAAATGGGAGACTAGTCAGGATCGAGGGAAAGATGAACGGAGCAAAGTACAGAGAGATCCCTGATAAGCGTTCTGGACCTAAGACTGGGGCAGAGATTCACGTTCCAACAGGACAACGACCCTAAAGCACACAGCCAAGGTAACGCAGGAGTGGCGTTGTGACAAGTCTGTGAATGTCCTTGAGTGGCCCAGCCGGAGCCTGGACTTGAACCTGATCGAACATCTCTGGAGGGACCTGAAAATAGCTGTGCATTGACGCTCCCCATCTAACCTGACAGAGCTTGAGAGGATCTGCAGAGAAGAAAGGGAGAAGTTTCCCAAATACAGGTGTGCCAAGCTTGTAGCGTCAGACCCGAGAAGAACTGAGGCTGTAATCGCTGCCAAAGGTGCCTCAACAAAGTACTGAGTAAAGGGTCTGAATACTTATGTAAATGTGATATTTCAGTTATTTATTTTTAATCACTTTACAAAAATTTCTAAACACCTGTTTTTGCTTTTTTATTATGGGGTATTGTGTGCAGATTGATGATTAAAAAAAAAAGAATGTAATCAATTTTAGAATAAGGCTGTAACATGACAAAATGTGGAAAAAGTGAAGGATCCGAATACTTTTTGAATGCATTGAATGTCAGTTACACTTGCCTGCATTTAACGCACATCCCTCTAATCTATCCTATCCATGTACCTGTCTAAATGTTTTTTAAATGTTGCAATAGTACCTGCTTCAACTACCTCTTCCGGCAGCTTGTTCCATACCCCCATCAGGTTTTGTGTATAAAGGTTACTCTAGAGGTTCCTTTTAAATCTTTCCCCCCCTCATCTTAAACCTATGTCCTCTGGTTCTCGATTCCCCTACTCTGGGCAAGAGATACTGTGTTTACCAGATACATTGCTCTCATGATTTTAAGCACTATAAGATCACCTTTCATTGTCCTGTGCTCCAAGAAAAAAGGGTCCTAGCCTGCTCAACCTCTCCCCTTAGCTCAGGCCTTCGAGTCCTGGCAACATCCTCGGAAATCTTCTTTGCTCCTTTTCCAGTGTGACAACGTCTTTCCTATAACATAGTTGCCCAAGACTGAACAAAATACTATAAAAATGGCCTTACCAACTTCTCATAAATTGTAACATGACCTACGAACTTCTATACTCTGACTGATGAGGGCCAAAGTGCCGAAAGCCCTTTTGACCACCCTTTCTACCCGTGACGCACTTTCATTGTCTCCTTGCAGCAAAGCTTTGCTGCTCCTTTTGGCCTCTGCATTTGGTGACCTCCTAGAATAGCTTTGGGGATGTGTCCATTTTCCATCCTGTGTACATACCAAAGTCAGTGGAGACGCTTCTCTATGAGCATTGCGGTAATCTAGGGATAGTACTGCAGATTATTACTTTTTCTTTTAACTGCTGCGACTCCTACTTGGCCATGCAAAAATATGAAATGAAGGATGCAATCACTTTGGTTCCCTATACATAAAATACAATCAGATATCCACTGCCAGATTAATTTGCTGCAAGCTTATCCAGCACAGTATTTGAATGTGCTTTATGTATATTGAGAAAACAGTACTTTCAGCAACTTTCTGTAAGATGTAATTAATGCTACTAAAGATTACATTCCTGTACCAGTATATTGGAATCTTAGCTCAAGCATGCATAGTGAGATCTTCACTTTCACCAATTCTTTAAGGATATCTCCGACATGAAAACAAAACTAGTATTTTGTTTCACTCTTGTTGGTTTATAATCATGAGTGATGTGTAAGTTTTGACAATGTGTTCAGTGAACAGAATAACATCAATGTGCTGGTGTGTGTGTGCGCATGCTCACTGGAAATTGTTCTTCAATAAATTCAAACAGAATGGATTGTAAGAAATCAAGAGGATAAGGATTTAATGGAACATTATCATATCCCACCATGAAATGAAAGGTGGTAAGAAAAATCTGATCACTTTCAATTATCTTGAACATCCTTGTAAATCTTCTCTGCACCCTTTCCAGCATGACAACATCTTTCCTGCCCCAAACTGAACATCTTTTGTGAGAGAAAATTATGCATTTTGGATTTCAGTGGAGCTAATGCTTTTTAATTGAGAGCTTGTCATTCAAACCACTGCAGCTAATTAAATCATACCCAAGAATCTCTTGCATAACACAGTGCATTCGAGCAATATCCAGCATCGTATTGTACATTTTTCATTTCCAAAGCTTGGTGATGGGAGTAAAAATCCTGTTGTTTTTTAGTAAGATTATACAATTCTGGATGAAAAGTTCCATTCGTAACTGCATAAATATACTGTCAAATGTTTAGCAGTAAATTTTACCAATTGGGGGTAGCACGGTAGAGTTGCTGTCTTACAGCACAAGATACCCGGGTTCAATCCTGACTATGGGTGCTATCTCAATGGAGTTTGTTCATTCTGTGGCTGTGTGGGTTTTCTCTGGGTGCTCCAGTTTTCTCCCACACGCATGACGTACAGGTTTGTAGGTTAATTGGCTTTTGTAAATTGTCCCTTGTGTTTTGGATAGTGTAGTGATCGCTGGTCGGTGTGGACTTTGTGGGCGGAAAGGCCTGTTTCCACACTAAGTCTAAAAAGTAAAGTCTAAATATGCCCACTGTGGAGTTTGCCTATGGTGAGAAATTAGTTTATGCTGCTTGCAATGATTTTGTCCTCAGCGCACTAAAAGGTAGGACTTTTTGCACCATTATATGGTACAAATGTTTTAAGCACCTTAAATGATGTAACACTCCATAATAACATTTACCTCCAATATTATTTGTTATGGGATTTTGTTCATAGTTTATAAGAAAATAGTAGTGCTGAGGCTTTAATCTCTGATAGAACAACCAGTCATTGTTAAAATCTTCCATTCTATTGTCTAATTAACATCATTATTAATGCTTGGTACTATAACAGCATTTCATAAACATTTGGACAGGTACATGGATCGGAAAGGTTTAGAGGGATATGGGCCAAATGCGGTCAAGTGGGACTAGAGTAGATGTGGCATCTTGGACGGCATTGGAAAGTTGAGCCTAATGGCCTGTTTCCATGCTGTATGATTCTACTAATGTTTTGCCCATTTCCTTACTTCAAGCTAGGTCTTCAATCCCTTATGAGTATGTTACTAAATATAACTTGGAAATCCCAATCTGTGTCAAAATATCATAATAAGAATTGAGAAAGCACTTTGGATTGGGGAAGGACGGGTGGTGCAAATTGTTAACTTTTATCTTCAGTAGGATGTAATGCAATGTTGAAATCCCGATCATGTTATATAACATATCTGCTGCTCAACGTTCCTTGGAAGGCACATTAACATTGGATTTTAAAAAAGGCCTGCCAGTAAATAAAGACCAATTTTGTATTTCTCCCTTTCCTAAATTAAAATTATTCTAAGCTTAACCCAGTTGCAATGCTTGAAGTATCATTTTGAAATGGTTTTGCAAGCTCAATTGATGTTAATTGATACAAATTGATATTAAAAAAAAATAATTTACATTTTAGGGTGGCACAGTGGTAGATCTGCTGCCTTAGTGTAGGAGACCCGGGTTCGATCCTGACTACGGGTGCAGTCTGTATGGTGTTTGTACCTTTTCCCTGTGACTGTGTGGGCTTTCTCTGGGTGCTCCGGTTTCGTCCCACTGTCCAAAGACGTCCAGATTTTGTAGGTTAATTGGCTTTGATAAAATTGTAAATTGTCCCTAGTGTTAGTGTACAGTGTTAGTGTACAGGGTGATCGCTGGTCGGCACGGACTCGGTGGGTCGAAGGGCCAGTTTCCATGCTGTATCTCTAAAGTCTAGTCTGAAATTTTAGCAGAAAAGTGCCCAGTGAGTTGGCCAGTGTTGATCAAGATAGAGCAGAACTGGAATTTTTTTTTAGTATTAGAAAATATGATACTTTTCTTTGGCAATGTAACTAATTAATATGGAAAAAAGAGCCATGCGCTGTTTGTTACTTTGATTTGATGATCTCATATGCAAGTGGTGCAAAGATGACTTTCTCATTTAAGTTTTATTTTCAAGAAAAAACAAAATGATAAAATATTTTCCAAAGTTTACATTTTGTTTCTCGTGGTGCTTAATTTGACTTTTTTACTGATGCTTTACAATTGATGTTGGAGGCAAGCACTGGGATCACTTTCCTAATAGCTCATTATTTACACTTCAGAAAGTGGACCTGATTGATCAGTGTGTAATGGTCCTTGTGTGCAATTAGATCAATAAGTTAGCATCGGGCAGGGTGAAGGGGCTTGCTGCAGCGCGATTATTGCAGACTGTTGCTTTGCTGTCACCTTGGCTTGGTGCTGATGCAGCAACGCGCCTCAGCCACTGGAAAGTCCTTGGAGAGGAATGAATTTCCGGTAAGTCGACAGCTGTGCTCAGATATACAGCATCTTCACTATTCTTAGTTCGCTCTATTTACGTATCCAGATTACGGAAACCTACATCACAAAATGGCTTTTGTTAGTAATGTGCCACTTCAATGGGTTATTTAAATAGCGTTATTTTGGTATTTAAGTGCCACAAGGGCAGAGGCTTATATATTTTTGTTTGTTTTATCGATTCTCGTTATTGTACATTTGTGGACAAAGGCTCAGACATGTTCGAAATTAATAACAATTACAGTTCCTGGTGCTTGCTGAAGATTGTGTAAAATGTATTTCTATCTACTGTATTGACATAAAATAATTACTGAGTCTGAGCATAAATCTCTTGACCTTTGCATACTAAATTTCATTTGCAGCAAATTGAATTATAAATAGCAAATCTTATGAAATGCAGTGAAACAAGGTGATGGAAGTGCCAACAGATTAAACCTCCCTGGATCGCAAAAGCATTTCTGTGCAAAAAAAAAGTATATAAGAATAAATAATTTATGTTACTTTTGAGCACTATATATTCCAGTGCAGTCTGTGTGATCCTTAAAAATCCTCTTCTAGTAAGACACTGATCTGCTTTTTTTAATGCCCATAGTACTTTGGTAAATTGAAGCGTATGGAAATTGCACTTACAAATGCAGCAATGTATCTATGTATCAGAAACCTGACTGCTGTAATGTCATTGGAGGCAAAGCTACAGTTCTAATTTTTAAGTTATACTCTGACAGGTTAGGTCATTGCTTACAAATATTCATTACAATCCTGCAAGGATCCTTTTGGATTTCAATGACTGAGGGTGTGACCGAATCAACATTCTCAGAATTCACTTCACATAACCTTCATATGTGCATAATACATGAAGGACTGTCCAAGGTGACTATTGTGAACAATTGTCACGTTTTTAGATGCTTGAAAACTTATATTTTGTAAGTGCTTAGATAATCAATGGTGATGCACATTAATAAATGGCCTTCTGTTATTTAACTGCAAGCATTGCAAACCTATCTTATTGGGAGCCCTAGTCAGCCAGTCCTGGCCCATCTGGTTGGAAGCTCAGCTCAGCAGGTTTTCCTGTCTACCTGCAGTAACCTTTCATCTCCTTGCTTAATAAAATAATTTACCTACCATTTGATTTAAAATAATGGACCATAATGTCCAACTTGGGGGCCTGGATAGAGTGGATGTGGGAGAGTCTAGGACCAAAGGCTATAGCTTCGGAAAAAAAAGACGTACATTTAGAAAGGAGACGAGGAGGAATTTCTTAGGCTGAGGGTGATGAATCCATGGAATTCACAGAAGGCTTGGAGGCAAATTGAAAAATCCGTCAATGTATGATTTTAAGGCACAGCTTGATAGTTTCTTAAATAGTACGGGTGTCAGGGGTTATGGGGAGAAGGCAGGAGATTGGGGTTGAGTGGGAAAGAAGGAACAGCCATGATTGAATGGCTGAGTAGATTTGATTGGCCGAAGGGCATAATTCTGCTCCTATAACAAGAATTTATGAACTTTTCAACACATTGATGCTTCAAGAGTCGAGAGTATTTTATTGTCATATGCCCCGAAATGGAGCAATGAAATAATTTCTTTCAGCAGCACGACAGGCATGTAAACGTGCTCTTTAAGTACCATAATATACAACAGCAAAGTTCAGTATATTATTAAAAAACAATAACAGTGCAAAGACAACAGCTATGTCCTCAACTCTATGTAGATCAAAAGTAGTTGAAAGTTGTAGTGTTTAATAACCTGTTGATTGTAGGGATGAAGCTACTTCTGAGCTTGGTCCTTCCAGTTTTCAGGCTCTTATACCTTTTTTCTGATGGCAGTAGTGAAATGAGAGTGTGGCCAGGGTGGTTCGGTTCTCTGATGATGCTGGCTGCCTTTGGCCTGAGGCTATGCTCACCACTTTTGCAATGTTCTTCATTCCTGGGTATTTGTGTTGCCAAACAAGGCCGTGATGCAGTAGAATTGCAATGTTTGCCTGAATTGCAGATAGTGTTGTGGAGTTTTGTCAGCATCTGGGCTGGTGGGGCAATACTGTTCATGAATCAGCAGGCATTGAGCTTTAGATGTACTCAACCCACACAAGGTGTGCTGTGAGTATTGGTCAAACCTCTGAAGCAGCTCACTTTCTGAGCAAATACATTTTGTGTTTAACCTGCTTTGGTGCTTGCTACTGGTTACAAGGACAGTTGTGTTTGATCGCGATGACTAAAAATTTGGCAAACTCCTCTCCTCCTGTCCTTGCAAACAAAGGTAAACCAAATGGAAACCCTTGTGCTTGTTGGAGAATGCCATTGTTGCTCTAAAAGATCTTGAGCAGGGCAAGCCTGATATCTCTTTTACTCCAACTAACTTCAGCAAAGGACTTCACACCAAAGCATCGGCCTTCCATCCTGCAAATGTTTACATTTGCAACTGGTCTAATGTGTTGACATTTGGCCCTGACAAAATTTAGCAGTTGACTAGTCGTGCAGTTTAGAGAGAGACCATCCTGATGCTAATTCCATTGTATATCGGTGAGACAAGGAACTGCAGATACTGGTTTACAAAAAAGACACAAAGTGCTGGAGTAACTCAGTGGATCAGGCAGCATCTCTGGAGAAAGCGGGTAGATGATGTTTTATGTCAGGACCCTTCTTCATACTTCACCAGTTTCTTCTCCAGCTCTACGACCACATTGTAATGAACAAGTTGTAACAGAGGGATGGGGTTACACGTCAAAGCTTACATTCATGGACTTTATTTATAACCAATAGTAGCCATTGAAGAGAGATGGGCAAGACCAAATTAATTGTTAGTATGATTGAAATATAATCTTTATTTACTTGATGGAATTATTTACCACACGTTGGATAAAAAATCAAAGAAGGAATAATTGTGATTTTTTTTTCATGAGCAAGTAAGTCAATTTGGGTTGAAGTGTGTGGCATCAAATGTGAAGGTACACAAGAGGGGGCAAGTCAGGGTATGGTTCACCTATGTGAGCACCTGTGCAGAAATGTGGGTGGTAAAACATTAATATCCTTAAAATGTTTCCCCAGCCTATTTCCAAAACACATTTGAACCTCAAACAGTTAGGTAATTGAAGGCAGTTATATTAATGGATGTTCACTGTTATCTGCAGACCTTTCAGTTCAGAAAACTCAACTCTTTTAATTAGTATTTTAAGGTGTAATCCACATTTTGATATAAAAACTAATTGGAGCATGGCATTTTCTCTCTCTAATTAACAGTCCTATTGCAAAATCATATCCTTGGAATTAATGGCTCTCATTGCTGCTGCTCCTCCCGTGTTTTTTATTGGCAAAATGAAGAATAACAAGTCTGCAGTTATTTCTCCTTTTATTGTAGGAGCATAATACATTCAGAAATGTTTGTGAATTATTTGTCTTATCTTGCACTGAAAGCAGTTGTGCATGCAGACATTTAGGAAGAAAATCAAACCTATGATTTTAATTAGCTCGTTACCAACCATTGAGGCACTGAGATCTCAGGTTTCATTAAGCTTGAAAGCAAGCGGGGATTTGGAAAAGTAACAGTAGTGGCAGCGGGAAGCCGTAAACCCGTTATACAAATTGTAAGGTCACACGTGTACCTCATATGGTCAGAGCTAATTGCTCGCTCTTAGTTCATTATTCTGGATAAGCATATAACTTCTCCACTGAATTGTTCAAATATTGTTTGGATAGTTTTCCACACTACCAATCCCAAACCCCCAAAAATCCATATATTGCTAATTCCTTAAATTAAGACAACTTCCTGGATATCTGCCCTATATTTATTAATATTTATTTCTAAAGATACAGCCATAAGACGGGCCATTTGGCTCACTGACTAAATACCAACCTGTTCACACCTGTTCTGCATTTTTTCCATTTTCTCATCCACTCCCTATGCATTAGTGGTAGTTTATAAAAGCTCATTTAAACCACAGACCCGCATGTCTTTAGGATGAGGGAGGAGTCCCATACGGTGACAGAGAACATGCAAACTCCACACAGACAACACCTGAGGTCAGGATAGAACCTGCATCTCTGGTGCTGTTAGAAACGGCTGTGCCACTGTGTTACCCTATTTTTTCCAATTTGACCAAGTGCACTCTGTCCCTCACTCAGACACCCTAATTCTGTGTTTCTTTTGAAGCAAACTTTTAAGTTTGTCTTCCCTGCACCAGTTATCTTGGTGTCTCAAGGTTGCCTTCCTCTCCAACATGATCAGCTGAGGATGTTCCAATATTGGCTCAGAATTCAACCCTCTGCTCTTGGAGCTCCATCATGTCACATGTTCTCATACCTTGGAGACCAGACATGGATCAATACTATGGATTGTTCAGTTTAATCAAGATGTCATCTGATCTAGGGGTTTGGTTACCATTACATAGTAGGATGCTACGTTAGCCTTTTGATGTCTGCTTCTTAATAAAAGGAACCGTTGAACAATTATATTTAGGGTCTCTCATATGGCCCCTTCGAGCTTGGCATTGTGCATTGAATGTGTTGCATTTTGTTTCTTTGATATCTTGAAAGGTACTGGACAAATTCAAGCCTTTTTTTCCCCATTTATGTAATTGCAGACTTATTTGTTCAGTAAGATATTTTGGAATGGAGGGATATGGATCATGTGCAGGCAGATGAGATTTTTATTCTGGTATCATGTTTGGAGCAGACTGTGGGCCACACCGCCTGTTCCTGAGCTCGACTGTTCTATGCTCTGTTAATTTGTCCTTTTGTTCAGTTGGAATGTACCTAATGCAGTTTGTCAGTCAGAGGTTACTTCCATCAGTTTAGTTTAGAGACACAGCAAGGAAACAGACCCTATGGCCCACTGAGCCCGCGCTGACCAGCGATCCCCATACTCTAGTATTATTTTACTCACTAGGGACAATTTATAATCTTTACCTAAGCCAATTATCTTACAACCTGTATGTCTTTGAAGTGTGGGAGGAAACCAGAGCACCCGGGGAAAACCCACGTGGTCACAAGGAGAACATACAAACTCCATACAGACAGCACTCGTAGTCAGGATTGAACCCGGGTCTCTGGCGCTGTAAGGCAGCAACTCTGCCGCTCTGCCGCCCTTATTGTGTTGTTTTCCATTATTTTATCCATTTGTCTTTTCCCCAACTGGGACCAGTGGGGTGATTATCTGCTTTATGGCAAAGGTTTTTTTTTAATACAAGAAAAAGTTAATCTGCCCAAGAAATGAAGTCCGAACAGAGCACCGACGAGAAACCCGCACAGTCGTAAAGGGAATGGAACTTTTATACTAATGGAAACCTGAGTTCTAGATGTGTGAGGTAGCAGCAACTGGGCCAATGTGCGACTCAGCAGGAGTTAACCACTAAAGCGTGAAATGCAAAGAAAATTCTTCTGTCAGAGGGTTAGCAATCTTTAGGATTCTCTCCCCCAGATATCTGTGGAGTTTGGGTCCTTAAGTATATGCTAAACTTAGATTAATATTTGGTCTACATAGAAATCCCCACAGCCATCAGGCTATTAAACCTGGCTCGGACAAAACTCTGAACATTAATACCCCTCCATCTGTTATTTGCACTTTATTAATTTATTAATTAATGTGTGTATTTAAGTATATAACTGTAGTCAATGCCTACTATGTTCTATTGTGCTATACAAAAAAAGAATTTAATTGTCCTGTCAGGGACACATGACAATAAACTCTTTTGAAATCAAATGGATTGGTCAAGAAAGATAAACATTTAATTGACTATGATATTGCTAATTGGTTCATTCCTGTTTCTTCATCTTGCCCAGCAGAATCAATGTCCTTACCCCTCTCTCCAACATCCAAGGTAGCATCCCAAATAGACACTTCCAGAAGTCATTTCCACCTTGTGCATATTAATGAACTCTTGCAGCTGATAGAGCTATTCTGCTGTTCTCACCTGTTTCCAGCTGATTTTGTCTCGTTTGCCCCATATTTCCTTGCAGCACAGGTGGAGGCCATTTGGCCCATTGGATCCATGCCGGCTATCGGAGTATCCCTTAAACCTAATACCTCCCCCACACCCCATTAAATGCCCTCCATTTCCAGCAACTTGTTTATTCTTGCATGCCCAACAATCCCTACCATGACTGATATTCCTATTGACTGCTGCACCTCTGTGCCACCCAATGTAAGTTTAGCATATACTTAAGGAAACGTGGAAAATAGGTGCAGGTGTAGGCCATTCGGCCCTTTGAGCTATGACCACCCGTCAATATGATCATGGCTGATCATCCAAAATCACCACCCTCTTCCAGCTTTCTCCCCATATCCCTTGATTCCGTTAGCCCTAAGAGCTATATCTAACTCTCTCTTGAATACATCCAGTGAATTGACCTCCACTGCCTTCTGAGGCAGAGAATTCCGCAGATTCACAACTCTCTGGGTGAAAAAGTTTTTCTTCACCTCAGTCTTAAATGGCCTACCCCTTATTCTTAAACTGTGACCCCTGGTTCTGGACTCCCCCAACATCGGGAACATTTTTTCCTGCATCTAGCCTGTGCAATCCCTTAAGAATTTTATATGTTTCCATAAGATTTGTACCGTGAAGGTAGGGGAGAAGCAGCAGCCAGAAGCAGTGAGAGCGAGTATTGGCTGAAAGAAGGTGAGTCGCAGGGAATGGAGATTTATAAAGAGGGCCAAAGGCCCAGGTTCAAGTAACTTACAAATTAGCCCCAAAGTAGTTGATTAGGTAGCAGATAAAAATAAGCACAGCTGTAGCGGAGCGGCATTGTTGAGGTGAAGTGCCTTGGAAGGTAAAGTGTGAGTCTTTGGTTCAAGAGTCTTCGGCTAGGAGGCTGAGGCAAGCAGGCTACACGATTCGAGATTAGCGATTTTTTTTTTGTCCACTGAAGAAATGGCAGGCAAGTTGGTATAGTGTGTTTCCTGCAGGATGTGGGAAGTCACGGACACTGCTGTGCTTCTTACAACTACACCTACAGAAATTGTGTCCAGGTGCAGCTCCTGAATGAACGTGTTAGGGAACTGAGGCAGCCGCTGGATGACCTCAGGACCATCCAGGAAGATGAGAGTTTCCTGGACAAGACCTGAAGTGAGGTTGTCGCACTAGGGATAAAGGAAGAGCGAAAGTGGGTGACTGTGAGAAAGAGGAGTAAATATGGAGCGCCGGAGACCAGGTACATCCCCTTGGGAGTGAACGACACAACAAGATTGAGTGGTGGCCTGGTGTCGAGGCTCAACGGGGAAGAGTGAGTCAGGCAGAGCCATAGTGATGGGAGACTCCATCGTCAGAGGTGCGGAAAGGAGGTTCTGCGGCAACAGGTGAGACTCCAGGATGGTGTTGCCTCCCTGGTGCCAGGGTCATGGCATCCTCAAGAGTGAGAGGGAACAGCCAGAGGTTGCTGTGCATGTTGGCACAAATTATATAGGTAGAAAGAGGAAGGAGGTTCTGCAACAGGAATTTACGGAATTGGGTAGAAGACTGAAAAACAGGACGTGCGGGGTAGTGATCTCAGGATTGCTTCCAGTACCTCGTGCTAGTGAAGGTAAGAATAGGAAGATTGGGGAAATTAATGTGTGGCTGAGGTGTTGGGGTCAGGATTCAGACTTCCAGATCATTGGGATCTCTTCCGGGGCTGGGGTGACCTGTATAAAAGGGACGGGTTGCACCTAAACTGGAGGGGGACCAACATCCTAGCGGGAAGGTTTGCTCATGCTACACGGGAGTGTTTAAACTAGGGGGTGGGATCTCGTGCAGGACAGAAGCACGTGAGAGGCAAGAAGTTGGTATAGAGGGTGGTGTGGGAAAGGTTAGTGGACAGAATAGGTAGGAGAAAGGCAGAGAGCGAGGAAGGAGGGATGGTTTAAACTACGTTTTTTAATGCAAGGGGCCTGACGGGTAAGGCAGATGAGCTTAGGGCATGGATAGGTACTAGCGACTGGGACATTGTAGCCCTGAATGAAATCTTGTTAAGGGAGCGGCAGGACTGGCAGCTCAATGTTCCGGAATACAGGAGCTTCAGGAGAGACATGGCTGTGTTCAGAGATGACATTACGGATGGTTTGTCTAGTGAGGCTATATGGGTGGAGCTGAGGAACAAGAAAGGGATGATTATCTTGTTATCTTGTGTACTGCAGACCCCTGAATAGTCAATGGGAATTAGAAGAACAAATGTGCCAGATGATTGCAGGCAGCTGCAGGTCAAATAAGATTGTTGCAGCAGGGGATTTTAGCTTTCCCAATATAGACTAGGTAAATCATAGTGTGAAGGATTTAGATGGGGTGCAATTCATCAAAAGTGTTCAGGAGAGTTTTCTGAAGCAGTATGTGGAGGCCTCCACACATGAGAGGGCAACACTGGATCTAGCATTGGGAAATTGGGAAGGGCAAGTTAGTGAAGTATGTGTGGAGGAGCCTTTTGGGACTCATGACCATAGTTCGATGCGGTTTAGGATGGTTATGGATAGGGACGGAGAGGGTCCAGGTGTTAATTCTCAACTGGGGTAAGGCCAACTTTGAGGGTATGAGAGAAGGTCTCGCTCAACTTGACTGGAGCAGGTTATTAGATGGGAAAGGAACATCGGCCAAGTTTTTAAAAAAAAGTGTACTGCAGGAAGTTCAGGATGTGTACGTCCTCGTTAGAGTGAAGGGCAAAGCAGGCAAACGTAAGGAAGCTTGGCTGAAGAGGGAAATTGAGATGTTCAAGGATGCATGAGACTGGTATAGGCAGCTGGGATCAAGTGCACCTCTGGCGGTGTTTTGGAAACTAAGTAGCATACTAAAAAAGGAAACAGAGGGCAAAATGGGGCCAGGAGATAGCTCTGACGGGTAGCATTAAGGACAATCCCAAAAGATTTTATAAATACACTAGATACACTAAGTGCAGACGCGTGGGGGGGCAGAGAGGGAGTGAGGGGGGTAGAGTTTGAGGGGTGGGGGAAGGGGACGCATCGTCACAGGGGAGGGTTGGTTCCTGAACGCAATACTCCCTCACTCCAGGCTCCAGGCAGGGCCCAAGTATGGGAGGGCGGGGGTGACGTCACTCACAGCGCAAGCACGGACAGCCGTTTTTTTTTTCAACGTTTCTTTCAGATTTTTGAACATTTTCATTAATAACTCGAGAAATAAAGCATACATTTTTCAGATAAGGTGATTTTGGACTCCAGGGGGGAAATTTTATAATTAGTGTGTCGTTTTTTCGCAAAGATGTGATTACACAAACACGCGCACACACACACGCAAATAAATAAATACACATACAAGATCAGACTTTAATAGGTAATATATGATAAGGGGGAAAAGGGTAACTTGAGAGAGAGAGTGGGACCTCTCAAGAATCAAAGCGATCACCTCTGTGTGGAGCCAGAGATGGGCAAGGTCCTAAATGAGTATTTCTCCTCTGTACTTACCGAGGAGAAAACAGTAGGACGGAGGAAATTGGAGCAGTCACTGGAAGTGTCTTGAGAGCAGTCAGGGATACCGTCGAAGAAGTACTGAAGGTGCTGTCGTGTTTGAAGGTAGACAAATCTCCAGGGCCTGATCAGATATATCCGAGGACATTGCAGGAAACTAGAGAGAGCTCTGTTTGAATTTTACGAGCCATCCTTAAATACACGAGAGGTGCCAAAGGATTGGAGGGTGGCAAATGTTGTGCTCATTTTCAAGAAGGGCTGCAGGGAAACTGCTGGGAACTATAGGCCGGTTAGCTTAACATCTGTAGTTAAGTGGGACTAGTGTAGCCGGGACATTGTTGGGCGAGTTGGGCCGAAGGTTCTGTTTCCACAATGTATCACTCTATGACTCCCCTCAATCCTTCTCAATTCCGGTGAATATAAGCCCAGTTGATAGGAACTGAATTAGGCCATTCGGTCCGACAAGTCTACTCTGCCATTCAATCATGTATCTCACTCTCCTAACCTTATTCTCCTGCCTTCTCCCCATAACCCCTGAAGTTGAAGCAGAATACTCAAATAGGTCCTGCTTAATTGCTGCAGCATTGAGCAAGGCTACAGACCTCATGCCAAAGCCAACCTGAGTTAAAATCAATGCCTATATATTTACAGCTTTCATTAGAAGCTGAATTCTACTTTTTAAGGACTATGCAGTTTACTATAGCATTGGAAGAGAAACTTTGATGACACAAGAGTTTCGGCTGGATCTCTGGAGAATTGATGAAAAACGCAAACTCACCAGAATCAGAGGCCGAATGTGAAAGTGACAAAGGTTCAAACAAGCAAAGCTGGTCATGAAAGTATCAACAAGGCAAAATATAAAGTCACATTTTTTCAAGTTACGTCAGGCATTTGTTTAATTACATGTTTTATGACCTAAGGAGAAAAGGAATAAATCAAATGATGGTGAAAAAACAGACCTGAAGGAAGGTTTTAGCATGAGGCATAAATATATATCCCAGCATTAATACTTTGGTTATGTTCTTACGGATACAAAGAATTATTATACTTTTCATAGATAGCCTTTGGTAAAACGGTTCACTGAATAAGAAACTAGCCTGTGTTTTCATCGGCTGAAAGTAGGCTGATACACATGATTGGAATTTTCAATCAGATATTCTTTTCTGATACACAGCATTTCTAGGAACTGTGGGAGTTACTTCTTCCGATTCACTTCAACCCCAGTGTGAATATTGGACTTTGTCAATGGAACTGATGCACTACAGTGCTGAGAACTTTATTCTGCACTCGGCATCATCCCCTTTACTCTATCTAGTGTGTTTGAGTTTGACTTGATGGCATTAATATAGGCCCTATCTTATCTGTTTGTATTGGGTCAAGGAAAGAGCGTTCACGTCGCGGCCCTGTTTCCACCAATCTTTCCACCACCTCGCACAAGAAGCGCAAGCCGCCATTGTATTCAGATGCTGAGAAGTGCGATCATCTCTGGCTGAACAATTTCTAATCTTGTGATGTGGACTCGATAAGAAGAAGATCTGTTTGGATAGCATGTAAAACGAAGCTTTTCACTGTATCTCGGTGCATGAGACAGTAATGAACTTAAACCTAAACCTTGTTGGAGTTTTGTTAATCAAGCTGACGAAACCATCTGTGAATCCTTAGTCCAGTAGTGTTGATGGTTTGAGAAGGACAGTGAGTAACCAGAGTAGAGGAGCAGCAGTTTGAAGAAGATTCCTGACCCAAAACGTCACCCAAGGCTGAAAAAGATTCACAACCAAATCGTCACCTATCCTTGTTCTCCAGCGATTGACCCACTGGGTTACTCTAACATTTTGTGTTTTTTGTTGTAAACCAGCATTTACAGTTCCTTGTTTCAGCAATTTTATACATTTGTTTTACAACAGACAATAACTTAGTCAATGTTCCAAATTTATCACATAACATAGATGTTGGCAACTGACAAAGATCAGCATGTAATCAGACTTAACTGTTAGGTGACAATGCTTTGCAATGAAGAATTATTCCTGTTAAGACGTGGAGAGTATGGACGTATTGTAACTTTTGGGGATTGGTGTAGAAGTGTAAGAAACACTTTTATTAGGTGTATGTGTGAATATTTTGTGGTCTTTGCTTTTTTTTTCCTTTCCAGTTTGCTACAATACCCTTAATAGAAAAGAAAAAAAACAGCATTGAGAGAAAATGTAATTATTGAGTTGTCTCAGTATAATATTTAATTTTTCCTTGTTCATTTCTGTATTGCTTCGTGACCTTTATCTGAGCAATGCAGAGCCAAATTAGAGCAGAAATAATCCATTTGGCAAAAAAAGGTTAAATATGAACTCCTTAAAATAGGTTATGGTCAGGTCAGAGGATAAAATCAAACAACCACTGGTATGGATCCAACCACTTTGGGCTAATTTAGTTTAGAGATACAGCGTGGAAACGGGTCCTTCGGCCAATCAAGTCTGCGCTAACCAGCAATCACCCCGACACTAGTTCTACCCTACACACTAGGGACAATTTAAGAAGCCAATTAACCTACAAACCTGCACATCTTTGGAATGTGGGAGGAAACCAGGGCTCCCGGAAGAAACCCAAGCGGTCACAGGACGAATGTACAAATTCCGTACAGACATCACCATCGGTCAGTACCACCAATCATACTCAACTCTGATGTACGATGTAGCTTTCCTCTGTTAGGTTAGAAATCCATATTGTAAACAATTCTCTCCTTGAATATTTAATGAGTTTTTAATATTCTTCATGCTTTAGTATTAAACTATTTAATAATTTTAATGTTATACATTTCCCTATTCAGTTGCTGCTGGTGCATATTTAATATGTTCCTTAACCTGACTTAACTATTCAGTTTGTGTAGGAAATAACTGCAGATGCTGGTTTAAATCGAAGCTAGTCACAAAAAGCTGGAGCAACTCAGCGGGACAAGCAGCATCTCTGGAGAGAACGAATGAGTGACGTTTCGGGTCAAGACCCTTCTTCAGGCATACTATTGACTATTGAGTTATAATGCCACAAAAGCACCAACCACATGTCTCACAGCAGCATTTAGCTGCAATCACTCACTGTTCATGGTTGCAGTGGATGTGATACATCTGACCTTCTCGTGGCTTTGAACATCTGGATCTGATGCTGTGCAAATGGGAGGGTGTTTCATTGATTGGCAGTTCTGGTTGGAGATCTGTAATTATAAATACAATTTCCCTGATAGGGAGAATCAGAATAGGCATCATCTTTCAGTCACTCCAGGATATCCAAGGCCATCCAAGACTAACCATAGATATTCACTACAGGGTAAGCAGTACAGTGACGCAGTGATAGAGTTGCTGCCTAACAGTGCCAGAGACTCAAGACCCACGGGTGCTCTCTGAACGGAGTATGTATGTTCTCCCTGTGACCGCAAGGGTTTCCTCCGGGTGCTCTGGTTTCCTCCCCCATCCCAAAGATGTGCAGGTTTGTAGGTTAATTGGCTTCTGTAAAAATTGTCCCTAGTGTGTAGGATAGAACTAGTGTGCAGGTGATTGGTAGTCGGTGTGGACACGATGGGCCGAAGGGCCTTTTCCCCATGCGTTTCTAAAAAAGACTCAAGAAAATTGTCCGAAATGTAAACTGACCTTGGCCTCAGTATTTTGCCCAAGTTGCTGTTTTTTTTTCAAAGTGATGATTAGTAGCACACTGCTGTTTGCATACGATGCAAGTAAATACAATAAAATATTTGGGAGGAACATGTTTTGTTTATATGTTTGAATTGCCTTAGAATGGCTAACAGGCCATTCAGCTGTTCTCCATAAAGTACAAAACTGATAGCCATAGGTTACTTAAAGCTTAAATGACTTGTCGAGGTTAAAAACCATCTGCCATTTCTCTGTATTTATCTCTAAATGACCTACATCCTGCTGTCCCGTTGAGTTACTCCAGCATTTTTTGTCTATCTTTGATTCAAACCAGCATCTGCAGTTCCTTCCTATACATCCTGCTGCATTCTTTGACAACCTTCACTATCCTCAACACTACTATTTTTTGTCAGTATGACACCAGTGGTATGAACATTCTCTAACTTCAAGAAACCCTTACTTCCCCTTTCTCTCCATTCCCTTCCCAGTTCTCCGACCTGTCTTACTGTCTCTGACAACCTTTTATCTCTGTTTGCTTTGATGTTACCTTCTCCCAACTAACAATGATCTATTCTACATTTTCCTTGATCCCCATTCCCTTTGTCCTGTTTTCACACCTTTCACTTGCATATCTACACTTCCTTATCTATATACCTCCTACTCCCCTGACATTAGTCTGAAGAAGGGTCTTGACTCGAAACATCACCCAATCCTTTTGTCCAGTGATGCTGCCTGTCCCGCTGAGTTACTCCAGCATTTTGTGTCTATCTTCTATTTAAGCCAGCATCTGCAGGTTCCTTCCTACATATCTTTTGTCTCACCTACAAACTAACTAAACAGTCCATTTACATAAAATGCTGGAGAAACTCAGCGGGTGCAGCAGCATCTAAGGAGCGAAGGAGATAGGCGACGTTTCGGGTCGAGACCCTTCTTCAGGTCTCATTCAAGTCCATTTACATTTTGTCTCAGTCATTTATATGTATATCACAAATATCGGATCACAGCATTGAACCCTTCAGAACATATCTGGTCACAGACCTTCAGTCAGAGCAATACCCCACTGCCTCCTGCCTTCCATGATCAAGCCGGATTCGAATTCAGACTTCCAAGTCATCGATGATTCCATGTATTTTAATCTTCTGGATCAGCCCACCATGAGGAATCTTGTCAAATCTTGTTACTAAAGCCCATGTCGACCCTAATCAATCCTCTTTATCACCTCTTTAAAAAAAGTCTCAGGTTTGGTACGTGATGATGTCCTGTGAACATAGCGACGCTGACTGTTCCTGACAAGTTCGTGCTTCTAGATGTGAGGACATCATGTCCATGAGAATAATCTCCAATATGTATTTCTGTCAACAATATGTTGTTGACCAAATAATTTGGTAGGTAATCCCAATTGCCCTTCTTAAAGGCACAACAATGGTTACTCTGCAGTCCTGTGCGATCTCATCTGTGGCGAGAGAGGATACAAACATCTCAGGCGATACCCCAGCAATCTCCCCTGTTGTTTATCTCAATAACCTGGGATAAATCCCTTCAGGCACTGTGGACTTAAGGGCCTGTCCCACTTGGGCATCATTTGCACGTCACTTGGGCGTCATTTGCGCGACTACGCCTCACCATGCGCGTATCACGTACGCGACACGACGCAAGCGTCGTGAAGCGTAAATAATGTCGCGTAAATGACGTGCAAATGACGCCCAAGTGGGACAGGCCCTTTATCCACATTAATGTGTAAGAAGGAACTGCAGATGTTGGTTTAAACTGAAGATAGACACAAAAAGCTGCAGTAACTCAGCAGGACAGGCAGCATCCTGGAGAGAAGGAATGGGTGATGTTTCGGGTTGAGACCCTTCTTCAGACTGGTTAGGGATAAGGGAAACGAGCGATATAGACGGTGATTTGGAGAGACAAAGAACAATGAATGAAAGATAAAAAAAGTAACGATGATAAAGGAAACATACCATTGCTGTTTATAGGATGAAAATTAGAAGCTAGTGCGACTTGGGTGGGGGACGGATAGAGAGAGAGGGAATACCGGGGCTACCTGAAGTGAGAGAAATTCAAATTCATACTACTGGGCTGTAAGCTGCCCAAGCGAAATATGAGATGCTGTTCCTCCAATTTGCATTTAGTCTCACTGACAATGGTGGAGACAGAGGACAGAAAGGTCTGTGTAGGAATAGGAAGGAGAATTAAAGTATCCGGCAAACGGGAGATCAGGTAGGTTCAGGTGGTCTGAGCGAAGGTGTTCCGCGAAACGATCGCCCAGTCTGTGTTTGGTCAGCCCGCCTGAACCTACCTGATCCATAACCAGTCTGAAGAAGGCTCTCAAAGTCAAGTCAAAGTCAAAAGAGTTTATTGTCATGTGTCCCTGACAGGACAATGAAATTCTTTCTTTGCATAGCACAACAGAACATAGTAGGCATTGACTACAATTATATACTTAAATACACACATTAATTAATAAATTAATAAAGTGCAAATAACAGATGGAGGGGTATTAATGTTCAGAGTTTTGTCCGAGCCAGGTTTAATAGCCTGATGGCTGTGGGGAAGTAGCTATTCCTGAATCGGGTCGTTGCAGTTCTCAGGCTCCTGTACCTTCTACCCGAAGGTAGCAGGGAGATGAGTGTGTGGCCAGGATGGTGTGGGTCCTTGATGATGCTGCCAGCCTTTTTGAGGCAACGGCTGTGGTAGATCCCCTCGATGGAAGGAAGGTCAGAGCCGATGATGGACTGGGCAGTGTTTACTACTTTTTGTAGTCTTTTCCTCTCCAGGGCACTCAAGTTGCCGAACCAAGCCACGATGCAACCAGTCAGCAAGCTCTCTACTGTGCACCTGAAGAAGTTAGAGAGAGTCCTCCTTGACAGACCGACTCTCCGTAATCTTCTCAGGAAGTAGAGGCGCTGATGAGCTTTCTTAATAATTGCATCTGTGTTCTCGGACCAGGAAAGATCTTCACAGATGTGCACGCCCAGGAGTTTGAAGCTCTTGACCCTTTCAACCATCGACCCGTTGATTTAAACAGGACTGTGGGTCCCCATCCTACTCCTTCCAAAGTCCACAATCAGTTCCTTGGTTTTGCTGGTGTTGAGGGCCAGGTTATTGTGCTGGCACCATATGGACAGTTGCTCGATCTCACTTCTGTACTCCGACTCATCCCCATCAGTGATACGTCCCACTACAGTGGTGTCATCAGCGAACTTGATGATGGAGTTCGCACTGTGACTGGCTACGCAGTCATGAGTATAGAGTGAGTACAGCAGGGGGCTGAGCACGCAGCCTTGAGGTGCTCCCGTGCTGATTGTTATCGAGTTTGACACATTGCCACTAATACGAACAGTCTGTGGTCTGTGAATGAGGAAGTCGAGGATCCAATTGCAGAGGGATGCGCAGAGACCCAGTTCTGTGAGTTTGGTAACCAGCTTGCAGGGGATGATTGTGTTAAATGCCGAGCTGTAGTCAATGAATAACAGCCTGACATATGGGTTTTTGTTGTCCAAGTGGTCCAGAGCGGAGTGAAGGGCCAGCGAGATCGCATCCACCGTTGATCTGTTGTGGCGGTAAGCGAACTGCAGTGAGTCCAGGTTTTTGTCAAGGTAGGAGTTGATTTGCGTCATGATCAACCTCTCAAAGCATTTCATCACCACAGGCAGTGCCACAGGTCGATAGTCATTGAGGCACGTCACCTTGCTCTTCTTGGGAACCGGTATTATTGATGCCCTTTTGAGGCAGGTGGGAACCTCAGTGACAGGTTGGAAATGTCCGTAAAAACTCCAACCAGTTGGTCCACACAGGTTTTTAAAACACGACCAGGTATGCCATCAGATCCAGACGCTTTTCGAGGGTTCACCCCTCTGAAGGATTTCCTGACGTCGGCCTCTGTGACTGAGACTGAAATACCATCACAGCGAATGGGGGCTCGGGAAGGCACATCGGTGTTCTCCCTATCAAAGCGTGCGTAAAATGCATTGAGCTCGTCAGGGAGTGATGTATCGCCGACATCCAAGCTGCCTCCTGGTTTCGCCTTGTAGGAGGTGATTGCATTCAGTCCCTGCCACAGCTGCCGAACATCTGTCTCATCCTCCAGTTTGGAGCAGAACTCCCTTTTGGCCTTTTTGATGGCCTTACCATGGTCGTATCTGAACTTCGTGTAGACCACTGTATCTTCAGACATGAATGCCCGGTGTCTGGTCTTCAGAAGAGTGCGGATCTCAGAGTTCATCCAAGGTTTCTGATTGGGAAACACTCGGAAGGTTTTTGTAGGGATGCAGCCTGAACCTGAAACGTCACCCATTCCTTCTCTCCAGAGATGCTGCCTGTCCCGCTGAGTCACTCCAGCATTTTATGTTTATCTACATTCATGTTTTTCAACAGGTTCACTACCTCCATCATCATGAATTCTAGGTGCGCTCAAATAATAGCACACTGCCCATTGATCTCCATTATCCTCCATGCCCTGCTACTTGGTGAATACCAAAGCAAAGCGCTCATTTAGTACCTTGCCCACTTCCTCTGGCCCCAGGCATAAGTTCCCTCCCTTGTCCTTACGTGGTCCTATCATCTCCCTAGTCACCCTCTTGGTTTTAATAAATGTTTAAAATCCCTTGGGGGTTTTAAACAGGGAACCAGGAGGTTGATCAGGGGGTCATGAAGTGTCCTTGTTAAGTGGAATAGCTGAAGTTATTTTCTGGTCTTCTTACGTTCCTTAAAGGTATTGTCTGATTTCAAGAAACCCTCTTCGATGCACAGAACAAATTCTGCCCCATCTTGTACTGAGGAAATCCTCGTCAATATTGGAGAAATTAAAGTAATCCATTAAGGGCTTGGCCCACTTACGTGACTTTTCAGCGACTGTCTTCGATCTTCAAGCTCGAGGGCACTCGCCTGAAATCCTCGAGCTGGATTGACCGTCAGCGATGAAAATGCGAGCTGGATCGACCATTAGCACACACACACAAACACATCGCAAAAGCAGGGGCCAGGGAAAGCGGGGGAGTGCTGTCTGAAATTCACACCCGCCATGAACAGGAAGGTAAAAGGCAGCTGACACAGTGTATGGTAAGTCCTTTAGAGAACGGGGAGAGAAGGGTGGGAGTAGGAGTGGAGTCACTTTTAAGAAGCCAGACAACTTTTAATAAAGTTTAGCGGGCATTTAACATTACTGGTCGGTTTTCCTTGTTTCTGAAAACTCCAATGAGCCAATTAAAATGCCCGGTCAGCAAGGGAGATTGCCTACGGCTATCCTTGACTGCCTATAACTACATGGTGACCCCACTACCACTGCATTACGAGTTCAAAAGAACCATGCTGACCAATTTTTACTGCCTCACCCTCTGAGTTTCTCCAGCATTTTTGTCTACCTTCAATTTTTCCAGCATCTGCAGTTCTTTCTTAAACATGGTTACTACAACTACAGATGCGGGAAAAATCGAAGGTAGGCAAAAATGCTGGCGAAACTCAGCGGGTGAGGCAGCATCTATGGAGCGAAGGAATAGGTGACGTTTCGGGTCGGGACCCTTCTTCAGACTGATGGGGGGGGTAGAGGAAAGGAAGAGGCGGAGACGGTAGGCTGTGGGAGAGCTGGGGAGGGGAAGGGGGGAGAAAGCAAGGACTACCTGAAATTGGAGAAGTTAATGTTCATAATGCCGGGGTGTAAATTACTCAAGTGAAATATGAGATGCTGCTCCTTCAATTTGCGGTGGGACTCACTCTGATCATGGAGGAGGCCCAGGACAGAAAGTTCGGAATGGGAGGGGGAGTTGAAGTGCTGAGCCACCGGGAGATTAGGTTGGTTAATGCGAACTGAGCGGAGGTGTTGGGCGAAGCGATCGTTAAGCCTGCGCTTGGTCTCACCGATGTAGAGCAGTTGACAACTAGAACAGTGGATGCAATAGATGAGGTTGGAGGAGGTGCAGGTGAACCTCTGCCTCACCTGTAAAGACTGCTTGGATCCTTGGATGGAGTCGAGTGGGGATGTAGGTGCAATCCATCCTTCTTGTACAGATCCCACCTGACATGGAAAAGAGCTAATGATACATTTTGCTGAAGCCCTCCCTCCTACACCAGCTCCTTAGCTGCACATTCAACTGCGCTATCTTTCTATTTCTTGCCCGACACAGAAACTACACAGTGTCCAATGCAGATTGTGTCTGCTGTGGCTGCGTCATCCTTCAGCTTGCAATGTTTTGGATTCCCCATTCAATTCCGAGGTTTGGTCTTTAGAGTCTCGACTGATACACTTGTGCAGTACTGCGTTGCCTTTTTCAATTAGAAGATACGTCAACCTGTAAGAGAAAACTATACATCTGCTGTCAAAGGTGGATGTAAACGGCAATATGGCACAATTTAGATGAAAAACAGAGATAGCCCGTGAGTCCTGGCTAAAGTTTTTTTTTCCTTTCAGCTAATATCACAAAATAATATCTGGTCTGTGGTCGCCTGCCATGTACAAATTGGCTGCCGTGATTCTTGCATTGAAACAGCGACCGCACTTCAGAAGTACTTCATTTTTATATCAAAGGACGAGGGTGCTTGGAGTGGCAACGTTTCTCTTAAAGTAAGGCACCATCACTTTAAGAAAGCAACATCTGATGTTGACACTCGACCCTGACAGAAATGAGACATCTTGCACTGCTGATAAACCGTTTCACTTTTCGTCTGAAGAAGGGTCCCGACCAGAAACGTCAGTCATTTTCTCCAGAGATGTTGCCAGATCAGTTGACTTACTCCAGCACATTGTGTCTATCTTAAGTATAAACCAGCATCTGCAGTTCCTTTCTACACATTTGTACTGCGGTTGTCCAGAACTTGTATTGGAAATAGGGGAGAAAGGAAAATATAATTTATTGTTATAGTAATTTGTGGTCAGGTCAGCACTTGTCTTGGTAATGATCCAGCCTTGAATTGACATGTCCTTCAAGTGAATGACTCCTGCAGTCATTACAGGGATGTGCTCCAATGGAGCAGGCCACCATTTCCTTCAAGGCAAATCAAAATCTTATCCATTAATTATTGCTGCTCTGCAGAACCCCCGGCAATACTTTTTTATTAAAAAATGCTTGCCTTAACTTCCCATTGCATGGTATCATTAAATATACAAGAGTTCTATTTATTCCTGGTTAAATTGTATTAGCATTTCAGTTTACTGCCACTGGCAAGCCATCATTGATTAAGAACGGGAATATGTGCAGATTTACAACTTCTCTGCGCTAAGGCGATGTTATTTCAGTGTGAAATGAGAAAGACTAAATTATTATTTTGGCAGTGTGGAACCTGGGGAGGTTTGGGTGGTGGGGTTTAGGCGTTCGTGGGAACATTGTTGCATATATTTGTGTCTTAAATTTCCACATGATTATTATATGGTTCTTGATAATCTGTTAAGTGGCCAATGCAGGATCGGGTAAATTATTTTGAAGACATAAGAGAAACATTTCCTGAATGCAGGTTCTGAATGGCCATGAGCAGGTATTTTGAGGGACCAGCATCTGTGGCATTTGGCTTGTGGGGTCTGGGCCACTGAATTATAAGCAGATGCAGTCAGTTGTATTAGTTGGTTAAGGGAGGGAGATTGGGCATTAGCAAGGCACTTTTCAAGCCCCTCTACTTATCTCTCTTATTTTACAGCCAGTGAAGTGTACTGTAATGTTGGAACTCAGCTAGCTATTAGAATACAAAATGCTCAGAAAATCTGCTTTACAAATGTTGATCGAGGGATAAATATTGGCCAGATTTTATTGTTTTCATAATCGTACATGGAATATTTTACTTCCATCTTAGACAGTAGGCACTTCCCAAGAGCTAGATAGGGCTCTTAAAGATAGCAGAGCCAGGGGATATGGGGAGAAGACAGGAACGGGGTACTGATTGTGGATGATCAGCCATGATCACATTGAATGGTGGTGCTGGCTCAAAGGGCTGAATGGTCTACTCCTGTACCTAATGTCTATTTCTCGTCCTTTCGAATGAATCTGTACACTGCGGATGTCCCGATTATAATCATATTTCATTTTTCCACTGACTGGTTAGCACACCACAAAAGCTTTTCACTGTTCATGTTATAGGAGCAGAATTAGGCCATTTGGCTCATCAAGTCTATTCCACCATTAATTCATGGCTGTTATATCTTTTCCTCTCAACCCCATTCTCCTGCCTTCTCCCCATAACCCATGGCATCCTTACAAATCACGAATCTGTTAGTCTCCACCTTAAAACTACTCATTGACTTGGCCTCCACAGCCAGGGTGGCAATGAATTCCACAGATTCACACCCTGTGACTAAAGAAATTCCTCGTCTACAGGTACATCCTTTTATTCTGAGGTTATGGCCTCTGGGCCTGAAGTCTCCCACTAGTGGAAACATCCACTCTATCCAGGCCTTAAATTATTTGATAAGTTTCAATGAGGTTCCCCCTCATCCTGTGAGTGGGTTTCCACTGAATCCTGCAAGGTTGATCATCTACAGTAAGCGGCTTTCATGCACCCTCATGGCAAAAAGAATCATAGGAGAGTTGAAAGGCATGCGTGAAAGAATGTGTTTCCATGGCATGTAGGGATATAAGGAGAAGGAGAGTGAGATGAATGTGATCGCTCCTATAGACACCGGCATTAGCCTAACTGGTCAAATGCCCCCCCACTCCAAATTTGGTTTGTTCTAAGTTAATAAGATCTTCTCTCTCATCATAATGAGCAACTATTGGGCCCTGTTTTCTTGATCTCCTCATCCCTTGCCAACTGCTGCAAGATACTTGTGATACTTGTTGTAACACAGAACAGTTCAGCACCGGAAAAGGCCCTTTGGCCCACACTGTCTGTGCCGAACATGATGCTAAGACCAACTTTTGTCTGTCTGCTCATGATCCATATCTCTTATATCCATGTACTTATCCAAATGTTCTTATATGCCATAATCATAGTTGCCATCACCAAAACCCCCGTCAGCAGATTCCAAGTACTCACCACCTGTGTATATATATAAAAAAACTTGCCCTGTACATCTCCTTTTAAACTTTGCCGCTCTCACCTGAAAACTAACCCCTAGTTTTTCTTTTTTTCTATCCCGTGAAATATATTTTATGTCTACCTATCTCTGCCTCTCGTAATTTCACTGGAAATTATTATCACATTTCCAGCAACTGCTGTTTCAGAGAAAACAATCCATATCTTTCCAACCTCTCCCGGTAGCTAATAACATCTAATCCAGACATCATTCTGCTAAACCTCCCCTGCGCCCTTTTCAAAGCCTCCACATCCTTCCTGTAATGGGGTGACCAGAATTGCACATAAAACTCCAAATGGAGCCTAACCGAAGTCCTCTTAAGCTGTATAACTTCCTGACTCTTAAACTCAACGTCTGACTACAAAAATAAACTTGACATATGCCTTCTTTACCACAATCTGTGTGTTTTGCTACTTTCAGGGAATTCAAAAGGGAGTAATGGATTTGGACCCCCAGATCTCTCTATACATCAATGCTGTTAAGGGTCATGCCATTAATTATATCTTTTTCCACATTTAACCCACCCAAAACACCTCACACTTGCTTGGATTAAACTCCATCTGCTGTTTCTTTGCCCATTTTTGTAGCTAATCTATGTCTCACTGTATACTTTGACAGCCTTTTTCAGAGAACACGTCCCCAGCGATCTCGATTTAATCTGCAAACTGACCATCTTCTATTCCTCAAGTCTGAAGAAGGGACTCGACCTGAAACATTGCCTATTCCTTTGTTTTACCCGCTGCTTTACCCACTGAGTTTCTCCAGCATTTTTGTCTACCTTCGATTTTTCCAGCACCTGCAGTTCTTTCTTAAACAAATCTTCCATAATAATGTGCTTCCACCACAACCCTCCCTCTTAAGCCAGTTCTGAATCCATACAAACAAGTCACTTTTAATCTTATCCATCTTAATCAATTGAATCAGCCTACCATGTGGGACTTTATCAAATGCCTTATTAAAATCCATGCAGACAACATCCATTGTCCTACGCTCATCGCTCACCTTCGTCAGTTCCTCAAAAACCTTGCTCAAGTTAGTGGAACACGATCTGTCACGTACAAAACCATGTTGACTGTCCCTATTTTAACCCATTCTCTTCCAAAATGGAGCAAATCCTATCCCGAAGAATCCTCTCCAATAGCTTCCCTACCACTAATGTGAGGCACAGCGACCTATAATTCCCTAGATTTTCTCTATTTCTTTTTTAAACAACGTCTTTGTCAGAGCTCCTGCAATCTCCTCTCTCATCTCTCAATTTACACACAGTACTTCTATTTATTTTCTTTCTATCTTTTATATCTATAGTAATTTTTGGTTTGATTGGAGTAATATAATGTACCAAGGGAGATATATTCATGAGGGGCAAAAAAGAGATTTTAAACTACATCCACTCGGGGTTCAGGTGTAAGGTTGGGTTTATGCGAGCTGATCCTTAGATCCTGCAGATCCCATAAATCTAAAATGCAAGACTTAAAAAGAAATACGGGGAATGAGGGATTAACATTCTGCAGTTGGAATGTTAAAGGTATTAATGAACCGATAAAGAGAGGAAAAGTATTGACATTATTAAAGGCAAGTAAAGCTGATGTAATTTACATTCAAGAGACCCATCTAAAAAAAAGAGGCGGAAAACAGGTTGAAAGCTAAATGGATAGAAAAATATATCACTCTTTTACACATAAATCAAGAGGCGTAGCAATATTATTTCGTAAGGTACTTTATTTAAGCATACATTAACCATAGATGATAAGATGGTAGATATTATTGTGATAGGAGAATTAAATACAGAAAAAGTTTCTTGTTAATATATATGGACCAAATTTTGATAGTCCATTGTTTTTTAAAAAAGTATTTAATAATATTCCGGAATTAATACAATATAATTTGATAATTGGTGGAGATTTCAACTGTACATTAGACCCTTACTTAGACAGATCTACAAAACAAAGAAAAAACAAATCACGTTCTAGTGATTTGCTAAAATGCATATATGCAAACAACCAACACATTTTAAAGATGTTTGGAGAACAGAAAATCCTACAGGACGAGAATATTCTTTTTACTCCCCAGTACATAAAACTTACTCAAGATAGATTATTTTTTGGTGGATGCAAAACTTATCTCACTTACTTATGAAGCTAAATTGATAATATAATAATCTCAGATCACGCTCCAGTATTCGTTTAAAATTAAAAATAATAATAAAATAGAAAATTTAAGACAGTGGAAATTTAACCCACAAATTTTTAAAAACAAAGCCACTCAGGAAATATATCAATAACTCAAATTAAAACTTTTTTTTTGAAATAAATGATCAACCAGAGATATCGCGTTCTTTATTGTGGGAAACATTTAAGGCATATCTTCGAGGAATAATGATTTCTTCACAAGCATTTGACAATAAAAAGACTCGGAAAGAACAACAAGATCTAGAAAAGGAGATTAAGGAATTAGATATACAGAATGCAATAAAACCAGATACGACATTACATAAATAAATTGTTAAATTGAAATATAATTAAATAAAATATATACAGATCAAGTGATAAAATTTTACCACACATACTAAACAATTACAGTTTGAATTTGGGGATAAGCCCCCAAAAACTGCTGGCTCGACAATTAAGGAAAATTGAAGCGGAAAAAATTATACATAGGATTTAAATCACAAAATGGTGATTTATTAATACAACCTAAAGATATTAATGAAAGATTTATGCAATATTATAAAAATTTATACACTGCTAAAACAACAGTAAGTAAAGAAAATATGCATTTATAAAAAAATGTAACTTGAAAGGACTGGATTTACAAAATAGAAAATTATAAATGCTGATATTTCAATAAATGAAATTAAAGAATCTATTAGATCATTAAAAAAAACGGTTAAAACACCAGGACCTGAAGGTATAGGTTCGGAATTTTATAAAACATTTCATGAATATATAGTTCCATATTAAAATCACTATATGAACAGATATATACAGAACAGAAGCTTCCAGATACATTGAACGAATCGATTATAACACTCATACCTAAAATAAATAAAGACTTAGACGAACAGGATCATATAGCAATAGCTCTATTAAATACAGATCAAAAGATATTAACAACAATATTTAGCTAAAAAAGATTGAGTTCAATTGTTGATGAATTAATACATCCGGATCAAACTGGATTTATACCAAAACGAATTATTCTTCATATAATCTAAGACGATTGTTTAATATTATATATTCGAAAAGAAGTGATAAAAAAGATTTAGTAGTTATTTCGCTTGATGCAGAAAAGGCTTTTGACCATGTGAAATGCCCTATTTATTTTCGGTGATGGAAGCTTTTAAATTAGGAGAGGAGTTTATTACTTGGATTAAATTATTATATGCAAATCCAATAGCTAGAATAACAACAAATCGAATGTTATCAATTAAATTTAATTTATCACGAGGTTGTAGGCAAGGTTGCCCTTATACTTTATTGTTTGCATTAGCAATAGAAACCACTTGCTCAGAGGGTAAGACTACACCCGGAAATATATGGATATGATACCGCAAATATAAAATAAAATTTCCTTTATATGCAGATGGATGTATTACTTTATAATCACTCAACCAGAAATAAGTATTCGAAATTTGTTAAAACTAATAACGGAATTCGGATCACTTTCAGGATACAGTATTAATTGGAATAAAAGTGAACTTATGCCTATAACAATGAATAAGTTACATATATTACAACAATTTCCTTTTAAGATAAACAAATGAAAATATTAAATATCTTGGGGGATTTTTGTTACAAAAAAGATTTAATTCTCTATTTTAAATCTAATTTTCCCCCATTACTAGATAAATTAAATAAAGAATATTTCATACTGGAAAAGTTTACCTATTTCGATGATAGGGAAAATTAATGCAATAAAAATGATTTTTCTTCCATCAATTATTATATTTATTTCAATTAATCCCATATATCTTCCAAATTTTTTTTTAAAAAAGAGATTCTTTAATTACGAATTTTATTTGGGATTATAAGATTCATAGTATAAATAAAAAACATTTATGTAAGTCTAAAATAAATGGAGGATTAGCGTTACCAAATTGATGTTTTATTACTGGGCAGTTAATATTAAAAACATGAATTTTTGGTTAGGAAGAAATAGATAATTAAACCAAATTGGTTAAGTATGGAAGAAGAAGATTGTTCTCCATTAGAAAATTAGCTCTATAATATTTGCTAATATTAATGTAGCTAAGAAAGTTTATAGTGAAAATCCGATAATAGAAAATGGAATCCGCATATGGAAACAAATAAAGAATGCATTAAAACTAAAATCTATACCAATAAGTCTTAAGATTGTAATAATTTTATGTTTAAACCTTCGTTTTTGGATAAGGCTTTTTTACAATGGAAAAATAAGGAATTTCTAAGATGGTGTGATCTTTATAGGAAAATACTTTTCTTTCATTTCAAGAGTTGCAACAAATTTATGGGCTACATAATAAAGAATATTTTCAGATATTTACAAATTAGAAACTATGCCTCTGTAAATATATATGAATTTAGAAATAGAAAAAATAGAAATTTTAGATGAATGTTTGAATAAACATCCAAATATGGAAAAAATGAATCATATATATATTAATATTTTACTGGAAAACGATACTCCATCAACAGAAAATATACAGAGAATCTTGGGAAAAGGAATTAGGCCAAATAATAAGACCAGAAATAAGGGATGAAAAGTTTACAACATATACATTATTGTTCATTAAACGCTAAACATTCTCTTATACAGTTTAAAATATTACATAGATTACATTACTCTAAATCTAAATTACATAATATTTTTCCAAAAATATCTCCAATATGTGACAAATGTCAAATTTCAGAAGCAAATTTGACACATTCATTCACTAACTGCATAAAAATTGTAGAATACTGGAAGGAAATATTTAAAATAATCTCGACTGTTATTAATATAAATATAATCCCTGACCCAAAGCTGATTATACTTGGAATATTGAAACTGACCAATTAATAACAACGAATCAAAGAACTTTTATTGATTATGGTTTTAATAATTGGGAAAAAATTAATATTAAAATTTTGGAAAGGCCCTGCATTCCCAACAATCAAAAAGTGGAATATAGAAATGTCGGAGACACTTCATTTGGAGAGATTGAGGCTTGTCCTTATGGATAGGTTAGATCTCTTCAGATGTATTTGGACTCCATATATTAAATATTTGCAGGGTCGTAATGGTTCGGCGCGGGAAACCTGACTGAGGCCTGGACATTTGAGTGGATGAAGAGATACGTATAATAAATCATGAATATATCTATAAAGGACGGATTATTGACGAATATTTTATTCTCCATCAACCTCTTCTTATTCTTTATTCTATTTCCTAATTTCTCTATTTTCTTATATCTAAATAAAAAATAAAAAAATAATATAGAAACACACTAGCTTAATATTAGAATGAATATAAATATCATTAGATTTATAAGAACATTGTTAGTATTATTAGCATTTCCTAGTATTTTATATTTTTAATTATATATAATTATATGCTTTTAATGGTACAATAATTTTAAATTTAGCGATAAAATAAATATTGTTAACATTAGGAAGAAATAATAAGAATTATATAAGATTTACTAACTTTTTGTATCAATAATATCATAAAATTTTGGTCTTATACTTAATAAAATTAGAAATAAAATGATAATTACTAATAGTACGAGTATAATGCTAATATTGTGAAATGTATTAGTAGTATTATGTAACTTTAATTATATAAAATACATAACTCTGAAATCTATAAACTAAGGATAATACAGTATAAATAATATTATTAGTATGAATCAGTTATTAGGACTATGTATTTTTACTACTGAAATATAATGTAACTGGTTTGTATTTTGTTTCTATAATAAATAAATTAAAAAAAAAAAATAAAAAAAAAATCTCCTCTCTCATCTCTCAATAACCTGGCCCTGGGGATTTATCCACATCGATGCCTTCCTTTTTAATCCCAAACTGTCTCTGCATATAAGACGACTCCACTCTGATTTTGCTGTGCTCCTTCTTGGTGAATACGGATGCAAAATACTTGTTTTGTACCTCGTCTACTTCCCCAGACTCCAAGCACAGATACATTCCTTTATTCTTGAGTGATCCTACCTTCTCCCGAATTACCCTCTTTGTATTTAATGCCTTGGGACTTTCTTTAGTCTGACTCACCACACCCATTTCATGGCCCCTATTGGCCCTTCTAATTGCTCACTTGAGTTATTATCTAATTTCTCCATGTTCCTCAAAGGCCCTGTGATTCCATCCTCTTAAACCTTGCATGTGATTCCTTTCTTTTTCTGGCCAAATTTACAACCACTGGTCATATAAGGTTCCCTTACTTTGCAAACCTTCTCCCCTTCCTTACTGGAATATGCCAGTTCTGAACTGCGATCAACTGGCCTTTAAACGACTCCCATATCAAATGTGGACTTGCCCGATAATAAGGGTACAAAAAAAGCTGGAGAAACTCAGCGGGTGCAGCAGCATCTAAGGAGCGAAGGAGATAGGCGACGTTTCGGGTCGAGACCCTTCTGTGCCATCCTGAGCTCCTGCCTAATAATGTTGTAATTTGCCTTTTCTCCAATTTTGCGCCTGTCAGCAAGGTTCCGCCTTTTCCCTATTCAAAACAATCTTAAAACCTAGGGAGTTGTGATCACTATCCCCAATAACCTCTTCCACTGTAACCCCAGTCACTTGGCCAGGCCCATTTCCCAACACAAAATCCGGTGTTCCCTTCTTGGGATGGACTATCCACGTACTATTTCAAGAAACCTTCTTGGATATACCCAACAAATTCTGCCCTGCCTGCGCGTGTGACGCTGAGCAAGTCCCAGTCAATATTGGAGAAGTTAAAGTCACCCACTGACACAACCTTGTTACTTTGGCATCTTTTGGTAACCTGTCCACATATCTGTTCTTCTAACTCCAACTTGCTATTTGGGGGCCTATAGTCATTCCCTGTAGAGGGCTTGGACCTTTCTTAATTTTAAATGCTACCCATATCGCCTCAGTGGACGAACCCTCCAGTATGTCCTCTCTGAGTGCCACTGTGACAGCCTCCTAGATTAGTAGCACAATTCCTTCACCTCTATCTCCCTCGCTCTCCATCACGTCTGAAACATCGAAACCACAGAACATTGAGCTGCCAGTCATGTCCCTCTCGTAACCACATTTTAACAATGGCCACAGCATCGTAAGCCCAAGCACCGATCCAGGCTCTAGGTTTATCTGCTTTCTCCAAAATATGCCTTGCATTGAAATAAATACACATCAGCCTATCAGTTTCTCCATATTCCTTCAGCTCTCTGTGCCTGTCTTTCCTTTAAGACTTACTGCTCCTAACCTCTACCTTCCCATCACTCCACATTTGCTGGGGAACAAAAACGCTGCTTTCTTTCAAGTAGAGTATACGCCAAAGAAGTGTTCCTTGAGCCAGCTTCAATCACGAGCTGGTGAAATGTTGGTGAAATATAGGGCAGGGCAGTTCCAAAATGTGGCTCTCAGGGTGTGATGACACGCTGACATTGAGGTACTTTTGCCTCTCTATAAAATGAATTCATTTCTGATTTATTTGATCTACAGGGAACTCTGGTGTTTGTTCCGCTTGAAATCAGCACCCATCACTTGTGTGAGGCAGCTGTACATTACTGGTTCATTTGTATTCCTCGGTCACTTGAGGCTGCCAAGAAGCATCAGGTGACATATATTCATGGCTGCTGGTATTTTTGCATGGGCAGGCTGTGGACCTGCTGGAATGGCATCCTTCCATCATTTGGCATAATGTAATGTTACTGTCGAAAATGGTCGCTTGATTAGAACTCACTTAACATTTCTTTGGTTCCCAGACCCATGTGCAGATATCAATAGGTGAGCTACAATGTCAATGCACAATGCCTATCCATTCCTTCATCTTATCAGCTTTTTCAAGTCTAGGAACACAATCTTCCAGGAAGAAAATATACATGATTGAATCATTGAAAGATGCAGGCCCGACAGCCCACTGAATCCATGCTGACCATTGATTTACCGTTCACACTAATTCTATGTCATCCCTTGTTCTCATCCACTCACTGCGAGCAATTTGCAGCAGTCAACTAACCTACAAACCAGTATGTGGGATATGGGAGGAAACCCACGCAGTCAAAAGTTTCAAAGGTCTTTTATTGTCACGTGTACCAATTATGGTACAGTGATATGTGAATGACCATACAGCCATACTAAAACAAAAACAACTACATAAAAGTTAGCATAAACATCCACCACACCCCCTACATAAAACATGCTAAAGAACACTAAAAACATATATTTAACACATACTATTAAAACAACAAAGAAGGAAGGGACAGACAGACTATTGACAAGGCAGCCATTGCTGGCACCACCCGGTGGTCACAGGGAGAACGTGGAAACTCCACACTGAGAGTACCCAATGTAAGGATCAAATTCGGGTCTCTGGCATTGTGAGGCTGCAATTCTACCAGCTGTGCCATTGTGTCGCTGATTAAAAGTCTCATTGAAATTGTTCATTGTGCAAGGGGAAATGTATTCTCATGGCCAAACTTAATTAGCCACTGGTACTAAAACAGATTCTGAGGATAACTCAATGGAGACACAAGAGACAGCAAATGCTCGTATCTGCAGCAACAACAATCTGGTGAAGGAGCTGAGTGGATTGAGCAGCATCTGCGGGTAGAAGGGAATGGCGACATTTCAGGTCGAAACCCTGCATGCAGGCTCTCAACACAAAACGTCGATCAATCCTTTCCACACTCAGATCCTGCTCAATTCGCTGGGTTCCTCCAGCATAATGTTTGTTAATCCAGTTAGTGTCTTGTTTGTGGTGCGAATATTGCACACAGATTCCAGCTGGCACTCCCAAATTACAACAACGACCACACTTTTGAAAATAACCCATTTAGTTTTTTGACATTTATTCTGAGATCATGGAATATATTACAGAAGTGGGCATTTCTTTTTTGTTTACTCTTCGCTGCAGTTATAACTGAGAATAGACATAGAAAATGCAAGAGCACCTTCATTGGCAAAACATAGTAAAATAGCTGCACTGAAATATAAGTTAAATAAAATATACTCTGACCAAATAATAAAACTTTATCAACACACAAAACAATTACATTTTGAATTTGGTGATAAACCACATAAATTATTGGCACGCCAGCTTCGTAAATTGGATGGGGAAAAAATGATACATAAGATTAGATCAGAAAAGGAAGAAATACTAACACTCCCCAAAGATATTAATGACAGATTTTTACAATACTATCAAAATCTTTACTCAACTAAAGTGACACAACAATCAATAGGAATGGAAGCATTTTTACAGAAATGTAACCTTAAAGGCTTAGATCTGCAAGAACAAGAATTATTAGGAGCTGAAATAACGACTAAAGATATTGAAGAGTCAATTAGATCTTTAAAAAATGGAAAGGCCGCCGGCCCTGATGGCCTAAGTTCTGAATTCTATAAAAAAAAATTATGATCTGATTTCTCCACGCTTACAAACATTGTATAAACAAGTTTATACTCAACAGCAACTCCCGGAAACTTTAAATGAATCTACAATAATAATTATACCTAAAACTGATAAGGATCTGGAAAGCCCTGGCCCTCATATAGAACAATAGCTCTATTAAATACTGATCAGAAAAATATTAACTAAAATCCTATCTTATAGATTGAGCTTAGTAATTAACAAATTAATACACTCTGATCAACAAGTTTTATCCCAAAACGTCACTCATTTTATAATCTTAGACGATTGTTTAATATGTATATATTCAAATAGAATTGCTAATGCATACCTAGCAATTATATCGCTAGATGCTGAAAAAACCTTTCGATCAAGTAGAATGGCCATATTTATTTTCAGTGATGGAAAAATTTCAATTGGGAGAGAAGTACTATGCATGGGTTAAATTATTATACTCTAACCCAACAGCTAGAACACTAACAAATCAAATGTTATCAACTAAATTTAATCTTTCCAGAGGTTGTAGACAAGGATGTTCGTTATCTCCATTATTATTCGCTTTAGCAATTGAACCACTCGCAGAAAATGTCAGATCTAATCCAGAAATACATGGGTACAATACTAAAGAACCAATGAATAAAATTTCTCTATATGCAGATGATGTACTAATATATATTACAAAGCCAGAAATTAGTATTCCAAATTTATTAAATCTAATAACTCAATTCGGTCAGGTCTCAGGATATAGATTTAATTGGAATAAAAGCAAAATCATGTCAATAACGGATCACAATTTACATATACTACAACAATCAATAGTTGAAGAAAAATTTAAATATCTAGGTATTTATGTAACTAAGGGGTATAGTTCTTTATTTAAATCAAATTTCCCACCTTTACTGAATAAACTAAATAAGAATATTCAATACTGGAAAACACTTCCTATTTCAATGTTCGGTAGAATTAATGCTATAAAAATGATTTTTCTGCCGCAATTACTGTACTTATTTCAGTCAATCCCAATATATATTCCAAAATCTTTTTTTTAAAAGGAGACTCTACTGTTACAAGTTTCGTCTGGGATTACAAGAATCATAGAAAAAACATTTACGTAAATCAAAGATTAATGGAGGTTTTGCTCTACCACATTTTTTGTTTTATTTTTGGGCAGTTTATATTAAAAACATGAATTTTTGGCTGGAAGAAATGGATCAACAACCAGATTGGTTAAGGATGGAAAAGGAGGACTGTCTACCTTTTGAAATCGGTTCGATTATATTTGCACCGACAAAATTGCACAAAAAAACCTATGGTACACAAATCTGGAAACAACTTAAAAAGGCTTTAAAACTGGATAATATACCACTCTGTCTCCCTATTGTAAACAATCCCTTATTCAAACCTTCCATGCTGGATAAAGGCTTTATACAATGGAAAAACTATGGAATCAAAAAGATGGAACACCTTTATAAGAAAGGCACTTATCTTTCATTTCAGGAACTGCAACAGATTTATGGATTACACTCAAATAATTTTTTTCGATATCTACAACTCAGAGATTATGTTAAATCAAATACACAAGATTATAGGAATAAGGAACCAGAAATCCTTGATGAATGTCTGAATAAGCATCCTAATACAGAAAAAATAACAACTTATATTTACAATACCCTTTGAGATAGCGAGATACCATCGACGGAATCACATAGGCATACATGGGAAAATGAAATAAATCAATCCATAACGAAAGATATATGGGACAAAAGTTTACAATATATACATCAATGCTCGCTAAACTCCAGACATGCTTTAATACAATTTAAAGTATTACATAGATTACATTACTCCAAAGTTAAATTAAATAGAATCTTTCCACAGAATATCCTCTACCTGCGATAAATGTCAACATCCAGAGGCTAATTTAACACATACTTTTGCAAATTGTATAAAAATTAAGAATTTCTGGATTGAGATTTTTAGAATAACTTCTGAAGTTATTAATACTAAACTGGATCTGGACCCAAAATTAATAATACTTGGAACATCAGAACAAAGTTTAACTCTTACAAGTCAAAGAAATTTCCTAGATTACAGTATAATAATTGGGAAGATTCCTAGATTACAGTATAATAATCTCCAATGGTGTATTAATGGTAAATTATTCCATTCTTTATGATTTTATTTTTTGATGTTGATTTTTATTTTATTTTCCTTTCTGTTTTTCTCTCTTTAAAAAAAAATATTAGAGTCAAAATGATTCACTTGACAATATTAATAATGTATGGCCGTTGTACATGAAATATTGCTATCATAACATGTGTTTGCTAAGTCACTGTCTACATACTCTAATAAAAATATATATTTAAAAAAAAAATAACTGAGGGAACTGGAAGTAAATATTGAAAGGCAATTGACTGAGCTGGGTTTCAACAAAATACTCCTCCATCCCAACCCAATCTATTGTCTTTTCCGTAGCCAGCTCTGCATCCGTACACCCTTGCATATCCTACTGAGGCTTAGGATTATTGTGGGTGCTATGGGGATCTGTAGTGGACTTTCAACAATTCACAGTTTATATAATTATTTTCATCTAAATAATCTAACATATGTGTTTGCTGTTGACACAAGAGCATGATGAAAAATAATAGGTCAGCAGAATCTTCAGGGATATCGATAAGCTAAGAAAATGGACAGAAGGGAGTGGGTAGTAAGATGTGAGGTTGTCCACTTTGTCGACAGGGAATAAAGCAAACCTTTTAAATGCAGAAAATCTAGGAAATGTTTGTACAGGTGGATTAGAATAGTAAGATTAAATGAGAACTTACCAGTTCGAGGTTTGATCTGTATTTTATGAGGAGTTACGATGAGGGATTACGTGAAGACCCCGTCCAGCACGCATGCGCGACATTTCTTCAAAGCAGCGGTGTGGATTCACAGAAAAATCACAACAATTGAAATAAATATAGTAAAGAAAAAATGAGAACTTAATTACCAGTTTGATCTGTATAATAGAGGGTGGGAGTGGAGGGCACGTAATCCCTCATCGTAACTCCTCATAAAATACAGATCAAACTTCGAACTGGTAAGTTCTCATTTAATCTTACTATTTTACTTCGGAGTCACGTGAGTGACTACGTGAAGACTTCAAAGCTCTGTGAATCCGAAACCGTGAACCAGCTCATGCTTCACTCACTGCCTGAAGACCTTAGAGGGAGGAAGCAATGTTATACGATCAACAATAACCTGTTTGTGAACAATAAAGGTTTATTAATGATAACAAAAAACAGAGAGCTCCCCCGGCTTAAATTAAATATTAGCTGCAGACTCTAAAATTCTGTCTGCAAATGTAGCAGGTTCCGCCAGCGGCTTATTATAAAACCTTTGGAAAGTTCTCTCTGAGGACCATCCTGCTCTGGCCAGAATATGGTCCATAGGCACATCCATTCGCCTAGCCGCCGACGTAGATGCAGCCCTGGTGGAATGAGATTTGTAAACATTAGTATCGACTTTCCCGCGGACTTAAGCACCTGCTTGAGCCATCTTGAAATGGTTTGGCTTGTCACCTGACCATGAGGCTTCTTGTGGCTTATCCATAAGGCTTTTTCTCTCCCTCTTAAGTTATATGTTTGTGTCTATGTAATTGGCGAGATGTGTCTTGGCACACAACTGTGGGTCAGGTGAATATGCCCGGAACTCCATTACTGGAGGCGTGGTACCTGGTCTAGTTTGTTTGACCAGTCCCCTGAATGTGAAATGTGATACAGTCCAATGACTCTGTCATGCTGTCCAGCTTCAGAAGGTGGAGGGACTGTACCCTTTGAGCTGACACTAGTGCCATGAGCATGACTGATTTCAGTGTAAAGTTGTTCCAGCGTGAGTGACCTGGGTGGTGGCCATCCCCTAAGGTACGTCAGTACAATGCTGACATCCCAGATCTGAGTGTACCTAGGCCTAGGGGAATTGGTGTTAAAAAATGCCCCTCATGATTTTGACCACTAGTGGATGGGACCCCAAAGTCAGTTGTCCTGCTGCTGGAACCAAATAAGCTGACAACGCACTCCTGGCTGTATTAATGACGCTGTAGCTGAGTCCTTCCCGATGTAATCCAACCAGAAACTCCACAACACTGGTGGCTGTAGCTGTAGTGTAGGTAGTTCCTGTTTTGGAGCAATACCGTTCCCATTTTCTTATGTTGGTCAGGTATTGTCTCCTGGTGGACTCCCGGTGGATGCGGCATCATGTTGATGGCGTCCTCAGACAGTCCCAGGCCCAGTAGAGGTCTTTTTAGAATCTGCAAGCCAGGAGATTGACTCTGTACATGGCACGGGTGACTAATGCCTGACACTGGGTGGATTAATAACTCTCGACTGCTGTGGAATTCCAACGGTGTTTCAACAGCCATGTCGAAGACCACTGGGAACCATGGCTGTGTAGGCCAGTCGGGTATTATCAAGATTCCTGAAGCGGAATCCAATTGAATCTTGCGCAATACCCGACTGATGAGGCAGAAGGGAGGAAAAGCATAAAAGAACATTTTCCCCCAATGCAGCGAGAATGCATCAACTGCTGCTGCCTCGGGGTCTGGTTCCCAAGCGACATACGTTGGTACCTGGTGATTCAGCTGGATGCAAATAGATCGATATCTGGTGTGCCATATTGCTTTGTAATTTCAGCAAATATTTTGGGATTTAACATCCATTCGATGTTATCATTGAATCTGCGTGACATGGTCTGCCACTGTATTTTGCTTACCTGGTAGGTAAGTTGCTGATAACCCAAATATGTCTTTCAACACACCATTGCCAGATTAGGTTGGCCAAATTGTCACACGATATCGACTTTACACCACCCATGTGGTTGATATAAGCCACCACCGTGGTATTAATCTAATTGCAACCGGACATGTGCATGATGCGTATTATATGAATATGCTTTTAACCCATAAAACGCACCCAACATTTCTAAGTAGTTGATGCCCCGTGTCTATAGGCAAGATGATTCAAATTTAGACCATCTGCCCCCTGTGCTGGATTGCATGTTAGTTGCTCCCCAGCCCAAAGCACTGGCATCCGTTTGAATGGTTAATACTGGGTTGGTGATTATTATGGGACTGGAGCTGAGCCTTACGTTCCTTGCCCACCATTGTAACTCTGGAATGGATTCAGCAGTTAAACTCATAGCTCGGTCAAAGTGACCTGAGTTTTGCTTTAGTGCATGCACTTTTGCTCTTTGCAAATTTTGATAGTGCAAAGGCCCAAATTGTACAGCTGGAAAAGCTGCTACCATTTTGCCAATAACTCTAGCTACCTCCCGTATGGTTGGCTGATGTTTATTCATGAGTTCGTTGCATGATAGTGCCAATTCTGATGCTTTCCCCCTTCGGCAGAGTTACAATCATGCGAACAGTATCAATCGTAAATCCAAGATAGTCCATGGCAGTGGACGGTGTAAAATTGGATTTATCTGGATGTATGACAAACCCCAAAGTTTCAAACAAACGTTTGGTGGCTGCTACTGCCAAAATGGCTGTCTCCAAGGTTTTCCCTACTATTAAAATGTCGTCTAAATACGCCATGACTATATGCTTTTGTTTCCTCAATAATGCCAAGGCAGGTTTTAAGATTTTAGTGAACAGCCTTGGAGCGGAGGTTAGCCCATTTGGTAAGGCTTTAAATTGCCATAGCTGTTTCATCCAGATAAATTTTAAGTATTTACGATGCTCCTTGTGTATGGGTACTGAGTAGTAGGCATCTTTTAAATCAATGCTTGCTAGAAAGTACCCCCTAAAAACCAATAGTCTGGCTGTTTCAAAAGTATCCATCTTGAAATGTATATACCTGACAGCCTTGTTTAAAGTAGTTAAGTCAATGATGATGCGACGTCCACCATCTTTTTTGATTTTAGTGAAAATATTAGACACAAATTCCAAAGGTTCATGTTTTGTTCTTTCAATGACACCTTTTGCTTGTAACCTCATCAGTTCAGCTTGACCCTCTTGTTTCTTTTTTGACTGAGAGGGTGAATACCCTTTTGGGTATATGCTGAACTGGCGGAATGTTTTCATGAACAAAGTCAATTTTGTAGCCATGAACGCTGCTGAGTATATACTTGTCATTAGTGATGGATTCCCATGCATCCAAAAACAAGTGCAATCTCCCCCCTGTTAGTATAGAGCCCCTACTGCTCATATGCTGAGAGGAACCAGACCCACCTACCTCCATGGTTATTGGTGCTTCTTCTGCCTCTTCGCTGGGCGATGAGGCGTCTGCTGGGCTGTAGAGGGTTGATGTTGATGTTGATGTTGTTGGGGGTGGCGCATTTTTCCATGGGGTCCGCTCTGGGCCCTGGCCTAAAAAAGGCTTACAGGGAATTGTTGCGGACCCCGAGCTTTCACCAGTCCCATAGTGTGGTCGACGACTGGTGGACGCCATGGGGTACTGCCGCCTGGGTTTGTTAGGTCTGTTCGGTCCCAAACCTGCCCTCACGAGACCAAAGGTCTTGGATTCTTCCCTCTAGGTCTTTCACCTTTTTTGGAAGGTCTTTCCCAAAGAGCAGAATAGGAGGTTCTGAACCCGGTGTTTTGCATAGTCCCGCAAATTTAGGGTTGAGGGCAGGCTTGATAATTTCCTTCCGTAAATTGTTTATTTCATATTGAGTGTGCACAGCAGAGCTAATGTGTCTTGCTGATTTGTGGAGATGTCCGCACCATCAATGGACCGAGCATAAGATGTTATTCCTGCAGTCAGGAGTTTAAGGATTTTCTGGAGCTTCAACTCCAGGTTCCTGATGTTCTGCCCCAAATGTCCCCAAATTTTGGCTGTTTACAGCGGGTACATTCAATGATGTACAATTTACTGGGCTGTATATAGTTCAAGAGCCTCATTGACCACCTGTTTCTTGTAGGGGTTTTGAGGACAGGTGGTTAATGCTGGCTGCAAGTTTCGGCTCTAATGGCCGACCCGCTTGTGGAATGGCCACGTAGCGGTTGACCACACCCAGCAGCTCTTCCTGATCCTGTACACCCTGCGTACTCCCGATATCTTCAGCCAGTGACCCCTCTTCTTGACCAGCCCAGACCTGGTCGCCATGCTGCCTTCAAAAGAAGGTGAAGCAATGGCCAGTGCCGTAAAGGGCACTGCGGGAGTGCCTGAACTCCCTTGGCGAGGCTGCTGCTGCTCTCTCAGCAGATCTCGCTGGAGCAATTGCTCCATAAGCCGTTCCATGCGGCTTAGGCGGCTGCCTGTGTCGCTCTCGAGCGGTGAGGCATCTTCATCCGAATCGTCGGACACTACCACCCGGTTCTGGCTGCAGGTACCTCCAGACCGCTGCTCAGGCAGCACGAGCGGTGCTGGGCTCGGCTCGGTAGTTATTCCCGCCGCCTCTTGCCACCCCTCCAAAGAGCATTCCTCAACGGAGGACGAACGGGGCGAGCTGCAGACTTCTTTCCTCTGGTCTTGCTCATTCTTTCTGAAAACAAGCAGACCACAGAGAAAAATACACACGGCCAAGGTAAAACTTACCTGTCGGCCCGACTTTTCAATTTGTAGCGGGAGCGCCTTGAACTCCCGTTCGTCGCGGGTGCACTGCATGAACGCTAATGTCGCGCATGCGTGCTGGACGGGGTCTTCACGTAGTCACTCACGTGACTCCGAAGTAAAATTTGTGCAGGCTCAGGCGGTGCAGTATTGAGACAGAGTACAAGAAGGAGGTAGGGACCTTAGTAACACGGTGCCAAGTCAACAACCACTACCTCAACATTGACTTCAGAAAATTGGGTGGTGTACACCTCCCATTCAAAATCAATGATTGTGCAATAGAAATGGTCGAGAGCTCCAAATTCTTGCGCATAAATATTACTAACAATTTGTCTTGGACCACCTATGTTGAAGGCATGGCCAGGAAAGCGCATCAAGGCCTCTACTTCCTCAGAAGACATAGGACGTTTGGCCTGTCTCCAGTGACAATTTCTACAGATGCACTATAGAAAGGATCTTATCAGGATGCAGCACAACGTGGTTGGCAACTGCTCTGTCCAAGACTGCAAGAAGCTGCAGAGAGTTTGTGGATGCAGCCCAGATTGTCACACAAACTGACCCCTGCCCCCCATCCACTCCATCTGCACTTCACCTCGGGAAAGTAATCAACGTAATCGGTGATCCTTCACAACCCTGTCATTTTCCTCTCTCCCATTGGGCAGAAAATACTAAAGCTTGAAAGCATGTATCATCGGATTCAGGAACAACTTCTTCATTGTCATCAGACTCCTGGAGGACTTCTCGTAAGCCAAGCGTGACCTCCTGATCTCCCAACCTACCTTATTACAGCCATTGCACATTAAGCAATCTGCAATTTCTTTGTAACAGTAAAACTGTAATGCTGTGGCACTATATTCTGGTATTTTTTCTCTTTGCATCACCTGTTGTATTTGTCTATGGATTGTACTCGTGTATAGTATCATTTGCTGGACAGCATACAAAACAAAGTTTTCACATGAGACAACAATAAGCCAATGCCACTGTGGTTATAGATGTGTAGAAGTGACTACTTCTACTTCAACCAAGTGTATAATCTAGGATTGAATCCTAGTATGAAGGTTTTTGTTGAGGAGAGTGATTGAGGGAGCTTGAAGTCTGCACACTGGGACGGACTGGATCATTAGAAGACTCAGGAAAAGGTGTTGGCCATTTCGGACTGAGATGAGCAATGTATTTATGTAGAGAGCTATCAATTGTTGGAATTTACTCATTGTGAGGGGTGTGCGTGTTCACTTGGTGAGAGTAAAGGGCCTGTCCCACTTGGCAAATTTTTTCGTCGACTGCCCACATATCAGTGTCGCCAAAACATTTTGAACATTTCAAAATCCAGCGGCGACAAGAAAAAATGTTGCAACACTTGAAAAAACATTGCGCGTCAATACATCATCACAACGCGTCACGACGCAAATTTTTCGATGGCCTGATACGTCAGTTAATGATGTCGGCAGTGTTAAACTGAGATATTTTGTCAATCTAAATTCAAGAAAACTTGATTCAAACGCTTGTTGTTGTTGAAATCAATTCTTTGTTCATCGCTGAGACAATTCTTTACACCTTCCAACACAGAGCTGTCAGCTCCGGGTCAGGTCCAAAGAATTAGTGACTGATACAAACTCAAGGCATTATATGGGTATTAGACATTTCTAATACAGAGGGTATGACAAACTAGTAACCAATCATCTGAGTCCTTCTGGTGATTTACAACAGCAGTCACATGACCCGCCTTCTCTGGCTTCATGTTACAACCTTTATTTGCCTGTGGTTTAGAATTATTTTTCTTTCAACAAAGCAACCCCCTCAATTATCAGAGACCACTCCTCAAAATATAAGATACACATATAATACAATGATCACACAAGTCATACAAACAAAACACATTTTCCATACCAAGATGAAAGATATTTCTATAAATCTAAACATGGTCTAATGTTCACAATCCTACTTAGACACAATACATTTCATAAATGGTTTCACTACAATTCCACACTATAATACTATTACCTATGTATTACAAACATTAATTATTCGTGTTCACCGAATTACACAGCTTGTAAGTTAAATTCCAAACCCACATACACCTCCCAACTCCAAGCATATATGGGTCGTAAATCTGTCAACTTAATTGATGATAAGTGTTTTGTGCCAGGATACAGCTTCATTCTAACTTACAGCCTCCCCTTCTCTTGCTATCTCTGGGAGATGGAATTTCAATCTCATCTGCAAAGCCTCTTACAAATATTACAAAACAAAGAGTAAATTTACAACTTCAGACCATTACCTCAAAAGTATAGCCGCTTCTTCGACTCTCTATAAATATAGGAAGGTCACAAATCCATGAATCTGATTCTTTCCTCTCCAAGCATCCGATCCCTTATCCCAACCTCATTATAATTTAACATAGCCCAAGCTAAACTACAGAGTATTATATTTCAGCCTTGGAGTCTTGTCTCGAACTCAGCATAAACAGCCATAAACCTCCATCTATGTCACACCCGGAGCTCAGGAATGTGCCATAGAGAAAGAGCAAATGACCTCTGACCTGAGAAGAGGCCCCATTCAACAAGCCATTCCTCAACACAAAATTATATCAAATTCAATTTCCTACAGCGTTATAATTGCCTCAAAGCAATAAACAAAGCTATGCAGGTTCAGATTAGCATTTCTATGTTTTGATTCATCTGTTCCCTGCATGTGTTTCTTTGTACTTTATTTCTTTAGGAGATGTGTTTCTGAAAACCTTAAGCTTTTCTCTGGCAAATTACCTAGCTTATATAAAAGTCACTATCCGAGCAGTTCTATAATATAATATTTCCTCAGCAGTTGCCGAAAAAATCGCCAAGTGGGACAGGCCCTTAATTCTTCAATAGATATTGGATTGTGTACGCTGATCTGGCAGAAATGATGACTTGAGGCAAAGGATTAGCCAAGATTTAATGAGTGGTAGAGCAGCAGGCTCAGGGGGGCCTTCTGCTTATAATGCTTTTGTCCCCTTTTAATACACATGTATAATAATTGGCGACATAGCACCTTAGGAAAGATTTTTGTTCCATCTTGAAAACCTTTACCTTCAATGAAGGATGAACAAAGTGGTAACATCACTCTGGCATCAGGCACCAGTGTGGTGCAGCTTGTGGATCTGCTGCCTCACAGCACCTAAAACCCAGGTTCGATCCTGGCCTCGGGTGCTGTCTGTATGGAATTTGCACTTTTCTCCCTGTGACCGGGTGAGCTTCCTTTGGTTGCTCCGGTTTCTTCCCACATCCCAGAGACATGCAAAATGATAGGTTAATTTGCTTCTGTAAAATTGCCCCTATTGTGGTGAGTGGATGCAAAAGTGGGATAACATAAAATAATCAGTCGGCCTGTGTTTTTTTCGTGGGTCCCATTTTATTATTAATGTTATTAGTGAATTCAGTGGAATCCTCATGATATTGAAGCAGCTTCAAGTGAATTCCATATACCCAAGGTCTAATCGTGGGATTTTTTTAATGACTATTAATGTTTAAAGACAATCCAGTTATAACGCTCTCAGAGTGACATGGTTACCTTAAACAAGAGCCATGTCTAGCAAAGCAAACTCCTCCATAATCATTATAGCGCTTCCTCAAAGGACTTTGCAAGCAGCTGTCCATAATATCAGTCACGAAGTAGCAGTCAACATGTCTGTGTTTTTAAATGTCAAGCAATTACTGTCAACTTAAGGTATCACTCTTTCAGTTCTTTAAAAAAGTCTTAACCAACCGCCTGTCAGAGATAAATACCAGTGCTTCTTTGGATGGAGGTCAAAAAGATTACATGTTTAACCTTTCGTCAGCTAGAATAGTTTAAAAATATGGTGACATGTAGCAATCAATTACAAAGAGTTGCAATCGGTTGATCGGTAAAGGGAGAAATAAGAGGTATTATATGAGAGTAAACCTGAAGCAATATCAGGTCAAAGTGGACATTTTACTGGTTTTACTTGGATCACTGCAGTTGAAGCCAAAATTACTAGTGTGTAGCTTTGGCAACCATTTTATCGAAGCTTTAATGAGCCTTCTTAGTCAAATTATCTCTTTAATTGGGGTTATTGGACTTCAGTGCTCTTTCTTTGCTCTAAATGTTGAATTATTTATCCTTAATCTGTGCATGGTTTGATTGTGTCCATGTATCATCTTTTCTTTGACTGTATAGCATGCAAATAAAAGCTTTTTGCTGTACCTTGGTACACGTGCCAATAACAAACTAAACTAAACTGCAGGCAAATTTCCCGATATTTGATTAGCATTGTAAGTTCAAAGGTAACCTGAATAGGACAATTAAATCACCCAACTGAGTAGCCATTTTTTTATACATTGATTGAAAATAGCCTGCCAAAAGGTGCACAAAAGATATTTTAGATAGGAATTATTTTACTGCACTCAGAATTTGAGAGAATAATAATTCATTTTCTACAATCTCAGTTTGCATTTCATTCATCACCTTTGGGGAAGTGTGTTATTCTGGATTTTAACCTCTAATTAAGGATTGTGGAGTGAGTTAGTTTTAAATTGGGCGGCATAGTAGCACAGCGGTAAGTTGCTGCCTTACAGCCCAGGAGACCCAGGTTCAATCCTGACTGTGGGTGCTGTCCTTGTGACCACGTGGGGTTTCTGCTGGTGCTCCAGTTTCATCTCATATTCCAAACATTTGTAGGTTTATTGTCCTCTGTAAATTGCCCGCTAGTGTATAGGATGCAAAACTGGGATAACATAGAACTAGTGTATGGGTAGACACAAAATGCTGGAGTAATGCAGCGGGACAGGCAGCATCTCTGGAGAGAAGGAATGGATGACATTTCAGGTCGAGGCCCTTCAGACCTTTGATTTAAACCAGCATCTGCAGGTCTTTCTTACACACAGGTGATCGTTAGTCAGCGTGGACTCGGTGGGCCGAAGGGCTTGTTTCCACACTGTATCTCTGAACTCAACTAAACTGAATTGTGCAGCTTTTTTGGATAGTCTAGGCAGTGTCAAATTATACAGTATGATGGAGCTACTCACTGGGAGGCATGCTGAATATTCAGCTCTAGAAACAGACTCATTTTAAATGTAAAGTCAGGCAGTTTTGCAGGCTGCCTGTCGCTAATGAGCTGGCAAATTGTTAAAACAGTCCTGTGCAGATGAGGCGACCTGTGGAGAAGTCGAATGATAAGCAAGGAGGAGAGGGTGGTTTTATGTCAAAAGTGGCACCTAATGTGAAGCAGAGGAAATGCATGGGAACAAATCATCCAGAGCAGTATGCAGTGGCCCAATCCCTGTGAGAATAGAGACCTGTCAACAGGAGCAAAATAGCAACATGCAATGAATGCAATGCACGTGCGTGATGTAAAATACGCTGTTTGAAGATAATTTCCATTTGTTATTTACTGGAAAATAAGTCAGTCACCCGAAAATGGTGTTGGAACCCCACGCTTCATTGTTTGCACAGGCAGCTGGGAGGAGAATGGCAGTAACCATTTACCATTACAATAAAGGTCAAATACAGAGGCCCCAATTATAATATTTTATGCACACCAGTTAGTTCAGGCAATTTTTTTGAGGGATTCCTTCTTTCCAGTTTGTTAATTAAACTCAAGACCTTGTCTTTTCTCTCCAGGGAATGTACAAAATGTACAAAGGGATTTCTGAAAAGGGTCTCGACCCGAAAAGTGACCCTTTCCTTCTCGCCAGATATGCTGCCTGTCCCACTGAGTCACTCCAGCATTTTGTGCCTATCTTTGGTGTAAACCAGCATCTGCTGTTCCTTCCTTAACAAACTCCCACAGCACTTCTTCAAAGATGTGTGACAAATTTATTAATTCCTTGACAACAATTCCAAATCAAAATGTTTATGTCTCATCCTAATCACATGCTGTTTATCTGACAATTGATGTAATATCATTGATTTTATTTCAAAAATGCCACATTGGTTACAAAGCATCCTGAGTTGACATAAAAGTGATATGCAAGGTGCTATTGAAATGAAGCATAATGGGGATAAAGGAGAAATATGAAAAGCAATGGCTGAAAGTTGCTTAATAATGATAGATGGCAAAATGTTGATGTACAATGAGACCTAGGTGTTCTTGCCCAGCCGGGGCCGGATTTAGATGAAGAGAGGCCCTAGGCTGTTCCCCTTGTGAGGCCCCTCCCAATCCCCCACCCCCATGACGAGAAGAAGTTTGAAGAGTCCACCAGATTGACACCGATGTGCAGCCGAGCGTGGCCAATGAGATAAGAGCTGGAAAGCTGTGCTTTTTATTTATTGCCAGTGCTAGTGCCGAGTTATCGCCTTAAAACACAATTATTCTGAAATGGGAGGGCAAGGAAAATTACTGAAGTGTTGTTTAGAGGCTACAGTGCGTTGTGACAGCATATGTAAGAAAGGCCTATGACAATGTCAAAAATATTATACACCAGGCCCGTACAAAGCTGTTCAAAAAGGGAGTTGGCATGGCAGGATTACAAAAAAATTATGTGAGATAAGTGCACTAAGTGCAAATCACAAGCGCGAACCTCAAAGGCCCTTGCGACCAGGGTCCAGGGCCTTGGAAGCTCTGGGGTTTTAGATGCTCTCTGGTGCATTCTGAGCCTTATTTTGGAGCATTTCTGCACCACATTTATGACCAATATTTTGGAAATAAATTTGATTGAGTCAAGAGTAATGAATGGTTGGAATGGGATGATTGGGGTCATTGTTGTATACATTTAAAAAAATCAAGAATTGAAGCTGTCCTTGTTTTAATAATCAAGTTGTACTGTAAAATGTTATGTAAAATGTTAAAAAGGAGCATGCAAACACTGCAAATAAAATACTGTAAGTTTTTGCAGTAAATATAACCTTTTTTTAGAAAATGTTTTGTGTGTTGATTTGATTGCCTGTTTGACTGTTCGACTGTGTTAGTGTGTGCACATTAAAAATATGATGCAAAATGAAAGTCGCAAACTATGGAATTCATATTTTTCAGTATTGAAAGCAGTTCCAATTGTTTGATATTATTCATATGGAGAAAATATTTGCTCGAAAACCTACCTTAAGTTTGCAATCTCACTAAAGATAATCCCCCTTCCCTCTCCCCCCTCCCTCTCCCGCTCCCTCTCCCTCCATCTCTCTCTCCCTCCCCATATCTCTCTCCCCCTCCCTCGTTTCCCCTCTCTCTCTCCCCTTCCCCCCTCTCTCTCTCTTTCCCCCTCCCCTCCCTCTCTCCCCCCCCTCTGTCTCAACCCCCCCTTTCCCCTCTCACATCCCCCCCTCTCTCTCCCTCCCTCCCCCTCTCTCTCCCTACCACGCAGCGAGGCTCCAACTCCGTGCCGCAGACAATGCAGCCCCCCTGGCCCGGAGAAACGGGCACTCTCGAAACGCAATATTCCACTACTTACGTGGAACTTTAGCAACTTGTCAGTTTCTTTGTTGAACTAAATTAAGGCGCATGTTGCAATCAAAAGCGCTTGAACAATGGGTTGGGAAGAAAGCCAAACTGTAAGAAAGAGGACTGCGCCTCCTTTTCAAGAGCACCAGGATCTTTGGTAGACACGAGGCATAGAGGTGAATGTGTGGAGTGCAAATAGAGATCTGAACCCACCCGGGCTCACTGCGCACGCGCGGAGAGACCGCGTCATTTTGCGTCGCTACTGCGTCACCGGCTTCCCCCAACTGCGCAGGCGCGGATGGTCGCAATTTTTTTCCCCAAAACTTCCAGCAGGCCGGAACCAGAATTTCAGGTAATTTCCGTCAGTGGAAACGCTGATAGCGTTCCAATTTTTTTTTTCTCTGGATTTTTTTTTACTCTGGGAAAAAAAAAACACCTTGGTCGGAGGCCCCCTAGATTTTCAGGCCCTAGGCTTCAGCCAATGAAGCCTGTAGGCAAATCCAGCCCTGTCGAGGCCCCCCTAGATCTCGAGGCCCTAAGCTTAAGCTTCTGAAGCTTATACGTAAATCCGGCTCTGTGCCTAGCGCTCATTGTAAACTAACAAGCAGTTAAGAATGCTATTGGCTCGCAATGCAAGAGGTTTTGAGTATAGGAACAAGCAGGCTACAATTTGTTACAATTGATCAGGGCATTGGTGAGACCGCACTTGGAGCATTGTGTGCAGCTTTGATCTCCTTAACCAAGAAAAGATGTATAGGGCAAAAAGAATGTTACAGTGGAAACAGGCCTTTCAGCCCAACTTGTCCACACCGGCCAACAATGTCCCAGCTACACTAGTCCCACTTGCCTGCACTTGGTCCATGTCCCTCCAAACCTGTCCTATCCATGTACCTGTCTAACTGTTTCTTAGACGATGGGCTAGTCCCAGCCTCAACTACCTCCTCTGTCAGCTTGTTGCATACACCCACCAACCTTTGTGTGAAGAAGTTACACTTGAATTCCTATTAAATCTTTTCCCCTTCACCTTGAACCTCTGTCCTCTGTCCTCTGGTCCTCGATTCCCCTACTCTGGGCAAAAAACTTTGTGCATCTACCAATCTATTCCCCTCATGATTTTGTACACCTCTATAAGATCCCCCCTCATCCTCCTGCACTCCATGGAATAGAGACCCAGCCTACTCAACCTCTCCCTATAGCTCACACCCTCTAGTCCAGGCAACATCCTTGTAAATCTTTTCTGAACCCTTTCAAGCTTGACAATATCTTTCCTACAACATGATGCCCAGAACAGAACACAATATTCTAAATGCGGTCTCACCAACGTCGTATACAACTGTAACATGACCTCCCAACTTCTATACTCAATACTCTGCCTGATGAAGGCCAAAGTGCCAAAAGCCTTTTTTTTGACCACCTCATCTACCTGCGCCTCGACGTTCAAGGAACCATGCAACTAGATCCCTCTGCTCTCCAACACTACCCAGAGTCCGACCATTTGCTGCGTAGGTCCTGCCCTTGTTCGACGTCCCAAACTGCAACACCTCACACTTCTCTGTATTAAATTCCATCAACCATTCCTCCGCCCAGCTGGCCAATCGATCCAGATCCTGCTGCAATCGTTCACAATCATCTTCACTATCTGCAAAACCACTAACTTTTGTATCATCAGCAAACTTGCTAATCTTGCCCTGTATGTTCTCATCCAAATCATTGATGCAGATGACAAACATTAACGGGCCGAGCACCGAACCCTGAGGTACACCACTAGTCACAGGCATCCAGTCTGAGAAGCAACCTTCCACCTTCACCCTCTGCTTCCTTCCATGGAGCCAATTTGCACCTCAGGAGAAGATGGATAGGCCATGTTTCGGATCTGGACTTCTTCAGACTGATCCGAAGAAGGATCCTACCCAAATCATCACCTATCCAATTTCACACTCAGTTGCCTTATTCTTTCATTCACTAATTAATTTGACCTTGTTAATCCTACAGACCTGCTAAACATTACGTTTATAATTTGCATCCATTATCTCCAAATCCCTTACATTGGCCTGAACTTTCTATTCCCTGCAAACTCTCCCAGCTCGAAATTCTTCTCACATTTTTTAATATGCAATTTCCTCTCTTTTCCACCTAATTTGACTCCTGCTGAGGTTTCATCCACCTGGGACGGTGCAGTGATGCAACGGTAGAGTCGCTTCTTTACAGCGCCAAAGTTTATTTATATTGGTTTCCAGCCATCAGTTGCTGACAATAGTTCCTGGTGATTCTCTGGATATTTCTTCCTTTCAGTCGATTTATCTTTCAGTGCAAGAAATCATATGGGAAATCAAAAGTGAAAACCTGTTCCTTTCAGCTTGTGTGAAAATGCTTTGGATTCCAACGGGTCACTAATTCTCTAATTCATTGGCATATGTTTTTTTTTAAATGATAAGCATTCACAACACAACTTGTTTATTGAAGAAGATTGTCATGTGAATGCTTGAATAAATAATATTTTTGCTTTCACTTGTCATTCATTTTTTGGCAATCATTTGTTAGTGTGGCATTTGACTATTTTTAAGCTTGGAAATTTTTAATTAATATGAGTTTAGCACCAAATTAGATTTCTCTGCAAACAATGGAATGTCTTATAAATAAAAACTGCTGCGATAATTGGTTGAGGAGCGTCAGTTGTTTAGTGCAGTTTACTCACTCATTGTGATTTAAATCATCAGAAGACAATTGATCTTCAATGAAAGTTCTTCGACTTTCTCTCTTAGGGAAACTGATCAAAAAATGTCAGAGAAATCTTGGATTCTTTTTACCATGTGCTATTGGTAACTGTGTTACTAGCTCTAATTTCAATTTTTTGGATCCTTTATTTTTGCCATTCCCATGCTCATTCTCAGTCGTCCACACTGTTTTGGGAATTTCCAAACGCCTTCAGGGCAGGGCATTGAAAAATACCCATGGCTTTCAAAAGAGCAGCAGGATTCATTAAAATCCATCTCTGCATAGTACACTGTAACCCCAATTAACAGTCTCTGAAAGACATGGCTGTCAGCTGAGTGATGCAGAATATGGGCTTGAATTGCAAAACGTGACAGTAATGAATTTTAATTAAGGAAAGTGTTTTTCTGCTTGTTTAAAATAGTGTTCAGAGATCTTAAGATGAGCAAATGTAATAATTAGTTGATGTTTGGAAGCATAATCGAAATCTTTATACAGTCTGAGTCTAGTCTCATTTTTGTCATGTTGCTGCAATAATTCTGTTTATATTGGGCCATAATTTACACTGGCAGAGTGCCTAATGATATTCACACGTGCAGTTATTTAATTTTTTGATGGAAGAATAACACGATGATACCACAGTGCAAGAAATGGGGCATCTGGAGCCAGTGAGCAGTAAAAGCCACAATACTGTTCTTTAAATATCAGATTTATGCAAGTTTGGTACAGGGAAGGAAAAAAAGGAAAATGTTTGGGGTGCAAGGTGGAAAACAAAAACAAAGGATATTTAAAAATGGAAAAATTACTTTTATAAAACACAAAAAAATTAAGCTCCTCACTTCCAATGATGGTTCACTGGCATTATTTAACATTTATAGGCGAGCAAAATTCGAATTTTATTATTTTTAATACTGTCAATCGATAAACTTTGTTTTATTTTTGGCATTTAGTCTTACTTTGATCAGTTTCAATTTTCAGGTTCAGAATATGTCTTACATTTGCCAAAATATAAAGTACATATGCAGAATTTTATCTTATAAGCCATATCTTTTTAAATCATTCCTTTCATTTGACAGTGACTTTATATTTAAAACACATAATGTAAAGATGATCTAGTTGTGTTAGCTGCTCCATCTTAAGAGTTTTGATGGCCAATTTATTAATGCATTCTAATTATTAAAAGGTGGAACAATTTCTTCTTTGATCTGAGCGTGAAATAAAATTGATATTCACGTATAAAAATCACAGCCTGCCAAGCCTGAAGATTTATCCCATTGTTGAAAGCATCCTCAGTGTGCAGAAAGGAACTGCAAATGCTGGTATATATTGAAGATACGAAGCGCTGGAGTAGCTCAGCGAGTCAGGCAGCATCTCTGGGGAAAAAGGATGGGTGACGTTTCGGGTCGGACCCTTCTTCAAACTGAAAGGGACTGAAGATGTCTGAAGAAGGATCCCAACCCGAAATGCCACCCACCGTTTTTCTCCAGAGATGTTGCCTGACTTGCTGAGTTACACCAGCACTTTGTGTCTATCTTTAGACTGAAATATTCAAGGCTTGATACACTCTGTGAATCCAGCAACTTAACATCATTCAGCTTATCCAATAGTGAACTAGATAACAAGGCATTATTTTCCAAGCCATGGGTTAGAGTACGGTATCTTGAATGGTGACTTGTGAATTCCTGTGTTTCACCTCCTCTCTCCTGCTTGTGCCTGAAGTACCGTTAGTCTTGCTGTTAATTTGCAGAGAAGCACAGACCATTTCTGATAGAGGAGGAGGAAGAATATGGTGCAAGAGTAAATAGATTACTATTTGTTTAGTCCTAGCTGCTGTTTCCCTATTTGGAACGTAAAGTTCTGGAATAACTTAGTGGGTCAGGCAGCATCTCTGACTGAAACATCCTGAAACGTCACCTATCTATTTTCTCCAGAGATGCTGCCCAACCTATTTAATTGTTCCACCACTTTGTGGCTTTTTGTGGGAACCAGCATCTGCAGTTACTTGTCTCTATATTATTTATAATCCTGGTATATTCTAAAAAAGGTGGGATCAAAGCTGGGTCATAACAAGATACTACATACTGTTCAGTAATCTTTTTTTACCATGTTAATCCGTCTGTAATAAAGTAACAGGGGGTTTCTGCAGCTAGTGCTGCTGCCTCACAGCTCCAATGGCCCAGGTTTTTTCCTGCCTTTGTGGAGTTTGCATATTTACCCTGGGAGCTCATGAATTCCCTCCAGGTATCCTGCATTCTTCCTCACTTGCTGGTCGATGGGTTAATTGTGTACTGGAAATTACCCCAAGTGTAGGCTGACGGTAGGAGAATCAGGGTGATCCTGCCATGTGTGAGAGAGAATGTGACCGGAAAATAAGTGGGATTGCTCTGAGAGCTGGCATAGACGTATAAATATGCAGACTCCACAAAGACACAAAAGAGTGGCGCAGTGGCACAGCGGTGATGTTGCCCGCTTACAGCGCCTGAGAACCGGGTTCAATCCTGACTACGGGTGTTCTCTCTACGGAGTTTCTACGTTCTCCCTGTAATTGCATGGGTTATCTCTGGGTGCGCCGGTTTCCTCCCACATTTCAGACATACAGGTTTGTTGGCAAAATTGTGAATTATCCCTAGCGTGTAGGGTAGTGTTAATGTATGGGGTGATTGTTGGTCAATGGAGATTCGGTGGGCCAAAGTGCCTGCTTCTGCCCTGTATCTAAAAAGACTCAATGGGGCAAGTGTCTGCCTCCTCAATAAGAAAATTAATCAAAAAACAGGATACGTGGTACACGAGGTTGGAGAAGCCCATTAAATATAGAAACAAACCAAATCTACAGCTAGGAGATGACAGAGTGCAGAGGCTGGAATCCTGAGCGAAAAACAAGCTGCTGGAGGCATGACAGCCCCCTACTTAGAAATCTAGTCAAAAGAAACTGCAGATGCTTTTCCAGCCTTCTCCCTCCCCTCTCTGAAGAAGGGTCTTGACCCAAAACATCAGCTATCCATGTTCTCTAGAGGTGCTACCTGCCCCGCTGAGTTCCTCCAGTATTTTGTGTCTACGATTTATTCATGAGACAGCATACTCAGACTTCCACGTTGAATTTCCGCATTGTACCTGCAAACCCAGTGTGTGTTGCATAGTTTAAGAAGCAGGCACACCGCATGACTCTACTATCCAATAGGTTTACAACATGAGCACAAAAACAGACACCGATATAGAAGAAAGAGCATGTCCCAAGCTTAAAGGTACATTAGTTATTAAACCCAGTGCATTGCCAGTTAATAAAAATGAGCAAAGTAAGGAAATATTTAAAATATATATAATTCTCACTTCCTGTACAGCTGAAGTAATTGTACAGGTCTCCAAATGTGGCATGAGTTGTTTATCAGTGTCTCAACTGCTAAAGCTTTATATCAAATGTTTCTAGCGTGTACGTATCCATTCATAATGGGAAGTGCCGCTGAATCGCTCCACTCCCACCTGGTAAGATATCCAGTAAAGTGTTGCTGCATTCTCTCTGGACTGTAACATAGACAGAGCTGGCAACTATAAGCTGCAGGGAAGCGACAACTTGAAAACCAATGAATCAGCACCTGCTATCTACTCGTGAACCACCTCAAACATTTTTCTAAGTAGGACAGCACCTCTGGAGAGAAGAAATGGGTGACATTTCAGGTCGAGGCCCTTTTTAGACTGCGAGATAAGGAAGTGTAAGGTATGAGAATGAGACATCAAAGGGGGTGGAGAATAAGGAAAATGTAGAATAGATCTACATTTGTTAGTGATGATCGTGAGGAGAAGGTAACAACAAAGCAAACAGAGATAAAATGTAATCAGGGACAGTCAGACTGGTCCCTGACTGTCGGAGAACCGGGAAGGGAGAGAGAGGGTTACTTGAAGTTAGAGAAGTCATTATTCATACCACTGCCAAAGCAAACTATGAGATGCTGTTCCTCCAATTTGCACTGTGCCTCACTCTGACAATGGAGGAGGTTCATGTCAGAAAGGTCAGTGTGGGATTGGGAGGGGATAAAGTGTTTAGCAACCGGGAGATCAGGTAGGTCAGCGGGATTTCATATACTTTAGAAGCAGTAATAGGTATGGAATAAATTTGTGGAATTTTCAGATAGCTTTGCACATTGTACTCCTGATTAATTTTGGACTATTACAGTTGAAACAAGATGACCCATGCACAGTTTCATAGACCATTACATATTCAATGAAAGTTCCAACAAAATGGCAGTGAAGAAATGGAAAAGAAGAATCCTAATGTCACCAGAAGTTAATGTTGTGATCAGAATTCTCGATTTGAGGAAGGACATTCTTGCTATTGAGAGAGTGCTGCGTAGGTTCACGATGTTAATTCCCGGGATGGTGGGACTGTCATATGATGAAAGAATGGAGTAACTGGGCTTGTATTCACTGGAATTTAGAAGGATGAGAGGGAATCTTATAGAAACATATAAAATTATTAAGGGATTGGACACGCAAGTTGCAGGAAACATGTTCCCGATGTTGGGGGAGACCAGAACCAGGGGCCACAGAATAAGGGATAGGCCATTTAGAACTGAGATGAGGAAAAACCTTTTCACACAGAGCGTTGTGAGTTTGTGGAATTCTCTGCCTCAGGAGGTCAATTCACTGGATGCATTCAAAAGAGAGTTTGATAGAGCTCTTAGGGCTAGTGGAATCAATGGGGTATGGGGAGAAGGCAGGAAGGGGGTACTGATTGTGGATGAGCAGCCATGATCACATTGAATGGCGGTGTTGGCTTGAAGGGCCGAATGACCTACTCCTGCACTTATTGACTATGTATCTCTAAGTAAGAAGCCTCCAGCAAGGTTAGATGGAGATAGGTGGGTGATAAGGAATGATTGATCACATGCTTCAAGCTAAAACCTCAAGAACAAGTTAATTACATATATAATTCTGTTTTTGTAAAAGGTCAACATCTTAAAATATGGGCATTTTCTCTTTTCTTTGATACTGCCTGACACTTTCTACATTTTCATGTTTTACATATTCAGTTGACTTTTGCAAATGTAATTTGTGCACAGGAAACACTCGTTTTAACGGACCTCTTTATAATGGATTTAGTTTACAGCGGACAGACCTTGCGGCTGCCGATGCCACTCCTCGGCTCGCACTGCCTCCCCTGACGCTTACAGCGCCAGCTGCCCGCTCCACCCCCAGCTCACACCGCTTCCAGGACTGACCTTCTGACTCAGCCATTTCCAAGCTGCATCCACCACCGACCCTCACTTGACTCCGCCCATACTCGCCTCTCCCCCAGCCGCCAACAGGCCAGGGCCATCAACCCAACTTGATTCCAGGCCCAGTTCCAGACCGAGACTCTGAAGAAGGGTCTCGACTGAAAACGTCACCCATCCATGTTCTCCAGAGATGCTGCCTGACCTGCTGAGTTACTCCAGCACTTTGTGTCCATTTGTGTTTTTTCCAGCAACCGTAGTCATTTGTTTCTACTTATATAATTATAATACTTTACTCAGTTATAGCAGTTGGTGTCTGCTATAACTGAGTAATTGTCCAGCAATTATGGACACCATCCCCCACCTCCGCCCCATGGTACGGGGGTAAACGAGGGTTTACTGTATTTTGCTTTTAAGAGGGAGTGCCAGTTAGAAATAATAATAGAATATTGACTGGCCTTGAGGGGGATACGACATATATTGCCTGAAGTAGATTCATATTGCCCGAGTCGAAGACGAGGGCAATATGGATCTAGTGAGGGCAATATATGTCGTATCCCCCGAAAGAGGACAGTCAATATTGTTATTATTACCCATTATCAGACATCTAGAGGAAAATTTGAACATCTCAGCTCGGCGGACTTCCACGTAAAATTTAACCAAAATGGACGCGGCAGTCTTACTGTCTGCCGTTTGAATATTCTAAATTTCCCACGCAGCGTCACGTTGCCAAGTTCCCGGATGTGAGACCAGGGGAATATAAGACTATATTCCCCGCTGTTTTAACAGGTAAAGTCCATAGGCGTTCGCAAGAAAGGGGAATACAAGAAAATATTCCCCTGTTACCCCTGCTGGCAGTAAAAACGAAGGGAATACAATTTTGTAAAAGCATACCTCAGATGTGTGATATGGGTAATAATATAGAATTAACATTGATACAATTAATATTTGGGAATTCATTTTTGATAATCTAATATTGATTTTGACCTAGTTTATAAAGCGCAATATAATTAAAACATTTGGAAGAAAATAATTTATTTTAATTGCAGAGGAGAAATGAAGTCAGCCTTTGTTTTGACATTTATTACAAAGCACAGACTTAAATGCAGAGTCAGTGTAAGTACTGAAATGGATTAGCTGTGAATAACGTAACACATTTGAATTGTGAATGGGTTTGAATTCCATGTTGGTCAGCGCACGTGTGTGTGTGTGTGTGTGTGTGTGTGTGTCTGTGTGTGTGTGATTTACATTCATTGGATGTGTGCAAGGTATGATATTGATTGACTGATGTAAATATATGGCTTATGGTCGTGTTCTGTGTGTGGGGAGAGTGGAGCAAATAACGTTAGGCAGTTGTTCTAATTGATGTGTAACCTTGGTGAGAAAATAATGGGAGTTTGGATGCATTGACCAGTGTCGAGAGGTACTTGCATTTGAAGATCGATTGAATTGATTATTTGGTTGAATGATTGAGCATGGAAACAGGCCTTTGGCCCACTGAATCTACACCGACCATTGATCTCACTAGTTCTATGTTATCCCACTCTCGCAACCACTCCCTACATATTAATGTCTTTAGGATGTGGGAGAAAGCCAGAACACCTAGAGGAAACCCACACGTCCACAGCAAGTACATGCAGACAACACCTGAGGTCAAGATTGAACCCAGGTGCCTGGTGCTGTGAGCACCACCTGTGCAACTGTGCAGTGCCGCAGTGTGACTGTGAATAAGGGTGCCTGTATAGACCTTGACTTGTGAGGTCATTAATTTTCCCCCCACTGTGCGTCCAGCTCCTCAGTTCTTGACAGCTGGAATTGACTTTGGCAACCATCTCTCTTCAGAGCGTTTTGCCTGGAGGACCTCCTGGGTCACAACAGGAAGGAACGCCTTTTGTCTGCTCCTTTACCTCCTGCACCATCGGCTTCACTGTGCGGTTGCAAAATCTTGGACATTGTTCTGCTTTGCGCTCTTTCATGAAGGTTAATTTAGGCATTGCAATTCTGATACATGCCCGGATTAATAACATAGCTTGACTTAAAATGCAGTAGTCCAGATTTAAGTTCAGGTCACTGCTGAGGCAATAAACCAAACAGCACCCTGATTACTGTTGGCTGACCCTGGCAATCATAAATAATAACCAGGCAGAACAGTGCTTGTGTGCTCACACATTATCGTGTGGCTGATCATGTATTATAACCCTGTGCCTATTTTTCAAGGGCATTTCAGTTCAAACACTGAAATATTTCAGTTTCAAAAGCATGTTGGGGGAAATGCAGAAATGCTTCTAGCCTTTCCATTCTGGTGCAGTGTTTTTTATGTGGTACTTTGGTTTAAATCCATAACATCTACTCACAGCATTTAGGGCGGCACAATGGCTCAGCGATAGAGTTGCTGCTTTACAGCGCCAGAGACCCAGGTTCAATCCTCACTACAGGTGCTGTCTGTACGGAATTTGTACATTCTCCGCCTAACCTGCGTGGGCTTTTCTCCGGTTTCCTCCCACATTCCAAAGACGTACAGGTTTATAGGTTATTTGGCTTTGGTACAACTGTAAATTATCACGAGTGCGTGTGTAGGATAGTGTACGGGGAGCGCTGATCAGCACGGAATTGGTGGGCCGTAGGGTCTGTTTCCGTGCTGTATTTCTAAATTAAATTAAACATGTTATTGGCTGGGTTATATATATATATACTGTTATGTCTAAATGCAAAACACAAAATGACATTGCAAAACCAGTCACAAATGATTCTGTTCAGCATTAATCTCAAATCCTGCCAGCATACTCAAAAGAGTTACAAGGAATTGCAGATGTTGCCTTATACAAAAAAAAATACTCAAAGTGTCTTTTTTTGAGTCTTTGAGTAGGTCAGGCAACATCTCTGAAGAATATGAATAGATTATGTTTTGGGTCGGGAAAGGAAAACCCTGACATGTTGTTCCATATAAAACATGTATTGGTGACCCGATGGATCACCTAGCCATGTTCCCCAGAGATGCTGCCTGAGCTGCTGAGTTACTCCAGCAGTTTAGTTCTTTTCCAGCATACACAGAGATTCATTTCAGGAGACTGCAGGTTGCTAAATTATTTTCTCTTTGTATAAATATTATTTTGATTTATTGCAGAAAGAAAATAATTTTAATTTGTTCAGCAGTGAAGAAAAGTGATTATATCAGCATTATATTTTCATGCATTAATTAACCAACACACTATCGCTTGCTTAAGAGCTCTCAAGAGTTGCTTCCAAAATTATTCTCAGTACATAAATTGTTGATAAATAGATACAATTAAATACAGTTAATACTTTTTAATGGGGCTCGTCGTTTAAGGTGGTTGCTTGATCCAGATATTGATTGATTCCCAATGCATGAAAAGAGCACTAATGGGATTTGTATAATGTGGGATAAGCAGATAAATTGGGTAATCTCATTTCCATTATTTAAAGCTAATTTAAAAAAATAGCACTATTGTTACAGAAGAGCTTTCTTGTCTGGGCCTCGCCCTTCAGTGTCAGTTGCCCCATTGAACAGAATGTGGAGCAGTTCAGTTCTTAAAAGCATCTGAGAGCTGTAACTGTTGAAACAGTGCAAGCTGTTTTATGTGCAGTTAGCAACCTTGTATAGAAACATAGACATAGAAATTAGGTGCAGGAGTAGGCCATTCGGCCCTTCGAGCCTGCACCGCCATTCAATATGATCATGGCTGATCATCCAACTCAGTATCCCGTACCTGCCTTCTCTCCATACCCTCTGATTCCCTTAGCCACAAAGGCCACATCTAACTTAAATATAGCCAAGAACTGGCCTCAACTACCCTCTGTGGCAGAGAGTTCCAGAGACTCACCACTCTCTGTGTGAAAAAAGTCTTTCTCATCTCGGTCTTAAAGGATTTCCCCCTTATCCTTAAGCTGTGACCCCTTGTCCTGGACTCCCCCAACATCGGGAACAATCTTCCTGCATCTAGCCTGTCCAACCCCTTAAGAATTTTGTAAGTTTCTATAAGATCCCCTCTCAATCTCCTAAATTCTAGAGAGTATAAACCGAGTCTATCCAGTCTTTCTTCATAAGACAGTCCTGACATCCCAGGAATCAGTCTGGTGAACCTTCTCTGCACTCCCTCTATGGCAATAATGTCCTTCCTCAGATTTGGAGACCAAAACTGTACGCAATACTCCAGGTGTGGTCTCACCAAAACCATGCACAACTGAAGTAGAACCTCCCTGCTCCTATACTCAAATCCTTTTGCTATGAAAGCTAACATACCATTCACTTTCTTCACTGCCTGCTGCACCTGCATGCCTACTTTCAATGACTGGTGTACCATGACACCCAGGTCTCGCTGCATCTCCCCTTTTCCTAATCGGCCACCATTTAGATAATAGTCTTCTTTCCTGTTTTTGCCACCAAAGTGGATAACCTCACATTTATCCACATTATACTGCATCTGCCAAATATTTGCCCACTCACCCAGCCTATCCAAGTCACCTTGCAGTCTCCTAGCATCCTCCTCACAGCTAACACTGCCCCCCAGCTTAGTGTCATCCGCAAACTTGGAGATATTGCCTTCAATTCCCTCATCCAGATCAGTAATATATATTGTAAATAGCTGGGGTCCCAGCACGGAGCCTTGCGGTACCCCACTAGTCACTGCCTGCCATTGTGAAAAGGACCCGTTTACTCCTACTCTTTGCTTCCTGTTTGCCAGCCAGTTCTCTATCCACATCAATACTGAACCCCTAATGCCGTATGCTTTAAGTTTGTATACTAATCTCTTATGTGGGACCTTGTCGAAAGCCTTCTGGAAGTCCAGATATACCACATCCACTGGTTCTCCCTTTTCCACAGTACTAGTTACATTCTCGAAAAATTCCACAAGATTAGTCAGACATGATTTACCTTTCATAAATCCATTCTGACTTTGTCCAATGATTTCACCACTTTCCAAATGTGCTGCTATCCCATCTTTAATAACTGACTCTAGCAGTTTCCCCACTACCGATGTTAGACTAACTGGTCTGTAATTCCCCGTTTTCTCTCTCCCTCCCTTCTTAAAAAGAGGGGTTACGTTTGCTACCCGCCAATCCTCAGGAAATACTCCAGAATCTAAAGTTTTGAAAGATTATCACTAATGCATCCACTATTTCCTGAGCCACTTCCTTAAGTACTCTGGGATGCAGCCAATCTGGCCCTGGGGATTTATCGGCCTTTAATCTATTCAATTTACCCAACACCACTTCCCGACTAACCTGGATTTCACTCAATTCCTCCTTTGACCCGCGGTCCCCTGCTATTTCCGGCAGATTATTTATGTCTTCCTTAGTGAAGACGGAACCAAAGTAGTTATTCAATTGGTCCGCCATATCCTTGTTCCCCATGATCAACTCATCTGTTTATGACTGCAAGGGACCTACATTTGTTTTAACTAATCTCTTTCTCTTCACATATCTATAAAAGCTTTTGCAGTCAGTTTTTATGTTCCCTGCCAGTTTTCTTTCATAATCTATTTTTCCTTTCCTAATTAAGCCCTTTGTCCTCCTCTGCTGGTCTCTGAATTTCTCCCAGTCCTCTGGTATGCTGCTTTTTCTGGCTACTTTGTATGCATCATCCTTTGCTTTGATACTATCCCTGATTTCCCTTGTTATCCACGGATGCACTACCTTCCCTGATTTATTCTTTTGCCAAACTGGGATGAACATTTTTTGTAGTTCATCCATGCAGTCTTTAAATGTCTTCCATTGTATATCCACTGTGAACCCTTTTAGAATTAATTGCCAGTCAATCTTGGCCAATTCACGTCTCATACCCTCAAAGTTACCTTTCTAAATGGGAAAGCAAAAGCTTGATGCAGGTAGGCCACTGCATTGTGAACTCTATGCTACAACAATGCTACAACAATGCAGCTCTTGGATATTCCATATGCAACAATGAGTACAGACCATTTAATTATCATCTGTCACTTTGTGTGAGGTGCAGATCCCTGGAGAAAACATTCTCATTTAGTGCAATCTAGCCTTGTTAATTAGGACGTCAGACATGAAATCCCCCTTCCTGCTTATTGTACAGCACAAGAAACAGCTTGCTGAAAACTATATTAGGAATAAATTTTGCAATTACTCACCAATTCGCTGTGAGTCATTTCAAGAGGAAATCAAACTGAAGAATCCCAATGGCAGTTTTGAAACTCTGCGTTTCCTGGAGGAGCATTCATGCAAGGATGGCAAGGCTTTTAGAGACCCCACTAGCATGTACATAGACAACCATGGATTTGCAATCTAAAGTAGTCTCATCAACATTCGAACAATGTATTAAAGATCTCAAGATCACATGCTCAATGATCCATACCAGACAAAACTTCTGTTCAAATGTGACGGAAGGATCTGCAGATTCTGGTTTACACCAAAGAAAGACACAATATGCTGGAGTAACTCAGTGGGACAGGCAACATTATTTCAGCATTTTGTGTAAAACTTCTGTCCATGTGACTACCCTGGCCCTGACGATTGCGTTGCGCATACACTTGAATTTGCAACATAGGCCTCCGCCACTAGATGTGCCTTGGCTGGCCGGCATTGATTTCAGTTCCAGTTGGCTGAGGAACTCTCTCTCTCTCTCTCTCTCTCTCTCTCTCTCTCTCTCTCTCTCTCTCTCACAAACACACACACACACACACACACAGCCAATAAGATGGACTGTCAACCATTCTGTAGGACGTTCAAGAAGAAGAAAAGACGGAGGAAGAAAGGAAGTGAATTGAGGAAGAAGGAAGGGTCAATTATGTTATGTGGCTAGATGAAGGTACCCGACGCAAAATGTAAACTATCCATTTCCCGTCCACAAGATTCTCCCCAACACTGAGTCCTCCAGCGGGTTGTTTGTTGCTTAATGTTAACACCCCTGCTTGAAATATACCAAAGGAGACAAAGATTGCTGGTGATCAAAAGTCAAACTGACTGGACTTTGGTATCTCTGCTGGAAAGGGCCTGTTATGATTGACTTTCCAATGCTTTGATAAACACCAGTTTTAGAACAGCTGGAAAATGGTATCATAAAGCATGCACCTATTTTCTGACAGTCCATCATTTTTCTTTACTTTTTTGTTGAACTGAAAAAAAAATCCCTAAGTAGGAAACACTTTATTTAAGTAAACTGAAGATAGGATTCAAGAATACTAAAATATCATATAAAGCAATCATCCCCCACCCAAATAGTTATATTAGCTTCAAAGCTGTCTAGTTGAGTCTCATTGTCTGTAATTCGTTTTCACCTAGGCCTCAGCGAACAATGGCCTGTTCCCTTTATCATCAATACTTTTTTGCATATCTTTCATTCATTTGTTCTATATCTCGCAATATCGCCATCCATATCATCTGTCCCTTTCCCCTGACTCTCAGTCTGAAGAAGGGTCTCAACCCGAAATGTCACCTATTCCTTTTCCCCTGAGATGCTCTCTGACCCGCTGAGCTACTCCAGCGTTTTGTGTCTATCCTTCAAAAAAGGGTTTAATTATTCTTTTTGGCAGTTCTGCACCAAATGATTTCATCCACTTCCAAGTGACCCAGCCAAAGTTCTCTCTCATCTCTCATTTCCTGGAGTCAGATCAATGTTGATGGGTAGTTTGAGCAGGTTATTTGATTTGATCTCTCATTTAAGGCTTCATTATGAAGGGAAGGAAAGCAAGATGTAAAATAGAGGGCACTAAATTGCTGATGACCAATATAATTCTGAACACATCTCTAATTAAGTCAGTTTCAGAGGGAAGATGCCAGACAGTGTCCCTCAGTTACAAGATGTAACTATTTGACAAAACAGTCATAAGCAATTAGAAGAGACTGGGAAGAGGAACTAGGCCAAAAAATTATAAAAGACAGATGGGAAGAAAATCTTTTATATATATATACACAATTGTTCGATTAATGTTAGACATACGTTAATTCAATTAAAAATACTGCACAGACTATTATTCAAAGACTAAACTGAATAAGATCTTTCCAAATGTATCTCCTATTTGTGACAAATGTTTCCTTCAAGAAGCAACTATAACACATTCCTTCGCCTCTTGCATAAAATTTACATAACTTTTGGAGAGGAATTTTTGAAATGTTCTCAAAAACATTAAAACCAAAATTGGACCCCGACACGGAACTGATTATTCTAGGAACGTCAGAGGCTGCTCTGAGCTATCAATATTTCAAAGACGTTTCCTCAATTGTGGTCTGATAACGGCGAAAAAACTAATACTCAAATTCTGGAAACATACATCTGCCCCTGCTCTCAAAATGTGGATTACAAACATGTCTGAGATGCTACATCTTGAAAATATGAGACTTGTCTTAGCAGAAAAACCAGAGCATTTTTCGAAGACATGGACATCATTCATTGATACATTACAAGGATAGTATGGTGCAACACAATTTTGGAGTTGCATCTAATTATGGGTTGGGTGATGGGTGGGGAGGGATATGAGGCAGGTATATCATCACCTTTTGTTTTTCTTTATGTTTTTGTCTTTTTATTTCTCTTATTTCTTTTACTTACTCACTCTTTGGCTGCACCAATTTGTTCGTCTAGGGGTTCTAAACTTGCACATCCATTTTTTTATCTTTCTTGCTTTTTCTCTCTTTTCTCTCAACTTCAGCTGAAAATTAAAATTGCTGCACAATAACTTTTATGTCATATGCCGCTGGTTATATTTTTGTACACTGCTTCTAATAAATTAAAATATTAAAAAAAAAAAAAAAAAAACAGTCATAAGTTCCTGACTTCTCCCCATAGCCTTTGACATCCCTACTAATCAAGAACCTATCAATCTCCGCTTTTAAAATACCCAACGATTTGGCTTCCACTGCCGTCTGTGGCGATGAATTCCACAAATTCACCACCCTCGGGCTGTTGAAATTCCTCCTCGTCTCCATTCTGAAGGTACATCCTTTCATTCTGAGGATGTGCCCTTTGGTACACGACTCTCCCAATACTGGAAACATTCTCTCCACATCCATTCTAGTTAGGTCTAGTCAAAAAAGCAAATTTCAATATTTTAATTGACAAATAATGGTCCTCAATTTCCCAAAAACTACTTGCGCGCACGTCAGAGTTTATGTAACTGTAAATATTTTGTCCATTATATTCTCCAAAGGAGATTTGACAATATTTTTAAGGTTCTTTATTTCCTTCCAAGAAAAAACTTGTTTTGAAATGCAGTCTGAAGAAGGATCCCGATCCAAAACCCATCACCCATCCTTTTTCTCCAGAGATGCTGTCTGACCCGCTGAGTTACCCCAGCACTTTGTGTCTATCTTTGGTATAAACCGGCAGTTCTGCAGATGAAACATTTGAGGATAGTGGGCTTTGGCTGCTGCTCTTCAGGGACTGCTGCTGCTCTTCAGGAGCTGGGATGAGTGAGCATCAAAGCTACAACCATCTTCCATTGTCCGAGGTCCGTCTCCAACTTTTGGAACGTTCTCCGATAGATGCCCACTAATTTGAGTTATACCCGGGGATCTTGATCAACATTTAGTCAGACGATGCCTTGATGACAAAAGCAGTCACCCTTGCTTGCCTTATAACACATTATTATGGAAGGCCATTATGCCTTGTGTTCTGAGCCATTCTTGGTTAAGATAAAATGATTGCAATCTGATAATGAGGAAAAAACCTTGATTGTTGTCTAGTTTCCAAAGTAATAGAGAAAATACCCAATATAGGTCAGGAGTTTCATTAATTTTATCCACATGAACTGAGGCATTTGATAATTTTTTTAAAGCACTTCCACGAGGGCAAAGTACAAAGGTTTTGAAAATAAGTTGAGTTGTTGAAATCCCAAAAAAAACAAATGCTCAAAGTCGTCATCGTCCTGAATCCTGTTCACGACAGACCTCCATTTGTTTTGATGTGAGATTCTGCTAATGATACTTGCGTTATTCCAGCACTTGCTATGATAAGTGTCCACTGTGGACCTCAGCAGAGGTAAGATGTGAACATTCATCTCCATAATTCCACTGTCGATGTGGGCTGTGGAGAAATCTATGTCCCACACTCTCCTGACTGACAGTGTAGCTAAGAAGCACATTAACCAGTGGAAATATAAAGGTATAAAAGCACAGTTGATTTGATTAATAATGCTACTGTGTGCTGTAAATAGGTTTAGGTTATGTGTGGGGAATGATTGATTTCCTTTTGCTTTCTGCACTGCAAGTGCTTGTGAGTATACTTTTAATTGTACTCATTTCTGGTACAGTTTGCATGAATAGCATGCAGAATAATTTATTTTTCATTGTATCTTGGTACTCGTCAAAATAATAAACTAATACTAATCCCCTTTTAAGTCACCCTTTTCTTGCTGCATATCTGAATTAATACTAAAGATTTTGCATTTTATAAACATTGCAATTGAGGCTCAATCAACTGACCAGTGTTCCTTTATCTTTTTAGAAATGAAATTCTAAAGAAGGCAAGTGGAAGAGATATCAAATCCTTTGGCAGTATCGTCCAAGAACACTCCACAGAAGAAGTTTGATTTTTGTAAGTGGGATTCAGTGCTGTTGGTTTAATTGTCCTGGTGACTGGTATTTTCGTTAATATTTCCGATTAAGATTCAAGTGCTCAGTAATATCAGGCATAAAATCAAGCAAAAGTGTATTAATTGCATGGAATCTTTTGATGTTGTAAAGTAAGATAAGACATTACTGCATGGAAAGTGATTGTAAATCACTAACATGTTGACTGAGTGGAGACTTGGCCCAGAACACCATCTGTTTTGAACTGGGTCCTATGAAGGATCAAGGTTAGTGTCAGTCCCAAGGCTGCTCTGACAACTTGAATGCTGTTCAAATAGGATTGTGATGAACTTGATTTTCAGGTAAATATACTTTCGTTTTTTAGTTTTAGAGATAAAGTGTGGAAATAGGCCCTTCGGCCCACCGAGTCCATGCCGTTCAGCGATCCGCACGCAGAAACACTATCCTACTCACACTCGGAACAATTTGCAATTTGACCAAGCCAATTAATCTACAAACCTGTATATCCTTGTAGTGTGGGAGGAAACTGGAGAAAACCCAAGCAGGTCATGGGGAGAACGTACAAATCCTGTACAGACAGAACCTGCAGTGAGGATCGAACCCGGGTCTCTGGCACTCCAAGGCAGAACTCCACTGCTGCGTCTCCGTGCCGCCCTGGACGGTATCCATTTTCTCGGATAACCTGTTGCTCCTGGTATTTCCAGCTGGTCTCCCATCCAAGGGAGCGGTACTAGCCAGAATTATGTTCTGATTAACTGCTGGCATTTCCAAAATCGCATCAGTAGTCATTGAAAATGGTTATATTCCATTAGTTGTACAAGTTGCTCACAGATTCCATTAGGGTTCCATTTCTGTGAACTATTCATAACCCAAACAGTTTGCAAGTCAGAAATACACCCACAGAATCGAGTTCCACATGGCAGAAAATTCATGCAGCTGGCATGTCCATCCAGCCAGTGCCCCGAGATACAGCATGGAAACAGGCCCTTCATCTACCAAGTCCACACAGACCATCGGTCACCTGTTCACATTAGTTCTATATTATCCCACTTTCTCATCCACTCCCTACACTTTAGGGCAATTTTTACAGAGGCCTATGAACCTACAAACCCGCATGTCTTTGGGATGTGGGTGGAAACCAGAGCAACTGGAAGAAACCCACACGGTTACGGAGAGAACGTGCAAACTCCACACAGTTGACACCTGAGGTCAGGTTCAAACCCAGGTTTCTGGCACTGTGAGGCAGCAGCTGTGCCCCAGTGCCGCCCATATTATATCAGATTATCGTAAATTGAGGTTATTAAACATTTTAATTGTTATTGGAACTATGTCCTATGGGAATTATGTGCAATCATTTTCCTGACAACTTCCCCTTGTCTGTTCATTTTGTTCTGGAGCATCCACTGGGGCTTCTGAGCATGTGAGACCTCTTTCTAGGTGTCCATCTCTTCCACCAAGATCTCACGAGCTGTGTGGAGAGGTTCCCCACTCCCATACATTATCTGTCTGACCATTTTGCTGAAGAGTTGTCCCTCATCTAAACCAAGATCCTCCAGCCCCCAGCAGTGATTTGAGGAAACGAACAGCACCCTCTTAAGAGGGGCACGCATGACTTTAAATAGCTCTGATTACTTTGGGCTGCTTCATTGTAGTACTGAACCAACTCTGTAAGAGTGATCTAACGTGTAAGGTAATTAGTGAGACCAATCATCGAGTGAGGCGCACACATAAATGTCACAGGACAAACTGGGCAAGTTCCCATGTGTATGGCTATTTTAACCCATGGTTTCAATAAACAAATTTACCAAATGTTTTAGTATACATTTGCAACTGTTAAAATAAATGTGCATGATTATTGGTAAGATAGTGAATAATTAATGTGACAGTCTCTGCTCCATAATTCCTATCACAGCCTGTGACCTTGATCTGAAATTACATGCACATTACTCATCCATTTTTTCTGTCTCTTTGTTTTCCCAAAATCAGATCCCAAATTACTTCCTCTGCTCATCCATTGTAGCAACTGGGAATTACTGCAATACCAGTTTAATAAAGGC